>JANEYF010003860.1:102500-377897 GCA_029963845.1 Rhamnusium bicolor
AAATTATGTATTATTAGAGAAATTGTCTCTGGTATTATTTAACATTGCTTTATTGCATATTTGTTAGATTTAAATTTATCACCGAAAATATCTAGGAATTGTATAAAACTGTCATGCTATTAATTGGAGAATATTTTGAATCATTTGTATTACGTATTTTTTTTTATGAAATGTTTTATGCATCCTTGTTTTTAAAATTGGTACAGAAATATTAATTCTTCCCAGAGTAACAGCATCATCTACTAAATAATTAACACTTTTGTACAAATTGCACAATTTTAGTAATCTGTTTTTATTTAAAATCACATTATAATCATACCGCAGGGTTCCTCTTACATAATAATTTATATATTTATAAAAGTTTTTTTGTATTTTCTTTATATCTAAATTGTATTTGTATTGTATAGAATGGATCCCATATGACGCAAGCATAATCAGTTTTTGGACGAATTAAAGCATTCAATAAATTAATATATGTAGATATATTTTTAAATTCCATGCAATTGCGTATAATGAATCCTATATTTCTAATCCTTTTTAACATTTTTATTATGACTATCAAATTTTAATCTAGCGTCCATTGTTACTCCAAAGTTTTTGATATGGTCGGTTCTTTTTAGATACAAATTATCCCTTCAATAATTAAAGTGTTTAACGTTTTCATTTTTTTTCATATGAGTAGGTCATAATTTTGCATTTTGAAATATTGAACGGCAAACAATTTCGTTTTGACCAAGAATATATTTCATTTATGTGACTGAAGATTATTGCAATCTTCTGGTGCCTTTATATGCAGAAATATTTAGTATCGTCAGCAAATAACAAAATGTTTGTGTATTTTACTACACTAGTTATATCATTAATAAAAATAATAGACAATAATGGACCTAAATTTGAGCCCTGGGGCATTCCCGACGTTGAAATTATATGTTGATGACTTATATCCATTATAAGATACTCATTTCACCTGGACCAAGGGAAGCTTTAATTTAAGTTTTTTCCAAAATAAAAGGGCGGCAACCGTACAGCAAATTTATAACAGCTGGATAAGCATGTTAATAGGCAATGCGTTCCGAGAAACTGGATCAATGGCTGACAAGAAACAGGACCCTGAACGTGAACATCTGGTAAGGAATGAACCTGTTGAGGTTGTAGTTTTAGGATACGTTACTGCAGACTCATCTTTGAGCATGAGGAAATTGGCTATTGTCTACTATGGGCAGAACGACCATTTGCCGATTCCTGAAACATTATAAATTTCATCCTTACAAAACTCATTTACGACACGAATTAAATGAGGATGAATTTGATCTGCGGCGAAGTTATGGTTGCACGATTAGCTACTGATAGGAATTTTCTTTTTAATATCTGTTTATCTGATGTGTACGTATTTCTACGATAAATCGCCGTAACTGTTGCTATTGGTCTGATGCTGATCCAAGAGTTTTCCACGAAGTCCACATACAAACTACTCAAAAATTGACTGGGTGCCGCTTGCACCCATTTTTCTTGATAGTAACCTGACAGGTGAAACGTATTTGGAATTATTGGAAGATCTTGTCCATCCATTACTCGTTGATATTGTTGAATATAACGATCGTTACCAGAAGACTATTTAAAATACCAACAAGACGAAGCCCTTCCACATTGTACACGGGCTCTTAGGGAGTTTTTGGACAGGATGGAACGGAGAGGTGTTATGGAATGGCCGTGCAAATCTCGAGTTTCACTTCTGCTCGACTTTTTCCTATGGGGCCATTTGAAGAGCAAAATCTATTCAACGGAACCAGAGTCTCTAAAAGAGTTGCCACGTCACGCCACGAATTTTAACGAGAAAATAAATAATGTTATTAGGAACTTTGTACAGTTTATCGGCAAACTGGTAGCTGGCTGCGTGTCCTGCTACGAAATATGGCTTTATTCATATAAAACCATTTGAAAGGCGACCACAAAAAACTACAAAAAAAAATGGAAATTTCTAATTTATTAAAGTTCGAATTATTATGGTGGGAATTAAACAACGAGGGATAAAATATAAAATTTCAAGAATTTGATTTAGAATTTTTTTCAGACGCATCACCATCCCCAGATGGTGTTATTCTGATGTTATTCATCAAGGGTAAATTCAGTCAGGGCTACACAAAATTGGAAAGGGGGGACTTACTTCTCCCCCCAATTTTTTAATGTGAATTTTTTGTGAATGTCTCATCGGAATATGATGCCTTGGCTATAAATACACAAAAAAGGTTTTCTTGTTGTAACGCCGTAGGACCAACCAGTTTCCAGAAATTTAAACATAAAGAAACGCATGCATTGCCTAGGATTCAAAAATAAGGATAATGATTTCTCGCTCTAAAAATATTGAAATCATTGAAAAAAATTCTGGTTACGCAAAGAGACTGGAAAAATTCCTTTGTGTTCAAATTTCTGGAAACTGGTTGGTCCTACGGCGTTACAACAAGAAAACCTTTTTTGTGTATTTAAATAAAATGTCAATTTTGGGTGCCCCACTCAGAGGCCCGCAGCGCCCTTAGGAGGGATTTTCAGACCCATGTTTCTATGAACTTTTTCTCATATTTTTTTATGTAGAATCACCCCTAGAAATTAATGACCGCATTCCTGAAACATCCTGTATAAGATGGTTGTGCTTATGACCAAAGCATCAACTAGTGGGGTGCAAACAGTGTCGAAAATAAAAGTTTAAGGTATATTAAAACTAGAAGAGAGAATAGAGATTCGAATATCTAATAAAATAAAAATCTCAGCACCACTTTTAATACTTCCATATTTTCGTAAAAAAACCTGTGTTACCTATGAAATTTACAACAGATGTTTATCTTGAGAAAACCTCACATTTTCGTAAAAACCAGTATTATTTTATATTAACTCACAAAAAACCTGTTCACGCCGCCTCAATCCAAACCATCAGCCATATTGTGTAAAAAAATATCTTAAATTAGGTGGAATTTTTATAATAGGCCTAAGGGAACCAAGGGGACATTACTCTCAGGGCAATATTATTAAGAAATATTTCAAAATATTTGTATAATTTTTATACAGTACTGTTAGATTTATCAAATTTCCGTCATTACAAAATCGCCTTTCACTCTAAATTACAATATCCTACAAGTAGAATATTGTAAATATATCAAGGACAAGCGAAGCAGAATCATAAGATTAACCGACTTACCTGTAAGGATGATTAACCTTGATTTTCCGAGCTTTTCCGTAGGTACAATTACATACCCACTTTCCTCCTCAAACAGATGCCCCTTGAAGCGATTTTGTGATGTCAACGGTATGATTTAGATATTCCTAATAGATTTAGATGATAAGGAGTTACATCAGGGTTATAAACAGATCCTATTTTGCTTTGAAATGTCATGCCTGAGAACATGATTCACGGAAACTACAAGTAGAATATTATAATTATTAATTATATCTACGGACAAGCTCGGAAAATCAGGATTAATCATCTTTAGAGATAAGTCGATTAATCTTATAATTTTTCGTCAAAAAATCATCCTATAAAATTTGGCGGATGTTTTTTGGAACACCTTGCAAAGGCTTTTCTTTCAATTCAGTTAGGTTAAGTTTTTCAGCACCTACACACCGTTGCCATTGCACTTATTAAAAATATGTACCTCCATTCCTACAAAATTTCCTTCATCAACTAATAAATAGTTAAATAGGACCGCACTTTAAAGTTATTTGGTACGATCCTGTGTTATGTTTCATATGAATATTAATTATTAATACTCATATTAAATATCTGCGTCTCTGTTATCGTCTATCTCATGGTTTTTATTTGGTTTGGTTAACAATACGTATTGCATAATGTTGTACTAGTCAGCAAGCGATATCACATATCAGCATCAGCTTTGCGAATTCAGGTTCACTTACTACAGTCCATAGGGTCGACCAAAGAACAACGACGCAACTGAAGCGAGGCAAGTCGCGGATCGTGATCGTGTTATTTAAGACAGGCCCATCATTTTGGACAGGTTTGTTTTACCTTTCAGTCGTGTGATACCACGGTAGATGAATAAAGACTAATTAGCACAGAGTAGTTAATTTATGACGCGGTTTGTCTGATATCAACATGTGGTTAGATTTTGGTAATCGAGTTTAAATTTGGATAGTGTTTCGTTTTAGTTTTGAGTGTTCAGTACCCTGGGATTATAATTATTTTTTATATAGTTTTCAATTGAGGCTAATTAATAGGTATGTACCTATCTACATATTTACTTTCTTAAAAATGTAATTGTAGTGTAGTACCTACCATAAATAACTTTTTATTCCTTTATTAACATTTTATTTACAAAATGATAACTAAAGACCAATAAAAAATAAGTAGATGTGTTAAATTTTAAATAATAAGTAAATAAGAAACTTCATATCTATATATTTATACAGGCTCCCACTTATTTGAAGAGTTAAGATTCCTTGTTAAAATTGTAGTAATAATAAGTATAATAATAGTTTTTCAACAAGAGTAAATTCAAATATAAAATCAGTACGAGACGTCAGTAAGTATTTAATATCAACCACCATTCGCTACAGATTCTGTTTTAGAATGTTTTTTCACTTCCGATACGTCCATCCATTCGAGACTAGAGGCATAGATTTTATTTATTAATCAAGCTATATGTGTTACATGGTTTTAAGAGTCTCATCCAGTCTCGCCAACAACAAAATTTAACTATGAGTTCTGCGACCTTCCTTTTCCTTCGCTTCACCCTCATCATCCACCATTGGTTTGGTCGTATTGATGACCAAATCAGCGTTATCTGTTTGAGCAGCAAAAAATGAAATAATAATGGTAGGGTAGTTTGTTATTGTTATTTGCAGTAGACTTAAAAGTCAAAAACTGAGGTAGGACTAACTTGATTGATTCTTGATTTGAATCAAGGAGAATAAAGTTTAATCTTCTTGGATTCTAATAACCAATAATAAGAGGCATATGCTACTCAATGGACATTTCAGCCGAGTCAGTTAATGACATAGCACTAAGTTTGATTGGTTCTGGATTTGAAAATATCGAGGAAACAATTGTTATTCAATACTACTTAAAAGCAATGTTAATGCAAATCAAATTCCTATTTAAGTATATTATTTTTTCCTTAAAGAATTGTATCATTGGTTTTCAACCCGTTGCGTTGTATGAAGTGGTAATTATAAATTTATTATTTGTTGTTAGAAAATTAGAAAACTCGTAAACCTTAATTTGGTGTGGCCCATATGTGACTATTTAGTATACAAGGAACACGCCACATTAAAATTAGTCGGGGTATCCTTAGTATCAATTTTTTTTTGGTTATTTAAAAATAACAAAAAGTACGCTTATGAGTATAAGGGTGTGCTAAACATTATTTTCAAATGGACCTTTCTAAATACTCTATGAACTTATTTTTCAATTTAAAAAATCTGACATTTTATTTGCTTCGTATTTTGCATTTCTAGAAAAAATAAAACGATTATTTGGGTATTACGTAAACATTCTTTCAAACTTTATATGATATTGATAACAATAAACTACTTATAGTTTCCTGCAGGGGCGTGCGGTGAGTTTTGATACAGGGGAAGCAGTTTGTGATATAGAGTGATGGGTAGCGCGAGGCCCCGAGCGAAGCGAGGCAAAAATTATTTTAAGAAAAGGGACGTGGCTTCCGTATACTCATTTTAAAACAAATGTCGAAAGCTGCAAAGTTATGACATCTAGAAAAAAGTACACTTGTAGGACCGCCACTCCTCAATAAACATAAAACATAAAAAACACCACAAAAATTAGACAACCCCTGATTCCAAAGCCGAAGCTGCACGGGCGAGGGTTACACTTATGAAAAAAACGCAGACACACAACCATATCCACCAACATTGCCAGCGCCGGTGGCGAGGATTGAACCCGCAGCGAAATAGAGAGTTTGTTAAGTAGTTAACATGCACATACCTACCTATTTACAATGTAGTTTAATCCGCCTCTCCTTTTTTGCGATGTCGGAAATAACTTCGTCGTAAAAGTTTGAATTTTTTGACATCTTCACAAAGTCACTTTCTATTGTTAACAGGGACAATTTTGAAAGCCGCTCTTCACTGGTTAAATTTCTTGAAAAAAGTTTTTATTCTCGTGTCCGTTTTGATGATTTTGAAAAAAAGGCAGCCATTCCACTAATACTTGAAAAAAAACACTTTGCACTCTTTAAGACACGCTGCAGATTGAGCTAGAACTAAATTTAATCGATGCGCAAAACAATGTACAAATATTGCATTCTGAAAAGTCTCTTTTACTTTGGCCTGCAGGTCCCCCAATTCACCAGCCATTACAGCGGCCCCATCATAACTTTGGGCGATAAGTTTGGCACCACACTGTAGATCATCGACTATCTGACAAACTATAGTATATAAAGCTGCGGCCGTTCATGGCGTTGCTACGTCTAAAAATCCTAAAAAGCGCTCTTGGAATTTCCCATTTGGATTTATGTAGCGTACTACGATTGACAACTGACTAATATTCGTAATATCGGTTGTTTCATCTAACATACTTGCAACAAAAGGAGCTTTTTTATTTCTTGCATGATCTTTTCTAAAACAATATTGCTTATCGACTGAATCAAATCATTTTGAATATGATTTGATGTACCGCGAAATATCGTGGAGTGTTCCAGATGGTTACTTAAAATTGTATCGTATTTTGCTAATAAATCAACTAAATTGATAAAATTGCCCCTATTAGCAACGCTTCGAGATTCAGTATGACCTCTAAAACTAAGTTCATTTTCGCCGAGAAAACAAACAATATCAATAAGTCCTTTTAACACTTTCTTTCAACTGCTGATCTAATGAATGCTCAATTCGTGATTTTCCAAATGTTTATTCTTTTAGCACCGCTCCCAAATGAGTTTCACACTTACCATGCCTTTTTGTCACTTTGTGAATGTTTAAATCTGAAAAGCCATTTTTATTCCAAACACCTTTTTCATTTGTGAACAGTACACATGGCCAACAAAACAATTTACACAAATTTTCACAACCCCTTAACTACTGATTAGCACTGTACACTTCAATATTAAAGTACCTATAGCATGATTTAACTTTCGTTTTTAAGAATTTTAAATCAGGTGTTGGTTTCCCATTTCTAATAATATCCAGTTTATCTTGAAACGAATATGTTGAAAATCCCTTTTTCAACAAATTGCACACCACACAAACGCCAATAATATTTTCCACGGTGTTAGAACCAGCTTCCAAATTTAATAAGTAATTCTAAATCTGCGTACACGCGCACTAATATTCAACGTTTTAAAAATCACTTGTCGCCGCACCACAGGTTTAGAAACATCAAAAAAGTTTTTACAAATATAGCACAAAAGCTGAGAATAATACTAGGAAGATTAATATTAAGTATAATATTAAAATCGATATTAAAATCGAGATTAAAATCTATAAAATAAAACGTATTACGATGCTATACAGCTCAGATATCAAGATTATGAAGTGGGATGGGATGCATTTCAATAAGTTACCAACTTACCAGAGACAGTTGTCTCTGCTTACATATATCGAAGTTGCGCGAGTTCGTGTTGGCTCGATTAATCGAGTTCGTCATCGTTACGGTTTTAGCGTGCAACATTATCTCAGCTGCACAAAAGCAGGGCCGTATCTATTGAAATTGGGTAAAAGTAAATTTTAATGATTAATATATGTGATAAATAATAATTAGGTTCTATTTATGTGTTTTTTTATAATAATCCCAGGGGAAGCACTGCTTCCCTTGCTTCCATGGACCGACCGCCACTGGTTTCCTGTATTTTATATTAGCATATTCAGATAAGAATGGCGGTGTAAAATACAGAAAACTATAGGTAGTTTATTTTATTGTTTTCATTACATTAAGTTTCAAAGGATGCTTAAGTAATACCCAAACATTTAACTTATTTTTCTAAAAATTCTTTTTTTAATTATACAAAATTTGTATGTTTTTAATGGAAAGTGCCGGATTCGTTTTTCTTTCTTTATTATTTTGCTATTGCGATCGAACTATGGTCCCTCATTTGATAAGATAAAGAATAAAATTTACAATTATTTTTGTTCACGTAGGTACCTACATTTTATTAGTTATTAAGTTTCTTGATCCTTGGATCAAAAACACCACTTGGAATTTTATTTAATCACAAAATAAATTATACCGACAGCTTTCAAAATGTCTCATCAACAGGAATTAGTTTAGATATGTTTATTACTTTTGTATAATTTTTCTTTTCGTTTGCCTCTATTTCTGATTCATCCACATTGTTATTTTTTCAATATAATCAATTTAAAGAATACACATTACTTTAGAAGGTGAGACTTAATCCTTTTTATATTAAAATATCTGATGTGGCCAGCACATATACCAGTATATATCATCTTGATCTAAAAAAATCATTCTATTTAATTCTTCACTTACCTCAATTAAATTTTAATGGCGTACCTTGAAATGTTTCATTAAAATTTTTAAATAATTAATTTTCAGCGTCATTCGATACTGTCAATAATAATTCATATCGTATATTTTAATAATTTTTTTGTTATTGACATGATATTTTTGTAACTAAATTAGACCTTACAAATTAAATTTATTCTAACCCCATTTTATGAGGCCAAATGTGTAAAATATTTCAGTATACAACAGCTTTATTTAAGTACTTGGAAAATATATTTTATTGGCTTGATATTATAGACATGATTTATAATCTCATCAAGAATATATTTTTTTTGTAAAGTCCAAAACAAAAGAGTTTGGGTCCCGTCAGCTGGCCAATTTTGCTCATCACTGAATTTTTTATTTTCTTTGGCCTTTAGAACAAGTGTACCAAATTTGAAAGCTTTATCTCAAAAACTGTGGCTACTATCGTGATACTACAGACATGCGGACAGATTTTTTTTCCATAAAGTTATGTTTTTTCATTATAATTCGTCGAGATTCGTCCAGAAATGCAATAAAAATTTTTAAAGTTTTTTTCCCGAAATTGTACCTTTTTTCTTCTTTCATTCATTATGTCTATTCTGGTGGTACCACATTCACCAAATTTAATGTGTCACCTAAAATGTTGTTGACAATCTTAACTGCCAAATTTGGGAAGTCTCCCATTAATATTTTTTGAGTTATCGCGAATACACACATACACACACATATCATTCGGAAAATAGTCAGAATGGATTCAGCATGGTTCAAAACGTATATACATATCAATCAAAATATTGAGGTCCAAAAAATTCACGATTACTATACTTCCTTATATTAGGTATAAGAAAGTAAAAATTGCTGTGTGGCCACCACATGACGGCAGATATGAATAAGTATATTGAAAATATTTAGCCGCAAATAGGGTTAGCAATTCGAAGAAATGATAAGATAGATAGATATTTATTTGTTCACTTGTAGCAAAAGTACATAATACTCATAGGGGGTTGAACATGAACATGTCAATATATAGAAAAACAACAGGAAAAAAATACATAATATGAAATACTTAAAAATTAAAATAGAAAAAAATCTATAGATAAACAGACTTAAGATACTACACGTTAAAATGTAAAATTTAAAATAATACCATATAATAGAACAATTAAATATTTCTCTAAAATCAAACATTAAAAACAATTAAAAACTAAGGCTAAAACGTTACATACAGAATTTTATTAGATAATATTATTGTTATCATTTAAAGTATTCGTTCAGTGCATAGTAGGCTTTTTCCAGGAGGATATTTTTTTTATTTGTTTTTTAGTTTTCTGTGTGGAGGGCTTCGTGGGGCAGTTTGTTATAAATTTTGATTACTGAAGATGGAACATTTTTTTGAATATACGCATATTTTGGGATGTTCGTGCTTATAGATCATTTTTATTTCTTGTACTGTACATATGTGTTCTGTCACATTCCTCAAACAGTGAGCCATTTTCTATAACAAATTCGATTTTATTCGAAATTTATTTAAAAAATAATCAGTTTGGAATCGAAGAGCGTTTTTTACTTTTTTCTCTAAAACCAAAAAGAATTTTGAATATGACGTAATAACATAAATTGAAGCTAATTAAAACCTTTATAAGAAAACATTAACATAGTTTATGTACAGGGTGAGGTAAAAAAATATTCAAGGAAATTAAATTTATTTTCGTAACAATTTTTAATTTTTTTTTTATAATCTTCCTGTATGTATGTTTAAAGGCTTTAAAAATATCTACAATTTGATGTGTCCAACATGGTAGTCGCTTAAAAATAAGAAAGTTATGAGTCTGGGGAGTTTTAAGTGGCGCACCCTGTATATATATATATATATATATATATATATATATATATATATATATATATATATATATATATATATATATATATATATATATATATATATATATATATATATATATATATATATATATATATATATATATATATATATATATAATATATAAATTTAAAAATATATATATATATATATATATATATATATATATATATATATATATATATATATATATATATATATATATATATATATATATATATATATATATATATATATATATATATATATATATATATATATATATATATATATATATATATATATATATATATATATATATATATATATATATATATATATATGCTTGTGGATATGAGACTTGTTTATTTAAGTTCAATATATATTTTTTTAATTAAACAATTTTATCTCTAAGTGTATGTGTCAAAGTTGTAGATAGTTGCCTTTATGGTATAAAAGTATCAAATTTAACTCTTTATATTTTTGATCTATGCACGTGGTCTTGAAAATGTCCCACTTCACACCGCCTCCTACTAAATAGGAAAATAAATTTTAAAATTGAAGAAAATAAAAAGGTAAAGTTTATTCACGAAAAAAATATTTAATAATAATCTATGGCGAGACAGAACGTAAAAATAAAACTAGATAATACATAAAACTTATTTTTTTAATTGATTTTATAATCTATATTCCGTTGTAGGAGTATTGTTATGTTGATAACAATAGTAAGGTTGACTTTTAATGTTTTTAATGCTGGTTTTACTGGTTATGAACTGATGAATTATTTACTTTATTTCTTGGGTTATGCAGGGTGTCCAAAATTGGTGTAAATTGTACACTTGACAGAGAAAACCTGATTTCATAGTCTTCAGATCAATTTTCCAAAAAAAAAAAATCGAACGTACATTCTAGTTCGTTTTGATATCTTTTGCAGTAAAATACATTACTCAAAGAAATTTCGTTTTCTCTATAATTTGAAATAAATATCTCTTGCGTAAATAACGCATTTGAAAGCAAACATAACTATTATATCCATAAGTATATCACATTAACTAATTATTTCCATAAATTAAAGTTATGTAATATAATAAATAACTGCCATTATAATAATATGAAATTAATAAATTTTACCGTAGAGGAAATGACAACTAAACAGTAATAGGTAGAGTTGGGATCCGTGGGGTACATGACGTCAATCAATACCAGAGGTGGATTCAGGAGAGAGTAATACCACACTTATGTAAACGCTCATACAAAAATGATAAACAGTTTCTTACCTTATAAATGTGACTGGTTACAAATATTTATGGTTTCCAAAATACTGGCGGAGTTAAATATTTCACAAGACACACTGCACAACGGCTGATGCCGCGATGTTACAAGAATTCTCTATAAATATTCACTTGTGCCACTGGAGTTAAAATAAATTATTAACAAGTGTTTTATGTGGTTTGGAGTTAAATTGTAACGTTTGCTGCTTAATATCCAAAAAACGATCTCTTTCAACGTCTACAGACGTGATAGGGATATATTTGAAGTGTATGAAGTTCTTCACAGATGGCACGTTTATATTAGGTTCCGAAGGATCTACTTCTTTTCCTGTAAAAGGTCCACAATTCGACATACAGTGCGAAACCTAGGATGGTTTTTTAAATTGTGTAAAATTTTTTCTCACACGTTCAGCAGTTGTTCCTGGTACCTGAAAAATGTATTTATGCAGATCAAATACAGTATTCAATGTGTTAATTATGGAATAACCTGATAATGTCGGTGCACTCTCACGATTGCGTATGACTAAAGGAATTTTAGAAAAATGAGAGTGTATGTACGCCAAATCTCTCTGAACAGTTGGGTCCAAAACCGCTTGCTGAGCATGTAAAATAGAAACTGCGTCGTTCAAATTTAATTATTCTATCAGTCTTTTCACATCATCAAAGTGAACGTAGTAATAACTTGCAACCTGCAGCCATGTATTCCAACGCGTCACAATGGGTTGAGGGGGTAGCGGTGTACTTGGAAGATACTCGGAAAATAATTTTAACCGGGTTAGTGCATTTTTGACTCTGGCTATTAATTTATCTACGTTAGTATAGCAATTCTTAACAGTTTCGGCAATTCGATGGAGCCCATGTTTCAAACATGTCATATGAACTAAATTAATATGGTTTTTTAGGCGTTGTCGAGCCTCCTTCATATACGCTGCCGCGTGTGTTACAAACAGCAAAATACGTCCTTTGTTGCTTTCAAAGTACTCGCCCCAAAGTATTTCAAGACTGCTGTCGACACACTGACATATTACTGCTGCATTTGTGCGTTCGAATACTCAGGATGATATTAAATGAGCTCGCATTGGGACAAACTTATCCATCCCACCAAGCAAAACGTTTGCGATCTTCTGGCCTCAAACATCAGTGGTTTCGTCGACACTAACCCAGATATGTTTCTCATGCAACTCAGAATAGATTTCTGCTTTAATTTTGTCGCACACTGTCGGCAAATAATTTTCTCGTACTATTCACCCAACTGGCACATTAACACCATTGTATTTGCTACTAATACAGTTTTGTAGAAATTTTCTAAACTTGGGATGGTCCAGTTTGTTCCATGGAATGTTACACCTTACCATTATTTGCACTAAATCTAAAATAAAACGATTTTCTTTATCACAGACACTAATACCACCACGTACAAGTGTTTTATATATTTCGTTGTTCACATGCTGTACATCGCGCGTTTTCACTTTACACGACAGTACCATCGAATTCTAGTTCCGGAAAGTCGTTTATCCCACGCTTTACAGTAGCTCGAGATGGAACCTTCCGCGACATTGTCACATACAATACTCCCGAGGATTGATCTAGTTTATTGATGACTGCGGGGTGGAATGGGCACAAGTCGGAGTTTCTCCGTGACCTCTGTTCATTCCTTTGCATTTAATTGTCTTTGTAAGAAATTGTTTTATTTAAAAAAATTAACAGCATTACTAGAATTACTTTAGTTAACATTAATTAAATAATATTACTATTAATTTCCATTATTCATTGTAGTAGTTTATTATTAGTTTCAAAAATCAAACTGCCTGTCATTAAGCGGAAAATTTTGTGCTCAAATTCAGTTCGTCACTGGAATGTACCCCACGAATCCCAACTATAGTAATAGGTAATAAAAATACAACCCATTGAGTTTGTGTAATAATAGCTACAATTGACGACTAGAAATTAAATGTAATTACAGGATTGCGTTTAGGAACCGTTTATTTTTATTATGCATAGATTATTCTAGACTTACTCATTTTTCTCGCCAAATAGCAGAAACCTATAAATACAACATGAAAGTTCAAGTTATAATTTCTATAATTTTATATGGATTTTTTATAAATTCCTATCGTATTTGTAATACATAGTTAATCGTAGTTTGAACGTTAATTATGGTTTTTATATTCAAATCATCTTTCTTAAGAACGAGTACCTATGTAAACAATATTAATACACATTTTTCTACATATATGTCAAAAAGCTTGTAACAGTATCTAACAGTAATTCATTCACAAAATAGGTCAATAAATAGTTAGGCTTACAGAAGATTATAATCTTAGGGCTGGCAGAAATTTTTTCAGTTTTACGACGGTTTAAATCGAATTCGGTAATTACTCTTTTGTGTGGTGCTTAACAACAAATTTAGCCTTACTATTATTGTATTTAGTACTTCCCTTAATGTATTTTTAATTCTTGATTTTAATTTGTAATCCTTAATAGATTATTTTATACAGGGTAGGGCAATAGTGCGTCGGACCTCGATATCTCGAGTTCTACGATAGCTAGAAATTTTTTAAAAAATTGCGAGTAAACTAGATAAAAAAGTCTGTAACTGGAAATTATTTTCGAACATACAGGGCGAGCCAAGACGAAATTACAGGACCATGTGCCTTTTTTTTTAAATGGAATGCTATGTATATCAGTACATTTTTTGAAGCCTCTTTCTAGGCTCTATTCATTCCTATATTATTATTGGCTATCTCCCAATCACTTTGATGTAATGAATTTTTTTGTTGAAATAATGCCATTTGCAGATGGATATTAAAAAAATCGCCACAGTCACAATTATGGGTTTTAAGAAAAACTTATGTGAATACCAGTTACGAGACATCTAATTAATATTTTTGAATCATTTTCTTTTCCTAAAAATGTACAGGGTGGCCCAAAATTAGTATTTAATTAAGAACTTTTTAAATTGAATTTTCTCAATTTTTTCAAATGAAACATACTGAATATTTTTCAACGATGTGATGTAAAAATGAAAAACGAACATTCCTTTTTTGTAAGTACTTCCCTATGGCTAATTGCAAAAAATTTCGTTTTATAAATAAAAAAATTTAAAAATAAAAAATAAAAATAAAAAAAATGTTTTCTCCAAAAAAAAAATTTAAAAAAAAAAAAAAAAGGGTTGGCCCGTTTGCCCCTTTTTTTTGTAAACCCCCCTTTTTTTTTTTTTTTGGGTCGCCCTCTCGGGGCCCCCCCCCCCTTTATAATTTTTTAAAAATAACACACCCCCCCTTCTCTTTTTTTTTTTTTTTTTTTTTTTTTTTTTTTTTTTTTTCTCCCCCCCACCACCAATTTTTTGTTTTTGTTTCTTTTCCCCGCCCCCAAGTTTCCCCCCCCCCCCTTTTTGTTTTTTTTTTTTTTTTTTTTTTTTTTTTTTTTTTTTTTTTTTTTTTTTTTTTTTTTTTTTACATATGTTTTTTTTTTCTTTTTTTTTTTTTTTTGGGCTCCCCCCCCCATTTTTTTACCCCCCTATTTTTTTTTCCCCCCCTTCCCCCCCCCAACCTCCCCCCCCCCTTGCCGGCTTTCCTTCCCCCTCTCTCTTTTTTTTTTTTTTTTTTTTTTTTTTTTTTTTAATTTTTAAAAAAAAAAAACTTTGTTGGTTGGTGTAAATAATGGTTTTTGGGGGGGTGGTTTCTCCCCGCTCTTTCCCCCCCTCTCCCCCCCCCCACGCCCCCCCCCCCGGGGCTTATGGGGGGGGCCCGGGGGCTGTTCTTTTTTATACAAAAAAACCCCCCTCCCACCCTCTTCCCCATCCCCCCCCAAAACCCTTTTTTTCTTTTTCCCCCCCCCCTCCCTTTTTTTTTTTTTTGGGCTTTTTTTTCCCCTCTTGTTTTTCCCTCCCCCCCTTCTTTTTTTTTTTTTTTTTTTTTTTTTCTTTCTCTTTCCTTTTTTTTTTTTTTTTTCCCTCCCTCCTCTTTTTTTTCCCTTCCCCCTTCTCTTTCTTTTTTGTTTTTTCTCCCCCCCCCCCCTTCTTTTTTTCTTTTTGTTTTTTGTGTTTTTTGATTGTTTCCCCTTCTCCCCTTTTCTTTTTTTTCTTCTTCTCCTCCTCTCCTTTTTTTTTTTTTTTTTTTTCTCCCTCCCCCCCCTCTTTTTTCTCTCCCCTTTTTTACTTTTTCCTTTTTTTTTTTTCCCCCCCCCCCTTTTCCCCCCCCTTTTTTTCTTTATATTCTTTCCCCCCTTCTTACTTCCCCCCCCCCCCCCTTTTTTTTATAGACCCCCCCCCCCCCCCCCCCCCCCCCCCCCCCCCCCCCCCCCCCCCTTTTTTTTTTTCTTTTCTTCTTATTTATGTTTTTTTTTTTCCCCCCCCCCCCCCCACCCCCCCACAAAAATAAAAAAACACTTCCTCCCCTTTTTCCCCCCCCCCCCCCCCCCCCCCGGCCCCCCCTCTCCCCCCCCCCCCCCCCCCCCCCCCCCCCCCCCCCCCCCCCCCCCTCCCTCCCCCTTTTCCCTCTTTTTTTTTTTTTTTTTTTTTTTTACTTCCCCCTTCCCTTTTTTTTTTTTTTTTTTTTTTTTTTTTTTTTTTTTTTTCTCCCTCCCCCCCCCTCCCCCCCTCCCCCCCCCTCCCCCCCCCCCCCCCCCCCCCCCCCCCCCCCCCCCCCCCCCCCCCCCCCCTCCTCTTTTTTTTTTTTTTTTTTTTTATATTTATTTTTTATTTTTCTCTTCTTTTTTTCTTTTTTCCCCCCCCCCCCCCCCCCCCCTCAATAAAAAAAAACAAACAAAATTATTTAATCTTCCCCTTCTCCCCCCCCCCCCTCTTTTTTCCCCCTCCCCCCCCCCCCTCTGTGCTTTTTTTTTTTTTTTTTTTTTTTTTTTTTTTTTTTTTATTATTTATTTTTTTCATCAAAGTGGTTGGGAGATAGCCAATAATAATATAGGAATGAATAGAGCCTAGAAAGAGAATTCAAAAAATGTACTGATATACATAGCATTCCATTTAAAAAAAAGGCACTTGGTCCTGTAATTTCGTCTTGGCTTGCCCTGTATGTTCGAAAATAATTTACAGTTATAGACTTGTTTATCTAGGTTACTTGCAATTTTTTAAAAAATTTCTAGCTGTCGTAGAACTCGAGATATCGAGGTCCGACGCACTATTGCCCCACCCTGTATATCATTTACACGATTTAATATTAATGCGTAAATGTGTATTTCATTATATCTAATAAACTATAATCTATAAACTGTTTGAATTTCTCATATCTGTATTTCCAAATATATACAGTTTTAAAGCGCAGTGTAATTTTATCGTCAAAAGCAACCTTCAAACAGTTCTGGTAAACAAGAATTACTCACTATACCGACTCGCCGCCGCGCCAGTTCAAATAAAATGGATTAAATTTCGAGTGCAATTCAAATTTATAATTTACTTTTGCATATCTAAAATTTGACTACCATTTTGCATACAATTGCGGCATATTAACAATAGTGGGTCATTGTTAATATGTTGTTATTTTTAATATCTATTTATATATGTATGTGTATTGTGTATGTATGTAGCCGTTTATTTATTTATTGATTTATATATTTTTTATTGTTTGTGCCACATGTTACATACATATTTTTAACTTCCCGCTAAGAAAATTGAAAATTTTCAGAAATCGGGAAGTTATTGGTTTCACCCCGATTTTCGAAAATCGAGTTTTTGTCAGATCTCGACGTTTTGAGGTCCTAAGAATCTATTCTGACTATTCCCACGATGGTGTCTGTATGGCTGTATGTATGTTGTGTGTGTGTGTATGTATGTGTATACGGTGTATGTAAACCTCTCATAAATTCTGAACAGCTTGACCGATCGAAACGCGGTTTACGGCATTCTAAAGGAGTTGACTCAACTTAGATTTCCTGAAAATTAGAACCGATTCGGCCCAGTAGATTTTGAGAAATCTCAAAAATAAAATTTTCAAACATTTGTTTTTTTGGAATATCTTTTAGACTACTGAACCGATCAATTCCAAAATCTAATCAGCTCTTCTCCTTATAAAACAACGTCGATCGTCGCAAACCGCATCAAAATCGGTTGATTCGTTCGAGAGATATCGATTACGAAAAATTCGCAAAAAAGTGTTTTTTTTTTTAAATAACATTCAAAATTCCTGTCGGATCGATTTCTGGTACTAAGATAACTTTTTGTCCTTAAAAAACTGCGTTGAATGCCGTAAACTGCATCAAAATCGGTTAATTCGTTCAAGAGATAACGATTACGAAAAATTCGCATAAAAGTGTTTTTTTGAAATAACATTAAAAATTTTTGTCGGATCGATTTTTGGTATAAACATAACTTTTTGTACTTGAAAAACTGCGTTGAATGCTGCAAACTACATCTCGATTGGTTAATTTTTTCAAAATATATCGCAGCTCAAAAATTACAAAAAAAGTGTTTTATTAATATAACTTCGAGATTTTTCACCTAATCGTGGAGCTCAAAAATGTATGTGTATCATATTTTGAGCTCGGAGAGCTCAAAAATTAACTGACAGATATATTTTTGAGCGTTTTAAGCTCGAAAATAGCGGGAAGTTCCAGGGATGGCCTGCAGGCTCAACCGATTTTCAGATTTTTTAATTTACGTTTTTTAATTCTATACATATATCATAATTTTATATCATGTAATGCCCTGAGCATGGTAATAAAATTTACCGAAAGGTCGGCAAGCTGATGAAGTAGTTTTTCTCAAAATAAGAACCCTTACCTAACCAAACTTTTTCCAACCATTATATGTAATGTTTTTGACTTATTCCATGGCCAACTTGTCCAACATTTTTCTTTAGGGCTCTGTTTCATTGCCTTCAAGGGGTAAAAGTTAATATAGGCTGCTAGTGGGCAATTTTTTATCCCATTTGGTTGTACAAAGGACTGTTTTCTCGATCGATGTGTTAAAAAAAAAATCAGGTTGCAATTTAAGTAAAAAAAGTTTATGTCACTTCCAGTCAGACAAAATAGTCACAAATATATTCCTCATATGTCAAAAGATGACAATTTAGATGTACTAAAAGTGCATGAAATTTCATTTCGATTAATTAATAAACAAAGAAGTTGCAGGCCTGCGCCTTGTTTAAGATTCACCCAGTATCATAATTAATTAATACTATAATAAATAATTGTATTTGAAAATGGTTTTTAAACTTAAATCATAATCAAAAGCACTTATTTATTGAAGTACAGAGTGTACCAAAGAGTAAGTACAGGTATTAAATGGAACGAAATTAAAAGTGCATAATAAATATTGTCGTTACGTGGGTTAAAGCATATAAATATTAATTAAATCAACAACAAAATAATAAACAGTGTTTTGTTTACTATTTAACGTATCATAAAAGTAAATATTTATTATTATTTATATGTATATCTACATTCTGCAATGTTTAGCTTTGGGTTATAGAAACTTCCTGCTTGCGCTGTTTGTAGTTAATGTAATGATATAATGTGTTAATTCGAAAATTAACTGTGAATATCCTGAAAATTTGACTGATTTAGATTAAAGCGTTATGGAGATTTTAATTTGTCTAATAATTTACCCATTTTTAATGACACCGTCGCACAATAAAATTTAAGTGGTAATTTTTCGGAAACCACTTATACTTTGATGTAAACTTTCGTAGTGATATAGGGGAATATCATTTTTATGTGTGATAATTTTTTAAAATTTTTTTGTCCAGAGGCCTTGTAATTATTTACAAATACGCATCAAGTAACAATATTTGAAGAAAATGCCTGAAAAACTTCAGCACCCTGATTCACGATTTGAAGCCAAAGTTTTACATAACAAATCTCCATTTTGTGTTATACCGATTTCTAAGGTTTCCCAGTTAAAAACTGGACTTTAGATATATTCCAGTTTTAACATGTTTCCGTTTTTTTTTATTTGTGTATTTTTGTGAACCAGGATTGGCTGTAGGTTATGAGGACATAGTTTGTGTAGGTTCATGTATGTCTTGTTTATTGTTTTCGTAATATGTGGTTTGAATAAAAAGCGTTGGTCCAGTGTCCGTCCTAAGTATTTACCTAACAGTTTTATTTTCCGTGATGTTTCTGTTATTAATTGTGAGCAGGGTAAATGTCTTAATGTTCGTAAAATTTTTTGTGAATGTTATAGTTTCTGTCGTCTCGTTTATTGTTATTTTCCATTTGTCATAGTATTTTGTAAGTAATTCAAGGTGATATCGTATTTTGTCGTAGTAGTATCTGCGTAAAAGGATCGTGCGTAAAGTCGTGTCGTCGGCGTACATTATGGCCTGAGTCAGCGGGTGGGTAATGAGGTCGGCGAGGTAGAGGTTGAATAACGTGGTTGAAAGTACCGTGCCCTGCGGTACGCCCGCCCGTATGTCGTACGTGTCTGATAATGTATTATTTATTTTAATTTTAAATTGTCTGTCTGAGAGATGATTTGATAAAAGTTATATAATACAGGAATAATTTGTGGAGATTTTGCAATTTTGACAGGAGGCCCCCATGCCAAACAGTTTCGAACGCTATCTCTATGTCTAGTAGAAACATTTTCGTGTTGTGCTTTCGGTTAAAGCCGCTGATGATGTCGTGCATAACTTTGCACAACGACATAATTGATGGTCCCGACTTCGAAAATAGAACCCTTAAGTATAAGTTTCCTGAGCCATTATATCTATAAGCAAAAATGAAGGAAGCAGAAGGACATTAACATTAGTTACCAGGTTGACACTTCTATCGCTGAGTAGTCCTTTTCGAGGAACCGACCGAACAGAATTTAGATATCTCCAGCCGTTCACGAGTTGTAAGGAAATATAGGTATAGTGTGACATCACCCCTAAATTTGGCCAGTGTAAAAATACAACATTTCAGTTTTTTATCATACATTTTCCGATTAAACTACATATTAACATTTTAAAATTAATTTCAAAATTAATAAATTCATTTTATCATATTATAAAAATTTCTGTTTTTCTGTTGTTTGGGAATGTTTCAATAGGTGTTTACAATATAATAGTATGTCTGCATGTAAGCCGTCATTGGAAACCGATACCACCGTCCGAGATCTAATTCAGACCAAAATAGATTTTTAATGATAGACACCGGAATCTAACTACAAATCATTAAGAAGAATTATTAATAATATACGTTTATTCTAAAAATAATTATTATAGTGCAATAACTTTTTTACTAAATGTTCAGCGTTTATTTAATTGTGGACATTACAAAAATCATTCTCCAAAAGTATAAGGTAAAATATTGTCAATTTTGTATTATATCATTTTTGCATATGAAAATATTGATGTGTTCGCACACGAGCTGATTCCGCCACTGATATTCGCGAAATAACTACCTAAAATGCGATCTTTACTTATAAAATCAAATGTTTTGTTTGTTCTCATTTTTTATCAATATTATTCTCTAGATTGTTACAACAATTTCAGCATCTCAGAACATTTCAAACTAATCAACTTTTAAATTTAGACCATAAAAAAATTTTTCATATGACTTTTCTCGCAATTTTTTAAATATATTGATTGTGAAAACTTTCACAACAAAATCAATAAATTAATAATGATTTTCAATGTTCTTAGAAAGCACCTGCGTATGTAATTATTATTTAATTTATAAGGATAGCGTGTAATTTGTTCAAGAAAAAATAAATCCAATCATACATGTAGGCTTGTGGTATCTAGTTAATGAAACAAACAAAAGCTTAAAAAAGAAACCGTATATTAGATTATATAGAAATCGATAAAATCACTTTTAATAATAACATGTCGTGGCAAAGAACAAAGGTAATCTAAAACAGTATAGTTGTGATTTACCAAAATAAATGTGGGTAGTTACAGGGTTATCCAACGAAAAGGCCCAGCCCTATATTTTGTTTATTTTTCGAGTTACGAAAAAACGTTTTAAATAAACGTTATAGTGAATCAAATGAACTCTTTTGGAATATACAGGTGGTCCCATAAAAACGGGACAAACCAAAATTATATTTTTTTAAATGAAATGAACTATATTTTTTACATTTTTGAAATTAGTGTTTTTTTGTGATTTCAAATATATAGATATGTTGTATTATATCTTTTACTATTTTTATTTATTGCAAATTTTATACTACCAACATATGTTTGGTTATCAGATTCGTCATGGATGAAAACCAATTAATTTGATACGTATGCTTTACAAAATAATTTAATAAATTCAAGAAGCAAACTGCGTGGTTTTGTGTGTCATATTATTTATGAAAACGTTTACTTTATCAAAGCGATACGATATGTTTACTATTTATAAAAAATAATAACTCTTCAACGGGTAACATTTTATTTGGTATAGTATATATAATAGTAGTTATAATAATAATTCTTACGCATTGTTTATTAAATTATTCTAAGGCATAAGTGTCAAATTAAGTGTTTTTCATCCATGGCTAAACTGATAACTCTTGCCAATATTGGAGAGGTTTCCTTTCAGCCCAGGTTGAGATAGCCATCTTAGCAGTACTTGAAGATATGCCAAGTATCGGTTTTGGTCCGATGAATTGTGACCCTCTCTTTCTCTGGCCAAGGAGTCGGTTATTTCTTTACCTTCCATACCAGAGTGACCGGGTATCCAGACCAGAGTTACTTTGTTTTTGCTCAAATAATTTAGAGCCTTCTGACAGTTCCATACCGCTTTGGAGTTACACCGGTAGGAGCCAAGAGCTTTTATAGCTGCTTGGCTATCTGAGAAAATTTTTATTGATATGCGTGTAAGATGTATATATTCCTGCCTTCGCACACATAGTTCAATGACATGAACTTCGGCCTGAAAAACAGTTGCATTAGTACCTAGGCTTGAGGATATCCTTACCTTTGGTCTGTAGCTATGTACTCCGACTCCTGTTCCCTCGGAAGTTTTGGAGCTATCTGTAAACCAGCAACTGTCAGCCCTCAGTAGGTCGGCTTATTTCGATTCCATCATCTCCTTCCGGAGAAAGGATGTTGAAGGTCAGCTCGTAGTTGGTCATGGTAGGCATAGTATCCGAGGGCATTCCCAGGATGTTGTGATTCTCTATGCCATCCAGCAACCTGTTCTGCTTCATGAAACTAGTCTGCGGCATTTCTGATTAGGAATATTAAGTAAATTATTCTAACCTAACAACTTTGAGAGTTGGTAATACAGTGAAATAAGAAATGTTACTAGAAAGACCATATAAAATCGTCGAAAAATAAAATATGTTCTAATTGCTCAATCTGTTGAACAATTTCATTTGACCGAGATATCCGTGAGCTCACTAAATTTCATTCATTTAAACCAATTTCTTTTGCTACGAGTGAAATGGCAACGCGAATCAAAATACGACTCTATATGCTTGGGGTTTCGAGGTTTTAATACGATTCGACCGGTGGTACCCAATAATTTACAGTTAGACCCTTTATAATGCATTTCTCAATACCTTTTTCATTAATAAGTAGGACATTCAATATTAATTTAGATGAGATCAGGTATCAGTAGTTGGAACTTTCGTTCATTTGTCTGCATCAGTTTAGATCAGGTTTAAGAATAAGATGATGTAAATAGGGCTCAGCTGAATCTGCAATGTAACATTACAAATTTAATTTCTTGTATGCGAGCAGCTGTTAGGTCGGTACGGCCAGACATCGATAACGCAACATGGTGGTTCATTCATTCATCTGAGGTGTTGACCATGGGACCTTGTCTCTCGACAGGAGGTCTGGTGGTGGGCAGCTCGTGGGAATCGTTTAATATTTTATGACCACCGCCTACGTGCGCGTGCCCTGGATGCAATTGACACAACACTTTACAAAACAATACGAAGTAGTTCGTTTCACCTTGGTTTAAGCCTTGACGGCGGGGTGTATTCGACCAGCCAAACAAACAATTGGACAGTTGTCCCACCGAATATTAATTGGCAGCGTTATTTGTGTTTAGAGTACTTGTACTGCGGCAGAGCGTCCGCGATTCAGTTAAGAACATTGCTGTCTGCATCTGTCCGTCTAGCTTGACAGAAGACGTTCGGGTCCTCCATACAAGAGAAGTTTCTCTCATGTGTAAGGTTTTACATACGTTACTTGCAGTACAGGGCGGAAGTTTCCGCTAAATCTAACAAGGTTTTATTACATTGCAGGTTCAACTAGCTAAACGTAATGTTTCTCGTGTAGACAGTTGTCTTCGTACCGAAATAAAAGCTGTTAAAATGTTATTGGAGTTTCCCTGAATTATTTCTATTTTCACGTGCAAAAGTGAATTCCAAGCAAATTAGCAATAATAAATTTAAAGTCAAATCTTACTTATATTAATCATTCTTTAAAACATATGTCAGTGCAGTGCAGATTAAGGTTCATACTAATTGGTAAAAGTAGGTAATCAACGTAAATTACATTAAATCTCATAAACGAAACTAGAGTAATACCAAACTTTATAAACGTACTAGAATGGGTTACAATAAGACAGCAATTTGGGGTCCTACCACTAATATTAGATGATCACGAAAAAGGCCAATTAATTAATTAAGTATTACCTGGTGCTTCACGACAAGGTAAGACTTATCAAAAGGGGAATGAATTAAATAATCAAATTAATAAAATAAAGAGTAAATACGAGGGTGGGATGGGATGTCACACTGGTGCCGTAGTGAACAGAGTATAAACTAAATACTCAAGGGAAGGGGAAGGGGGTTACCAAATATTATTTAAAAAAAATGAAGGCAGCAAATTTGTAACTAGCTTCACCTCAAAAAATTGCTGCGCACGCCCCTGAATGGCAGACAAAATATTAAATTTAGTTTTTTTTGTTCCAGATTTTGAAAGTGACAAGTAGGTTTTTTTTAATTTGCTATGTCTTCAAAATCAATAAACAGATTTAGCTCATGGTAGTATTAAAATGTAGAGGAAAATTCATTCTGTCGAAATCAGTCATTAGTTCTGTCATTTTGACAACTTTCAAATGAAAAGATCGAGCGCAAAGGAAGGCCTAATTTCAGTTTCGTACGCCATCTTGATTTTTAATATATGAACCATCTTGACATATGGACTTTGTAACTATAATGTGTTAACTATTATAAGTTCGCTAAGATCGGCTAAGAAACAAAAATTTTACAAAGAGAAATAAAAAGTACGATTTTTTCGGCCCACCCCATACATAAATTCACATATTATATTTTCATTAAGATAAGAGTTAAAATCTTACATATTTGAACAATATAAAATAAACAAATTCAAAATTAAATAATTCCAATGTCACGACAATTTCATGCAACTATTTAGTGATATTTTGTTCTCTAGAACGCAGTTGTAATAATTTCGTAGGTACATAATATGAGTAAAGAAATACTCAGCAGTTTTTTAATTTTCATTGCATGAATATTTATATCATTTAAGTCTACGAATATAGGTATTTATTTAATCTGTTCATTATCATTAACTATACACAGGGCCTGGAAACGGTATAAAAAGCATAAAGATGAAAATACACTGCTGAATTCAGACATCTGAGAATATTAATCAAAGAAAACATTGATATATTAAATAATAAAAAAATACATTCACCATACCTGATACCATGATTGATAATACTGAAGATGTACTGGGCTATGAGAATATTGTTAATAAATTTGCCAAACACTTCCAGGATTCGTATACACAACTCGACAAAAATTATGAAAACGAAATAACTGATTTAACTTCTGATAATTTTCATATAAGCGGTTTTTCGGAAACTGATGTGTATGCAAGTTTAAAAAAAATTAAAACCGAAACTTACCACTAGATTAGACAATATTCCTGCCTTTTTTATTAGAGACTGTGCCTGTGTATTTGCATATCCTCTAACAATCATCTTTAAGTTATCTATTAAAACTGCTGTTTTTCCAGAAACTTGGAAAACCCTTAGAACTGTTCTTGTTTTCAAAAAGGGAGATCGTGCCAAAATACAAAATTACAGGCCTATTACTATAGTTAATAATTTCTCTAAAGTTTATGAAATTCTGGTGTATGAATTTATTTTCTTTTACATGAAACATCGCATTACGCCTTATCAGCATGGATTTATGAAAGGGAAATCAACTGTTACCAATCTGTTTTGTATCACGCAGTATTTAGCAAATTCTTTAGATGCCGGGCTTCAGACAGATGTCATTTATACAGATTTCTCAAAAGCATTCGACAGATTGGATTACAGTAACTTATTAATAAAATTGCAGAGTTATGGATTCTCGCAAAATATGTTAAACTTTATTACATCGTACTTATCTGACGAGAAACAATTTGTGCAATGCTGTGGAGTCCAGTCTGTTGAAATACATGCCACTTCTGGAGTTCCTCAAGGCTCGAATTTGGGACCCTTATTTTTTTAATATCTTTATAAATGACACTATATTTTATTTAAATTGTAAATATTTATTATATGCGGATGACTTAAAGATTTATTCTATTATTAAAAATATTGAAAATTGTTTTACTGTGCAGAAAGATTTGAAAAACCTTAATATTTGGTGCATTAAAATAAATTACCCTTAAACATCACAAAGTGCAATGTTATGACATTTTCTAATAAAGTAGAAGCACTAAATTGTGACTATACTCTTAATAATATCGTAATTGCAAGGTCTACTGTCTTTCGAGACTTAGGTATAATATTTGATAGCAAACTCTCTTTCATAAATCATGTTATTAGCATAACATCAGAGAGTTTTAAAATGTTAGGCTTTATTATAAGAAACTCCCGTGAGTTTAATAATGCAAATACGCTGAAATTGCTTTATAACACTTCTGTGCAATCTAAGCTTGAATCTACAGCTATTATTTGGTGTCCTTATTGTAACATATATGTTAACAGTATTGAAAAGTTACAGCGGAAGTTTTTAAAACATGCTTGTTTGAGAGAGGATGGAGTATACCCAGCTATTGGATATACAAATGCATATATGCTGGAAAGATTTTCTTTAGATATCCTCGAAAACAGAGGGGTGAAATCTCAGTTAACATTCTTGAACAAAGTAATAACTAATGACATTGACTATCCCGATATATTACAAATGTTAAATTTTCGTGTTTCCAGAGTAACCGCAAGGCATGATCTTTGCTTTGAGTATACCTCGTACAAATATTGGTAAATTTTCGCCTTTATATCAAATGTGCAATAATTATAATGAACACCAACATACTCTTGATATTTTCACAGCCACAGTTAAAAAATCGTAAAACAAAATTTTTTTTTCCTCAAAAATTTGCATGTGTTAGTTATAGATATGTAATGTATAATAAATTTGCATATGAATGGTGCAGATAAATAAATAAATAAATAAATAAAAATAAATAAAATACTTTAGACTATAGACATTTGAGGTCTGTGCTTTAGACATTTTTTTAACATATATACATGTTTTATCACGTCCTTTTTTTTGACTGATATAATTATGCTATAATTATATTGTCCGGTCGGACAGTTTTCTATTTATAATATTAATGTTATGCGAAAATGCAAATAGAGCCTCCTAAATATAGGCTTTCTGGAAGTACCAGTCAAAACTTACAGGAAAATGTCATTAATTGCTGGTTCTCATAATAAGCAGAAAAGAAGGTTGTTTAATTTTTTTAAAGATAAATTTTAAAAGAGGATTTGTTTTTATCGTCAGCTAAAGTTCGTCAGTTTGTATTTATTTTAAATAATTTATGTAATTAAAATAGTGCTTTAGTTTGTTTTCTGTTTGTCATAATCATCTAATAAGTATTTGTCGCTAAGAAATTTGCTGGAAATTGTTCAAATAAAAACACAGGCATAAAAAAAGTGGGCTGTTCTTTTGACTAGACCAACTTATTCTTATGTATTTTGACGCACTGAATTCGATTTCGGAGTCAAGAATTGCTCCATCACCCTCCAGTTTTTTTAATAGTGGAAAATAAACAATTAAAAAAAACTGGAGGGTGATAGAGCAATTCTGATTTCTGATTCGAATTCAGTGCGTCAAAATACATTAAAATAAGTTGGTCTAATCAAAAGAACAGCCCGCGCCCCATACAGAGGAATTTTCCGAATTTAAGGGTGGTTTTCCAGAATTAAATAAAATACTGGAGGGAGATGGAGCAATTCTGATTCCTGATTCGCATTCAGCGCGTCAAAATACATTAAGATAAGTTGATCTAGTTAAAAGAACAGCCCGCGCTCCATACAGAGATAGTTTCCGAATTTAAGGGTGGTTTCCACAATTAAAAACTGGAGGGTGATGGATGTGAAATTAAAACTGTAATAAAGACGTAATCAGTGGAAGTAATTAAGAAGTGTGGAATTATAATCATTATTTTGCATGTTTGACCTATAACTGGACTTTTTGTAGGATTATCTAAAAAATGAAATCTACAAGAGTCTAGGACCTAATACGTTAGAAGACCTAAAAAGAAAAATAGTGATTGAGGCCGACTATATTAATAACAGCGATATTTTATATAACGAGCAGAGACTTTTTTTACCTCGAGATTTTGATTGATACATACATTTTAAACCCGCCTGAATCCATTCTAACTGTTTCCGAATGATGTCTGTCGGTTGATGTGTGTTTGTATAGCGTGCGTGCGTGCGTGCGTGTGTGTGTGTGTATGTGTGTGTGTGTGTGTGTGTGTGTGTGGTGTGTGTGTCTGTGTGTATCCGCGATAACAAAAAATACTAATGGGAGATTTCTCAAATTTGAGATAAAGCTTTCAAATTTGGTACGCATGTTCTAAAGGAGTCATTCCATATGAAATCATCTAACAAAAAAAAATTTTTTTGTTGCTCCACTAATTTAGATTTTGCTTAAACGTTGTGAGAATTTTCTTTATGGTTCCAAAAAAGGGAAATCCACCTTCACTTAATGTTCGCCTGCCCGAATTAAAGAATTTAAAAAACGTCATTTTTATGCTTTAATATTTTTAGCTGTAAAATTTTTTTATTAAAGATATCTACACGTTCAAGATGGCATTTCAAAGCTGAAAGATGGTAGTTTTTTGAGCAAAGAATATATATTCACATAATCAATACCCCCGAAAAATAACACGGTGCTGAAAATACGTGTATTTTACTGATTTTTCGTGATTTTTAACTGTCTTGACTGTTGATGCAACCAGCTAATATTTCTCAGAGATTAAGTGCACTTATCGAGGAAGAAATAAAACCTATAATTGACTCGTTGGGCCGACTCTTTATAAAAAAATCTCTGCTTGAAATTTTGAAATATTAAAAAATCGCATTATTTATGCTATAATATGAATGTGTTGGCTACGAGATAAAAATATGAAACTTACAGGATATTTAGTTATTACTCTGAATTTCAAAAGTATGTAATACTCGTTGAATTTCAAAAGTATGTAATACTCGTTTTGTTATTTTCATCCTTTGTGCATGTATAAGTGGTTTAAAAGAAGCAAAAATATCAGTCATTTGTTTATTTTTAAAATAAACTTAAACTATGTACCTTTTTAAAGTAACGCTGTTAATAAATATTACTACTAGCAGCAAAGCGCCCATACCCTACGATTTTTGTAACAATGACAATAGCGTTAGAACTGGAGCGTTCTTGTTATTCGACACCGTCAGATGATATATTAATGAGCAAATAAAAAGTATTATAAATGTAAAACTATACTACTTACTTAGATAATTTGAATATTAACGTACTCATAATTTCATGAAAAAAAATATATAATTTCACATTCAACATTATTCTTGTTCTTAATTTTATTTTAACCAATTCAAAAAAACATAAGAAAGAAAACAGTACGGATAAGAATACATTAAATTACAATGAAAAGGTAATATGTAGTTTCTGTATGTTCTCTAAGGATTTTCATGTTAAAAATAATCAATTATAAATAATATTATTGAACTAGAAAATAAACAAATGACTGAACTTTTTGCTTCTTTTAAGCCACCTGTACACGCATAAAGGATGAAAATAACAAAACGAGCATTACAGGCTTTTGACATTCAAGGTAAGAACTGAATATCCTGTAAGTGTCATATTTTTATCTCGTAGCCAACACATCATATTATAGCCTGAATAATGCGATTTTTTAAAATTTCCAAATTTCAAGCAGATTTTTTTTTTATAAAGAGAAGGCTGAACGAGTCAATTGTAGGTTTTATTTCTTCCACGATAAGTGCAATTGATCTCTGAGAAATATTAGCTGGTTGCATTCTACAGTCGAGACACTGGAGTTAGTTAAAAATCACGAAAAATCAATAAAATACACGTATTTTCAGCACCGTGTTATTTTTCGGGGGTATTGATTGTGTGAATTTATATTCTTTGCACAAAAACTACTATCTTTCAGCTTTGAAAAGCCAATTTGAACGTGTAGATATCTTTAATAGAAAAATGTTTACAGCTAAAAATATTAAAGCATAAAAATGACGTTTTTTAAATGCTTTAAATCGGGCAGGTGGGAACTGACGCTTGCGAATATAAAATGACGGTGGATTTACTTTTTTGGAACCCTAGAGAAGATTCTCAAAAAGATTGAACAAAATCTAAAATAAGCTGGCTTTACCATTAGACGATTTCATATGGAATGACTCAAAGACCAAAGATAATGATAAATTCGGTGATTAACCTTGGCTGGCTGAAAGGTAATCCACCGGACTCAACTTTTTCGAATTTGACTGTACAAAAAATATATTCTTCATGAACGATTGTAAATCATGTCTACTATATCAAGCCAATAACATTTTTTCCAAGTACTTAAATAAGGCTGATGAAAACTGAAATTTTGTACACATTTGACCTCATAAAATGGGGTTAGGATAAATTTGGCAGTTTGACATTTTAAATGTCTAATTTAGTTACGAAAATGTCAATGTTAATAAGAAGAAATTATTAAAACATATGACATGAATTATTATTGATAGTATCGAAGGAGACTGAAAATTATTTTTTAAAAATGTTAATGAAACATTTCAAGGTACGCTTTTAAAATTTAATTGAGGTAAGTGAAGAATCAAAGAGAATGATTTTTTTACATCAGTATGATATATAAGGTATAGAAAATTATGTGCAGGCTACATCAGATTTTTAGTTAAGTAAATTATAATGTTATCGTTAAATATATTTAAAAAATGCAGTTATGATGCGGGAATTGTAATTTGGACATCATATACCTATGACATATGATAAACTATGGACCCACTTGACATTATAAATCAAATACAGTATAAGGTACATCTAATAATTTAACGTATAGAGATAAGATTAAACTTTGATCTTCCTATTGTGTATAGTTTGAATATCATTCCATGACACATAATATATCAAGTACTCGTAAAAAGTAAACAAAAAGTTATATTTTCATATTTGAGTTCATCTCTCCTTGGGTAGACTCATTTTAAGTATTTTAAGTAAGTACTATACACCTATAATAGCATCTGTCCGAGTGGCTGAAGCTTCGCGCTAGGTTTCCGTAGTTTGCGACATCTTTAACATTTTATGATCTAGCCATGAGAGAGGCATGCTCTATATATGTAGATGTAAACTAAGAAGTCCAAGAGTCAAGACTGTTGCCTCTTATACAAAAGCGGTCAAATTTTATCATATTTAACCGTGTTAAAAAGCATTTGATAAGTCTTAGTACAGAGCCTTCATAAATGGTTAAAAACCATGTAATCAATTGGTACATAGGTACCTTTTAACTCGTAATTTTGTGTCTTTCATATTATAGCAGTATCTGATTTTTACACATATGTATGTGTCTAAGGAATAGTTTTTAACCATCTTTTGCTGACGGTACGACTCGACAAGGCTGTTAAGGGAAACTAATTGGTCACGTGGTTTTAGAATATTTATGAAGACCCATTAGTAGGTAATGCAGAAAATCAACGAGAAAAATTTCGTATTCCATTCAGACTATTCCTGCTACTTAACCTTGACGTAAATAAGTAGTTAAAAATAAGTGGTTTGTTTACAATGTCTGCTAATGTCAATAAAAAGTTTAGTCCTCAGTTTTGGATTAAATTTATGATTACAATATGCTTGAACTAGTTATTGCATGGGCAATATTATCTATTTCCTCTAAGAGTGCGGTTTCACTAAGTATCCAACTTAAATCTATAAATTGCTGCTAAAATGTTTCTGTAATATTAAAAAAAGAAAACAAATGATTCATCCTAAATGTCATATGGATTTAATATATAAAATTACTGATGGTACTGATACGTATTTTTTATTTATTATATACGGGAAATACGATTATTTAGTTTCACAAAATGACACCAAATAAAATGTACGTATTTCTTATTAATAAAAAAATACATCAGTGTTGCCTATAATTTTATGTAGCTACTAAAACTATATGGTATTTAAGATGAATTATTTGTTTCCATTTTTGTTTACATCAATAAAACCATTTTAACAACGATTTAAAGTTTTATGTTCATAATTCTGGCGATGATGGCGTGCTAATGAAACCTTAATGTCAATCAGATTATTTAATAATGAAAATTAACAATTATATCCTTATATTAGTAGTTTGTCAAATTGTTCTCTTCTTTGCAGGCAAATGGGATTATTATTGTATACCTCAGTGATGTTGGCACTTTTAATTATCCTATGGAGAATTAGTTCCGTAGCAAAATATTGGATAAAGTTTTTAGTTTTTGCTATAACCACTTTATTTTCTTCTTGTTCACCTATACCAATTATGTTGTTGAGGCCCAGGGATAGTAGGAACGCACTGTAAGTAGAGTATAAAATGTGGATACAAAACAAAACTGTAACGATTCATTTTGCGGTGAATTGCTATTTTCTATTTGTAAAATCCGTCAAATTTTTAATAAAAAAAATACTCTTTCCCTGAGATAATCGATGTCGTAGCTCATCCGTCACGCCTTCAGGAGTGTTAAGGCAGAACACTCCGTATCTAACTTAACAGATTTAGCCAACATGCTGTCATCACAAATTAAATCTAACGTAAATTATAACTAAATCCATACCGACCAATAATTCTCAGTCAAACATTACTCAAATATAGATACAGCTACGTTTACCTTAAATAACCGAAGGGCGCTGGTATGTATTATTTGTGGCGATGGGGGTCTAAGCTTATTATTGAGACAGGACAACTCAATCTTATTAAAATAATATATCGCTATAATACTCTTTGACCTAACTTGTTTCAGTAATAAGCTTGCTCCGTCACTGAAAGCAGACATGGATATCAGCGTTCTTCGGTCATTCAAAGTAGACGTAGCTGTACATAGTGCTGGCAAAAACCGGATAAAGGTGAAATAGGTTAATCGGTTTCCTCAAAAACCGAATTGTTATAAAACCGGGTATTCAAATATAGATCAAAACCGGTTATCAGAAAACCGGTTTATCGGTTACCGTAAATCGATTAATCGGTTATCCGAAAACCGACCAATCGGTTATCTGAAAACCGGTTTATCGGATACTTGAAAACCGATTAATAAAAAAACAGGTTAGATTGAGTTTATAATTTAGGTTTTAGAAGACAAATAAATTTAATATTTTCATTTCAGTAGATCAATGGGTACTAGTATAAAAAACTCGATACAACAATTTTTAAAACTATTACGTACTAATTATTTTGGCGAGGTCGGAAAAATTAATACAAAGAGGGCTGAAAGTATTGGAGAATGTAACACCAACACACACTCATGTATATTTAACTAACGATCACAAGAGTAAAAGTATATTATCTATAGTTATTTATTTGTGGCATCCTATAATATTTTTTTCTCACCTCCCGATATCTAATTCTATATAAATGCATAATAAGATACGAGACGTTGAAGATGAAAATAAAAACTGCAAAGAAAACAATGCAAAGGATTGTTTTTCCTGCTTTTATTTAGAGCACGCGCACGACGCACGTTATGCATGAATCATGTAATAACGAAAGTCTAGCTAGACTTTTTAGTGTTGTGGTTGTGTATTGTCTGGTCGGGGAAAGAAAACCCGCGGAAAGAATGTGATTTCTGCCTTCCATTCACAATTAAGCTTAAATGAAATAAATGAATTAGTGCATGGCAAATGTTTGCGATCGTTTGCATGCGCATCTACACATTGGGAGAGATATTATATTCCTGGTATAGGTTTCGCAGAAAGCTGGCGACTTTTCAGTTAACGACAATACTTTCCCTTGCCGCGCGGGTCTTGTTTCACCGGCTGGACAGTATTATTGTGTTTAGTTAATATTCGCAAACTACGACAAAAATGACAAAATATAAAATATATTAGGTTTCCGATAAATTCTAAATTAAACAGGCCTCCATGGCCACCTGCCCGCCTGTAGTTTCAGATTTCAACAACATTTGAAAGAAAAGAAACGCATATTAGTTGATTATCCGAATTGTCGGTTATTCGAACAACCGGTTTCCCAGATAACCGATTATTCGAATATTCGGTTATCCGATTAACAGGGCATTCGAATAACTAGTTAACCGAGTAACCGGTGAACCGAGTAACCGGTGAACCGAGTAACCGGTGAACCGAGTAACCGGTGAACTGAGTAACCGGTTTTCGATTTTGTATAAAACCGCGAATAATCCAAAACCGATTAACTGGTTTTAGTTGCCAGCACTAGTACATATAATACAAAAATTTATTTGATATGTGAATACGGAATTTTGTGAATACATGACACTGAAGACATTCATCAATAATTACAATAAGAATGCATTATTTGTCTAGTGCCTGTCAACAGGAAATCCGCAAATTTTATCTAAAACATATATTAATAGTCATGATCTATAATCTTTATGTTTGGTTATATCCGTATCAAATTTTAAACAATACCAGACTAAACTTTATATTATAATATGGTACTTATATATTATATCATTTAGATTCGGAATTACCTGTCCTATCTTATCATAGATCTTCTATTGAAGTTGATGAAAATGCTTTCATCATCAGAATTTAACCTATGTATCCCAATTTCACAGAGTCCCATTTACAAACCTTTGTTTGGAGCCAGTGTTATCAACTACCACCCTGTTATTGCATATGAATGTTAAATTATATTATTTGTATTCTTTTATTTTAGCAAAGTGACAGTGGCACGGAAAAATACAAATGTAAATCACTAACCTCTGATATTATCAACATTTGAAAGGAACCTTTCACTTAAAAGGAGTTTTAGTGACCAGTAAACAAACAAAATATAAATATCAGATAGCAATTCTATGATGTAGGTAAATGAAAAATTAGGTTTCATGGCATTCATATATCTCGATTTATATTTTGCTGGAATTGCTGATAATACAATTTGCTTATCACATCGTCCCATTATCCATTTTATGATCCTGATAACCACAATTTTTTAAATCGTACATAACACAAGAGAATGTTAAATGAAAACTATAACAGATCAAGATTATGGCAGAATCGTATGCTATAATGAAGTTCCTATAGTAAATGATATTTTGGTTAAATGGTCTCTATTAGTTGTGACGTCACAGAATTATGCAACCTGCATACTACTGTCATGACACACCGGTTGCCTACGCATCACACTGGAACTTGACCCTTAATGCATATGTATATAAATGCGATATTTTCGAGGGTTGAACACAGCGTTGAATTTTATTTTATTTAAGAACTTTCAGTAGGTAACTAATTTACATACACAGAACGTGTTCGATTATGTAGAATGTTTAACATAGAGAAACTTTATTATTGATTTAAGAAATTGATAATAAGAACGGATTTACTATTCAACAAATTGCACGTCAATTAATTTGTGGTTAACCTCAAGTTGTTGACAGTTTATAACCTCTTTTCTTTTTTTATAAAATAACGAATTGTGTTTAGATTGTTTGAATATAATACACGTTAATTAAGAAAATGTTTAGCTTTACCGGCTTTTTTGATTTAAAATGATTTCTACTTCACTGTTTTATCAGTACCTATGCCTATAATATAAAATAAAATGTAAAAACCAGTTGTAGGGATGTTCCGATACGACGCAGAGTATCGATATTTCCTATCAATACGGATCGGATCCCAAGGTATCGATCCATCCAAATATTGCAAAAGAATGTATCGATACTCTCAGTATTGATACATTCGATATTAGATTTGGTATCTGGAACAAGGGCCAATAAAAATAAAATGCTTTCATTTGAACAAATATGTTTTTATTACTTTTAAAAATATGAAAATGAAAGCCAATTCTGTACAAACATTGGCAGCGTCTAAATTGTATTCAACTATCAGGGGGCGATACTGTGAGTTGTCTTCAACCACCAGGTGACCAACACAAATATTATTAAAATTTATAGAAAATATGCATGTTCAATGAGCCTTTTCATCAATCGAGTTAGAGTTCACTTGGGAGCTGAAAAACCTATAATATGAACTTAATTTATTATTGCATATTTTTCAAGTTACTTCTAATAACGATACCTGTGCCATCTATTATGAACTAATGAACTACAAAAAACCCTACCAAAAGTTCCATACGACTGGCCATTTATTTTATATATTAAAATAAATGGACTGGCCAATATATATATTATATTTTATAAAAATGCCGCTGCTCCGTTGTTATTGCTACCGCCCTATAGTGTGGTTATTGGAAGCTAGAGGTCGCAACAAGTAAAATAAATATGTAGCAGTTCAAAGTCTGTTCACTTAAGCTTTGCAGTGGTGGGTTGGACTTAGTGAGCCCGATTTACAATGGGAAAAGTAGCGAGTGTATTGTAAATTGCTTATTTCCAGGCGTAATAAATGTATCATTGTGGGTTACTTATTTATTACCAGACGTAAAAATATTTCAAGGCATTACAATTAAGATAAATGTCTTTTAGGTTTATTGAATCAGTGGAAAAATATTTCAACAGATTAGGGAAGTGGTACCCGTGTGAGTCCATAATACTACGATTACTGGTTTAAATAACAGGTCCTTTATCTCACAAACTCTTTATTAATGCTACCGGTTTCGTGATATTTATACTAAAGTATTACCACATCTTCAGGCAACAAGACTAAAAATTGTTAGAAAACATTAGAAGAAAATAAATTGAAGAAAAAAATTGACGAATATAAGGTTAAAATTGTAAATATAAAACTTACGTTAAAATACAAATATACAAAGATTTGTCCACATATAAAAGTAATATACAGCCAAACAACAAAATACATCACTTTGAAAAAAATTAATTTTAGACTGTAAAGTTAAAAAAGTTAAAACAAATTAAACTGTCTACAATATATTATCATCTGTTCATAGACTAGTGACAGGTGAATGTGGGGACCTCTATCTTAAAATACATATAAAGTGGTCTTTCAGTTATATGTCACCATGTGAGGTTTCTTAGTACTATATTTAATAAGAATTAATTGAAAGTACATCTAAAATTCAAAAATAGCTAAACAAAACCGCAACAACCAACACTCAAACCCCAAAAAACTCTTCTTTTTGCAAAAATAATTTCCAGATTCCGGGCGTTGGCCACCGCGGTCCCGGTGAGCTAGTTTTATTGTGAAAACAATTATCGATGGCACAACACAAAACTAAAAACTATGTGGAGTTACAGAGCAAACATCAGAACAAAACTGAAAAAGTCGAAGTGGAATCAGATGTTACCTGTGGATTGAGTGATGTAACTGTGTTTGGCTTGATATATCGAAGGATTTCTAAAGACTCCAAGTTATTAAGTAATCCGCCTCTATTAGCCAAGTGTAGTACCTCAAAACCAGTCTCTTGATTAAATGTGTGGCTCTCATTGAGTAAGTGTTCGGCAAACTGTGAAAAACCCGTTTGCAACCTGAAGCATCTAAGATGTTCTTTTAATCTTGTTTTGAAATTTCTGTATGTTCTGCCAACGTAAATACTATTACAGTCGTTACAGTTAAGCTTATATACTCCACATTTTTCCAGTAATGGAATTTCATCTTTATTGTGTACAAAATATTTATTGAGAGAATTAGATGTTTTAAAAGCAATATTGCAGTGGTTGTTAAATAGCTAATATATTTAACATTTGTTTTAACTTTTTAACTTTACAGTCTAAAATTAATTTTTTCAAAGTGATGTATTTTGTTGTTTGACTGTATATTACTTTTATATGTGGACAAATCTTTGTATATTTGTATTTTAACGTAAGTTTTATATTTACAATTTTAACCTTATATTCGTCAATTTTTTTTTCCTCAATTTATTTTCTTCTAATGTTTTCTAACAATTTTTAGTCTTGTTGCCTGAAGATGTGGTAATACTTTAGTATAAATATCACGAAACCGGTAGCATTAATAAAGAGTTTGTGAGATAAAGGACCTGTTATTTAAACCAGTAATCGTAGTATTTCAACAGAGTGTACATACATAAATTTATTTACAATAACAAAAATGCCTTTTATTGATTAGCAGTGGATAGAAACAAAATAACAAAAATAAAATTGACATATTTTCTTTTAAGTACTGAATAAGAAACTAAAATGACTGGTTACGACGAAATAAGAACATCCTAATTTAATAAAAAATTTCGATTTAGCTATAAGAAAGCCAAACGTCTTAAAATTTTCCGTTACTTTTTATTTTGTGTATAAGAAATAATGTCAATTTTAAATTCTACCTACTTTAGAGTAGACCAAATTTTTTGCTGCACAATTTTCATACTTCTGCTTTAAACAATGTTATGTTTCTCTCGATCTTAATATAAAGCAATATGCTGCATTTTGAACTGACCTGTGTAAAAAAGTGATTAAAATATACACAAAATCATATTGCGGTCATTCATATGAGCACATAAAAAACTGTTACCTGGGCTCGCAGGGCGACCCTTTGTCGACCGTCTATCTTAAATATAACATATATTATTACTTTTAGGTAAGGTTAAGGGAATATATTGGTCATTAACAATTAGGTTTAATACTTACATATTAATATTAGTCGTCGAAAACACAATTCAATTTATATTAAAACAATTTACAAACGTCCAACTACTACCGATGCCTATGAAATAAAATAAACAAGGAAAATTGATTTAACCGCTGTCGGAACTTTGCACTTGTGTATATCTGCCTGCCGTCTGCACCAATCATCTGCGCGCTATTTGTTCCCTATCCTGGCTAACGCTGCAAAGCTTATGTGAACAGACTTTTAGTGATTTTAACTTTTAAAATTTGTTACTAAATAAAATCGGAGCAAAAATAAAATAGGTGTATTTAAATTTTAGAATTTACTGTTTTAATTCAAACCTCGAAGGCATCGATACACACCTAAAAAAGTATTGATATCAAATGTATTGCTAGCCAAAGTATCGATACAAAATATCGGTATTAATATGCTCAGTATCGATACTGTATCGCACATCCCTAACCGGTTATATGAGTGATATGTTTGACTTGAAATCATACAGAAGGAAGAAAATTTGGTACCCTTTGGAGAATTTTATATCAACTTTTATTAGTATGATTACACTCTGGAGCAAATCATAAACTCATAATGCAAAATACGCACAAAAACGCATTTTTAAATCGATAAAACAACACTTGAACTTGAATATACGATAGTTAGGTTATAAAATGTGACATGGTTGGTCTTCGATGAATTAAAATGGACTGTATATACTTTAAACAGTATTTATTGTCACAAACATACAGAAAGCGAAGCACAGCAGCAACTTGTTTTTAATACAATTGGTTCGTTACTAACTCGTCGAAGACTGGGCGCGCTGTTCAAAATATTACAACAGGAATGGCTCAAGCCCAAACAGTAACGATCGAAATATTTCAAAAAGCAAGTTGAAAGGATGATGAAATAAGCAGTAGTATTAACATTTACTCCTATTGGAGGATATTTCGTCCATTTAATATTAATTATTTATATTAATAATAAAAGTTTCTGTAATGGCATTACAATTGTATATAATTTCACATGCTTTATTCATGGTAAAAGGCAACTGAAAGTTCTTAAATATTTCTTACAAGGGACAAATAAAATAAAATTCTACGCAGTGTTCAACCCGCGAAAATGTTCCCTTTATAGACATATGCATTAAGGGTTAAGTTCCCGTCCGATTGGCAGGCAACCCGTATGTCACGACAGTAGTTGTGTAGTAGGTTGATACTTATATGACTTCGCATTAAACGAGTCTTATTATGACAAATTTGAATTGAATTATCGCAAATTGTTCAAATAACAATTTTTCAGAACGATGATTTGTGTCGAGAATATCTCTTAAAAATATCTCGTCACATTAACTGTTATCGAGAAAAACGGGGTTAAAGTCAGTTTTGTCTCCAATCAAAAAATTCTTTAAATATAAGAATAGGCGAAATAATTTTTTTTAAAGAAAATTACTTATTTCCTTAAATTTCAAACTGGATATTAGAAAGTACTGTCGAGGTACACCTATTCGAAACAGATTTTTTTATCATTTCATTCTATTATAACATGTATTGTCTTGATTAATGAAAGTGAAATATTTGAAGTCCCTTTTTCCTTTCATATAATTTAAAATATTATGTAAAAATTTTAAGTTCATATTACCAGAATCCTTAGAATTAGATAAAAAGGGATACACAATTAAAGTTTAAGTTTTCTGATATTTTTGTAAATTGAAATTATGTCAGTACTTCTCTTTGTTTCTAGGAAACATACAGCGTTAATGAAAAATTGATTGTTCTGAGAAGGTAATAATGTGATTTTTTTAGGATCCCTGCTGCTGGACTTAGGGCATGCTCTAAATTTCTAGGGTTAACTCATAGTGTAGAAGGTTTAGAAAATGTTGTCAAAGATAGTGGCTGTGTAGTATTAATAAATCACCAAAGCATGCTAGATTTAATAGGTAGGTGCAAAAATTAAGCATTCACTAGTATAACACCGTGATATCAAAAATTATCTTGATCAATGGTGGTCATGTAATGGAAAACTGCCGTCTCACCTTATATCATCCTTTTGTAATAATTTTGTTAAAGTTTGTTAAGTTACGTCCCATACTTTTTAACAATCAAAAAATAATTGACATAATGTACGACACTTGCTTCGACAATTATTTTGGAATCCATGACCACCTTTGGCCAAGATAATTTTTAATATCACGGTATAATAGTATAATAATAATAATATCAGGTCTTCGAATGTGAAGAATATAAATAAATTAGAAAAGTACATAATACGGATAAAACAACTTCAATGACACAGGCATGTGAAAGATTTGTAATTAAACTATTTAAGTGTATATTTGACTAAATAAGCTGGTTTTTTCTAATCAGATACAGTTTCTTTGCAAACTACTATTGTAATATTTACAAATTCCAAATTTCAAATTAAATTAAATATTTACCTCGTGCCCAAAATGTTGACAACCGCTGCATTTTAAACCGCTAATACGTTAGGGGATTTACCAGCGAATATAATCGGGGATTCCCCCCAATCGAAGTTATTACGGTACACAAGTCGTTGAGGGAAACATAATGTTGGATACTCAAGAGGGACCATCCTACAGGATTTATGATTGAACTATTTAAAGTTTTTTAGCTTAGTTCGGGCTAATATTTGACTAAATAAGTTGGTTTTTTCTTATCACGTACAGTTTTTTCGAAAACCGTTATTGTAATATTTGCAAATGCCAAATTTCCAATTAAATTAAATATTTACTTCGTGCCCAAAATTTTGAAAACCACTGCAGTAATTCATTTTTTACCAGCAATACGTTGGGGGATTTACCGTTAAATACAATCGGAGATTCCCCGCAATTGAAGTTATTACGATAAACAAGTCGTTGAGGGAAACATAATATTGGATGCTCAACAGAGACCGTCCTACAGCTAATACAGAAGACAAACAACGAAAAAAAAACATTTCCAGCAAAAAAGAAAGATTTTCCAAAAATGATAAAGGAATAATGTATGTTGTTTTCCATTTGTTTTAATGTATTAGTGATGATTTTGTTGACTGTTTACTTTTCTTTCTTATCTTAAATACATATAAATATACTTATTTTAAGTATTATCTAACTGTTTTGTTACGTGACAGAAAAAAACTAAAAGCAGATTTGAAATGTCTAAATTCAGCTACAAAACTTAATTCATATTTTACATCGTATTAAAACGCCGACCTGTGTAATATATGAGAGAATATAAATATTTGCATACAATAACTCCTGGTTATCTAAACAATACAATTAGTTATCCAGCATACTACTGGAATAATAAGCCTCTGCACTTATGACATTACCACAGTATAACCAGTAGGTTATTTCTCCTTGTTGCTAGGCCACGCCGTTGGAAACCTTCAAGAGAGGTTATACTGACCAGTTATTCTGATAAGCATCACTAGCATCAGTGTAGTAGTGGCCGTCAGAGAGGCTTGTATGTTATCAGCGAAATAAAAAATATTTTACAGATTCGCATACATATTTTTCCAAGTAATTTCAAAAAAAATGAAGGTAAAATATGCGAGTCAAATGTTTGGTGCAACTAGTTCTGCAGCTTTAAATGTATATATTAGGTTTGGAGCAATACCCCAGGAGGCACAGGCTACTTCTGAGTTCACTGACAAAATTGACAAACTTTTTGATATTATGAATTCTTCTAAATCCTTGGCAATTATAGGCCTGGATCACCAAGTACACTTTTTAAACGAGTGCTTGCAATTGTTTCAAAATATAAAAGTAGTCAATCGACAAGGTATAGATATAACTAATTAGGTGAAATTTATCAACGGTTTTAAAATTCCTATAAATGCACTATTAGGTTCATGGCCGTTTTTAAAATCTTCGTACGCCCACGGTATCCTCGTAAAAGACTACGCCTGTGACGCAACCACCTGCATTCGACGTCCCAGAGCGCTCAATGAATTTACGAATGAAATGTAGCTGAAATAATCTACTGGTTATATTGTGACATTACGTCGAAAGATCAGTCAGAGGGTGTTTCACGCGTGACATATTTTACAAAAAGAAAAACCTACATAGCTTTGAAAAAGTTACTCTAAGTACCCTAAGTACCCTAAGTACGCTAAGTACTCTAAGATATATCCCTAAGGACTCTTACCATTGTGCTCAACACAAAATGGCGAGTTTTAATTTTCTAGTCCATCGTCTATTAAGCTTCCCCCTCAATAAGGAGAGGTTTGAAAAAGAAAAGGCATTGATTAAGGATATTGCTGCGAGTAATGGATATTCTGTAAGTCTAATTGATAAAATAATTAGGAAACGAAAATTTAAAGAGTCGCTTCGAAATTCCTCGACCTTTTAAAATGAAAGAGAAAATCCGAAATTTGTATCGATTCCATTCGATTTTCGATTCACCCGTGATATTAGTAAGATTTTAAAAGATGTAGGTATGGCAGTGGTTCATTCATCGGGAAAGACACTACAACAACTTTTAGGCAATCCAAAAGACACAATTGAAACTAACGAAAAGTCAGGGATTCACGAAATTAGATGTAAAGACTGTAGTCAAAAATATGTTGGACAGACTAGACGATCAATTCAAATTAGAATCAAAGAGCATATGGCCCATCTCAAATATGGTAGAACAGATAATTCTAGTATAGCCCAACATGCGTTTGAGAACAACTATAAAATAGATATTAGCAATTTAAGATTAATTAGGAATGTAACAAATACTAGACAGCTGGATGCATTTGAAAGCTTGGAAATCATAAAGTGTAAAAATAGTATGAATAGTGGGTCACGGTTCAACGAACCGTGACGGTCCGGTAAACCGTGACAATAGTTTAGGGTAGATTGTTAGCATAAGTTTAGTTTTAATCATCTCCAGATGTTGCCAACTTGGTTGGCGAAACGCACGTCGAGTGCAGTTTATAGTGTTTTGGTGTTACGTGGAAAACTACGTCAGTGTTATCTTCACATCAAAGGTTCCAACCCACTCCAGGACTTAAAAAAGGAAACAGATTCGTTTCCGAAACGTTAGAGAAATATACTATTATTTTTTTGTCTCGTGTTAGTTGTCAAGAAAAAAACACCCTCAGACTGATATTTGATCTTTTGACGCAAGTCACAAGCGCATAGGCTTATTTTTCTAGTAGGAATATGCGTAACTAATTGTATTTTTTAGATAACCAGGAATTATTCATATGGTAGTAAGACCCAAGACTAATGAAAGAAAAAGAAAAATATAATTACAAATTATGGCAAATAAATCCGTCTATTCCAGTTTTGTTAGGCCAGTGTACATACGAATGTATGTAAATCGAAATAGGTGTACGTAAAATGAGTATATAACAAATTTATTACATTTTTTAAACAAAGAGAATCATCTACGTATTTGAGAAAAACGTTCTATATTTAATAAATAATCAAATTATATTTATTTTATTTTTCAGTTTTAGCCTGTTTGTGGCCAGTAATAGACAACTGTACTGTTATATCTAAAAAAGAAGTATTTTATATGCAACCATTTGGACTGGCTTCGTGGCTGTGGGGCACCATATTTATTGATAGAGTAAATGCAAAAGGGGCCAAAAGTGCTGTGAATAAAACAGGAGAAATAATAAGAAATCGTAAGGTAACAAGAATATGATTTAATCTTACACTAGTCAGTTTATAACCGTTTTGGCTTCATTGAAAATATAAACAACCACATGACAATTTCAGCTTAAATTACACGATAAAATATTATTTGAACATAATTTACTGAAGATTCTGTGGCAAGATTTGTCGTCGATTTCTGTCTAATGCGGCTATGTACATATTTTAGATGATAAATTGAATAAAAATATTGCTTCAGATTTAACAGGAAATCCTATTTACACAATACTGTTTATATAATTCAGGTTAAAATTGCTAAAATTGCGTGTCCCGTGTGCAAGCATACTTTGAATATTTTTAGTTTTAAAATGGCTGAAAACGGCATAAACGCTAATATTTTGCTTGTTTCTGGAACAAAAACTAATGTCTTCTAAAATAGTCTTTAGGTTAATTGTGTATGTTAATTCTTATCTTTTTCTTTTTTGGTATCATTGTCAGATCATCAACGGTTAGACGATTCAAGAAATTTAAATGGAATATATCAAAACGCTACGAAATTATATGAAATATGTTACAAATATATTTTTCAACATTCTGAAACCTTGTCGTTATCGATTAATTGGTATGAGAGAACGTGTCATGTTCTCAACATAGAAGGCCCGGTTCAGATCAGTTTGATGAACGGAACTTCATAGAATGATTTGGTGTTACAAGCGTGAATTTGTACGCTAAAAAATCCCTTCCTCACGACAAAATGGAGGTTTGTCAAAATAATTGATTTAATTTCCGGGCATCGGTATAGGTTTGGTAACAAAAAACAGGTTGACGAAAAATAAGTGATTAAAAACAGTTTTATTTACTAACATAGTTCATTACTGGTTAAGGAACTAAATTTCATTCATTTATAAACTTCGTTTTTCAGTATCAATCACTTTTAAATTACTTGTCATCCAATAAATTATTCAAAATCATCTGAGTGAATGTAACGATTAATGAATAATAAGCCAACAAACCTTAAAATTAGGGAAATATCAAACATTAATAACTCCTACAAATCTGGATCGATTTTAATGTACTTTGTATCTAGCAAATTTTATTACCTGCAGGTCAATCAATTCAAATTTGTCCGGATTATGCAAAGTTGACTTTCGGCAAAGTACCACTTTCATATGTGAATTTAATTGAAGCGAAACCACTGTTTAATTTAGAAACAAAGTCGTCAATATCAGTAACTTTTGTTTCAAGCACTGCAAGAATATCATCCACATACCTAAGCCAAACCTTGGGGAAATACTCGATTTCGTCTTTTGCTTCTGTTTCGAATCTGTTCTTGAAGATACTTGCTGTAAATGGCGACAAAGAGTTACCCATTGCTGTTCTTTCATATTGTTCAAAGATATTATCATTGAATCAAAAGCAATTTTGTTTCATGTAAAGTTTAATCAGTATATTCTTTTGCTACCACTTGGCTGAGATTGTTTAATTTCAGTAGATCCTTAAGGTAGTCCAATATCTGGGTGTCGGCACATTGGGAAAACAATGAACAAACGTCAGAGGAGATCAAATTTTCACCTTCTTGCAATTAGATATTTTTCACCTTATTAATGACATAATTGGAATTGATCACAGAGAAATTATGTGATGCAACGGGTAAACTCCTCTGTTAGCCATTTTGATAGGTGGTCAGTTGGCGATCCCATTGCTGAAATAATAGGATGCATCGACCTTCTTGGTTTAAGTATCTTAGGCAAGCAGTATAATCTAGATACACTTGGGTTAGATACATGTAACCCTTTATTTAAAGATGGAGTAATCAGGTTGTTGCAGGATTTAATTACATTTCTTCAGTAATCATTTTTGATAATGATTTTAGAGTTTTTTATAAGGATCATTACTAATCAGGTTGTCTACCCTTTCATAATAGTTCTCTTTATCTAAAATAACAGCTTTATTACCCTTATCAGCTTTTAAGAAAAACAATTTATATGCATGCAACCGTTGGATAATTTTTCTGTGTTTTGTGGAATTTGACTTTCTGTTTACTTTTGTGACAATATTTATCGAGATATGATTTGTGCAAGTCTCTCTGTCAAATCCTTTAGAGAAATCAGGAAGGTATTGAATAAAACTTTCAACACTTGCAACGAACTCGTCTACGAGTAGAATGCCTTCAGAGGCAGAGGTAATGCAAAATTTAATCCTTTGTTAAGGAGATCAATTCTTTTTTTTATCAAACGACTGCGAGGAATGATTTTCTACAATGGTAAAAACTTTTTGAGGAACGATTTCTCTTGATGCACTACTGATTAAACTTTGTTTTGTTGAAATTGGATATCATTTTATGTCTCACAAGGGCTCCTTCGATGATCGTCACTTTTGGTAAAATTATGTGAATTTAGGATGAGTTAGTTCTCCTGACAATATAAATTAAGTACTCAATGGATATATCCTTTTTTACTGAGCCCTTTTCTCAACCAGGTGTTTAAGTTTAAGCACACAGAAATTTACAAACGCATGATTTTCAGTGAAATTCATTAGAATTTCTTAATATTGTCAAGTAACGGCCAGAATTAACAAACATTTGTATGACACGATAAGTTTGGTATTGCGAAAAATGCACACAATTTAAAAATAAAACATCTCCGTTAAAAAATAATACGACCGATAATTGCAGAACTATTTCGGCAAAATAAAGTAGGTTAACTGAAAGTAACATTAAAATGGATATAAAAAATATGTACCAAGTTCTTTGTTAATCTAATATTTTCGGTCAACACCCTGTGTGTATCATTTTCTTGACAATCTAGACAAATTTGAATTAATTCACCTTTAGACTAATGAAATTTTCAATCTATACATATATGGTACACTAAAATCGATCCAGATTTATAGGAGTTGTCAATGTTTGAAATTGCCCTAATTTTAAGGGTAGTCCACATAAATTTTTGAGTAGTTTAATTTTAAAACATTCTTTTAGGCACATGTACTTATGTTTCCTGAAGGAACTAGAAATAGCAGCAAGACATTATTACCCTTCAAAAAAGGTGCCTTCCATTTAGCATTGGCTTCTCGTTGCCCTATCCAACCAGTTGTGGTATCCAGATATACATTCCTTGGAAATCAACGTTTTGATAGTGGTATGTAAAAAATGATACATTTATTCATTATTTTGAATACTACTGAAAAGTTTATATATTATATATATATATATATATATATATATATATATATATATATATATATATATATATATATATATATATATATATATATATATATATATATATATATATATATATATATATATATATATATATATATATATATATATATATATATATATATATATATATATATATATATATATATATATATATATATATATATATATATATATATATATATATATATATATATATATATATATATATATATATATATATATATATATATATATATATATATATATATATATATATATATATATATATATATATATATATATATATATATATATATATTTAGAGTGGGCCGAAAAAACACTTTTTTTTTTTTTCTATCGCTATACCTCAAAAAAGTTGCATATTGCCTAGCTAAGCAAAATGAAAAAAAAAAAATTAAATAAAAGAATATCTTCCGTTCGCGCATGGCGCTCAAAGTTTTAAAAAATTTCGAAATTTCGGTTTTTTTTAATTGATTTGTTATAATTGTTAAACTCAATACTAACTAAGCGCTATAGGTACTAATGTGAAGTTTGGGGTATAGGGAATACGAAAAAAAATTAAAACCCTTAAATTGAAAATATTTAGTGTTTGCGCAAAATGCTCAAAAAACTGGATTTTTTCTAAAAACGACTGTATTTCGTAGTTTATCTATTTTATATTCAGTCTATATAAATGATAAACATATTTTTATTTTCAACTTCTTTATTCAATAAATCATTAATCAATCACTTTAAAGTTTGATTTTTTGGGAAAATTCGGGAATAATACTTCGTGACAGGAGGGTAGTTCGTATTAATCCGTCTCTTGCGTTAGCGCCACACACTTTTTGAGATACTTCAGTCACAAGTTTGACACACCGTTCAAACCGCCTGGGTATGACAAGAGAAACTTTGGAAATCTTGTTGCGGCGATGTGTCTGTCTTTATCATTTTTATGATGTCCTCATCCGTGATTTTTCTTAGTAGTGGAGGAGGAAAGATTTTCAAACTATCCCACCAAATTATATCGACATAGTATGTTGCTTCAAAGTTTAGTTTTGGCGTGATGAAATTTCGAATGGTATTTCCCTTGTAATGTGATCAAGCTTTCAGTAGTCTGCGTAGTCCCAGTTCTCTGATAGTTCTTCTTTCATCCACTGTCATTGCAAGAATCAAATTTGTTACATGCCTCTATGGTTCAAAATCAAAACCAGCAAACATTTCACAGATGGTCCAAAGATACTTTTTGAAGCTATTAGAACATCACGGTACATAAATCAAAATTTATTGCAAGTTATCAAGCCAGTAATGGAGCGAAACGCTTTCTTTGCTCATCCAAAAAATTTGATTCTTGCAATGACAGTGGATGAAAGAAGAACTATCAGAGAACTGGGAGTACGCAGACTACTGAAAGCTGGATCACTTTAGAAGGGAAAGACGAAATTTCACCATGCCAAAACTAAACTTTGAAGCAACAGACTACGTCGATATGATTTGGTGGGATAGTTTGAAAATCTCTCCTCCTCAACTACTAAGGAAAATCAAGGATAAGGACATCACAAAAATGATAAAGACAGACCCGCAACCAGATTTCCAAAGTTTCTCTTGTCATACCCAGGCGGTTTGAATGGTGTGTCAAACTTGTGACTGAAGTATCTCAAAAAGTGTGTGGCGCTGACGCAAGGGACGGATTAATACGAACTACCCTCCTGTCACGAAGTATTATGCCCGAATTTTCCCAAAAATCAAACTTTAAAGTGATTGATTAATGATTTATTGAATAAAGAAGTTGAAAATAAAAATATGTTTATCATTTATATAGACTGAACATAAAATAGATAAGCTACGAAATACAGTCGTTTTTAGAAAAAAATCCAGTTTTTTGAGCATTTTGCGCAAACACTAAATATTTTCAATTTAAGAGTTTTAATTTTTTTTCGTATTCCCTATACCCCAAACTTCACATTAGAACCTATAGCGCTTAGTTAGTATTGAGTTTAGCAATTATAAAAAAATAATTAAAAAAAACGAAATTTCGAAATTTTTTAAAACTTTGAGCGCCATGCGCGAACGGAAGATATTTTTTTTATTTGAATTTTTTTTTTCATTTTGCTTAGCTAGGCAATATGCAACTTTTTTGAGGTATAGCGATAGAAAAAAAAATAAAGTGTTTTTTCGGCCCACTCTAATATATATATATATATATATATATATATATATATATATATATATATATATATATATATATATATATATATATATTTTATATCACGTTTATTTGGAATTCTTACTTCTTACATATTTCAACTTGACCTAAGCATGGTTAGCTTTTTAATTACTCACTCTAAATTTTCTTAAATTACGAAAACAGATTTTTAAAAATAAGTATGACTGATTTCAGATATCAGATAAATGGTGTAATTTTCTAAACACAGATGCTCTTAGAAAGTCCTTTCCTTAAATGATACCAGTAAATAGACAATCGAATATTAAAAAATTCTTTGCAATTATTATTATTTACCTGAAATTATAAAAAACAGGGAGTGTCGCGGTATTGTGGTGTTTTTTTGTTCTGACATTACAGGTGTTGACTCTGAGAATACATTAAAATTCCAGGCATATGCCGGGTTTTTTAACATAAACTCTCGATTATCCCCCATAAAAAAATGATCTGAGACAGTCAGGGTACGGGATTTTGTTGGTTAAGAGGGCTAATCGAACCAGTGTTTGTAAGGTAATTTTTCAAAATTTATTTCTTTCATACGGTTTGGTCAAATTACACCAAATTTGGAGGATCACTAGTTGAAAGTGTACTAGAGGGTACATGTATATCTATTTTAATTAATTTTCACTTTGTGTAGAGAAAATTTATACTATAAATATAAGTGAAATTTGGACGTGATTAGCTCCTGAATTATGATATCAATCGGTAAAATTCGAGGTAAAATTCATACATGTCGCCTAGAATGAATCTTCATAATTATGATCAGCAAGTTTCAAACTTTTATTCCGTACTATTTGGTTAAAAAAGAATTTTTTAAATAAGTATCTTTGTCTCTACAAATGGAGCAAGAAAGTGTTACCTCTATCGCGAATCGCACCTCAATCAAGTCGGTGAAGAGAACGTCCAGTGAAGGTATAGTCAAGAGCAAAATTATTCAGCGGCGCATGTATAAAACTTTCTAGAGAGTGACACAGCTATCCGAAGCTTTTTCCCGACTAGGCCCCTTAAGTACTATTGACATGCAACGTATACAGCCTGAGGCAATAGTGCGTCGGACTTCGATATCTCGAGTTCTACGATAGCTAGAATTAAAAAAAAATACACGCAAACTAGATAAAAAAGTATATAACCGAAAAATTATTTTCAAATATACAGAGCGAGTCAAGAGGAAATTACAGGATCAAGTGCCTCTTTTTTTAAATGGAATGCTATGTATATTAGTATATTTTTTGAAGCCACTTTCTAGACTATTCATTCTTATATTATTACTCCCAACCGCTTGGATATAATGAATTTTTTTGTTGAAATAATGCCATCTGCAGATACATATTGAAAAAATCACCAGTCACAATTATGGGTTTAAGAAAAACTTATATGAATACTAGTTACGAGACATCTAATTAACGTTTTTTGAATCATTTTTACCTCCTAAAAATGTACAGGGTGGCCAAAAAATTATTTTTCAATTAAGAACTTTTTAAATAGAATTTTCTCAATTTTTTTCAAATGAAATTTTTCAACGATATGATGTAGAAATGAAAAACGAACATTTTTTGTTAGTATTTCCCTATGGCTAATTGCAACCATTTTCGTTTTATTGAGCAATAAGTACAAAATTCAAGAATAAACTTAAAAAATAGAGGTTTCTTCAAATAATTCATTAGAAAAAATTATAATAACTGCTCCACATGTAGACCATTTTGATGGACACACGTCTCTATACGCTTTTGAAATGAGGCCATTTAGTGGGACCATTTCTTCCAATCCATTGAAGTGAGTAAATAGTATTTAATTGTTCCCTTACTGTAATAGTTTTTTTTTTGTAACTTTTTTTGCTGTTTTCGTTATTCGACAAGCAATAAAACGTCAGTTTAGTATAAATTGTCCTGTACAAACGGACATTTATCGCAATTATCGGTCGTCAGTTATCATTTTTATTAAATTTCGAGTTTTACAAAATGAATTTTAATAAAGCGGAACTTGTGGACATGACTTTTGTTTTGGGCGAGTCAGACAGAAAATGTTTGCTTGCCAATAGAATTTATAAGCAAAGGTATCCTGAAAGAAGGATTCCTGATGTTAACAGCTTCCAAAAACCTTCTCGATAGATTTGTGGAAACTGGAAATGTCGAAAGAATAAAACGTGTTGTGAACGAAGAAAATTAGTTTTTTTCTGGTGCTGGCAACGGTTGAGATTCCCCATATTAGTCAGAAAGAAGTGAGCTCATTAGTAGAAATCAACGAGTAATGTAGTCTGTTTACTAGTTGGTAGGAATAAGGATACCCTGTACATTTTTAGGAAGTAAAAATGATTCAGAGACATTAATTAGATGTCTCGTAACTAGTATTTACATAAGTTTTTCTTAAAATCCATAATTGTGCCTTTGGTGATTTTTTCAATATATATCTGCAGATGGCATTATTTCAACAAAAAAATTCATTATATCCAAGCGGTTGGAAGATAGTCCATAATAATATAAGAATGAATAGTCTAGAAAGTGACTTCAAAAAATATACTGATATACATAGCATTCCATTTAAAAAAAGAGACACTTGATCCTGTAATTTCGTGTTGGCTCGCGCTGTATATTTGAAAATAATTTCCGGTTATAGACTTTTTTATCTAGTTTGCTTGTATTTTTTTTTAATTCTAGCTATCGTAGAACTCGATATATCGAAGTCCGACGCACTATTGCCCCACCCTGTATATAGGTTTCCCAAAGGTCCCTCCCCGGACCTTTTCCTCCTAAACAAAGTTTAATGAGAAAAAAAAACAAACAAAGCCATTTTAAAGGTAGGTAGGACTTAGGTCCAGTGATCTGGGAAGCCAACAAACCTGCTAGTTCTCTATCTAAAAACTATAAGATGACTTGGCCTGTCAAAGGTTTTTACAATACGGTCCTACCAAATGCTCTCCAGCTATACTGCACCACACATTTGTTCCGAAATAACCTTGATTTTGAAATTGATTTATTTCATGGGTAATTTCATTGGTATAATAATGGATATTTCTGCCATTTGGGATATCATTACTTAAAAATGTACTTTCATCAGTCTAATGGATATGACAGCAATTACTATAATTTGAGTAATAAAATTTATTCTTCGTTGGCAATGTCAGTGAAAGTGATAATAAGCGTTTGTAATTGTTATAGGTATTTTGTAATCATGAAAACTACTGTCATTTAAACCTCTCTGAATGGTTAATTTTGATATGCCGAGGACAATAGGAGCTTGACGAATGGAATTTTGTGGATTTTTTTTTTCAAAATAGTAATTATATTGGTGACTTTGTCATCACTTGCTACATTCTTGTTAATTCTTTTACCATGAAAAGGCGTACTCATTATTTCGCAAATTTCTTTTCAGTTGTAAAAATGCTTTATGATTTAGTGTTACCATGTCAAGATAGCGTGCATTGTAAAGTCGTCTTGCTAAGCGTGCATTCTTTTTACTTCCCCAATACAAGCAGCATATCCACTATTTCATTATGAGTATACATTTTAAACAACTAACACTTATAAACGAAACACCAAAACACTCGACGCGCGTCTCGCCAATCAAGTTGGCATCACTGGAGATAATTAAAATTAACCTTATGCTAAGAACGTATCCTATTATACCTAAACTATTATCGGTTCGGTGAACCGTGCCCCATTAACCAATAGCGGGCTATTTGGGATAGACCCTCTGTCACTATTCATACTATTTTTACACTTTGTGATTTCTAAGTTTTCAAATGTATCCAGCTGTCTAGTATTTGTTACATTCCTAATTAATCTTAAATTGCTAATATGCTAATGGTTGTTCTCAAACGCATGTTGGGCAACACTAAACTTATCTGTTCTACCATATTTGGGATAAGCCATATGCTCTTTGAATCTAGTTTTAATTGATCGCCTAGTTTGTCCAACATACTTTCAATTACAGTCCTTACAGCTAATTTCGTAAATCCCCGATTTTTTTTTGTTTCAATTTTGCCTTTTAGATTGCCTAAAAGTTGTTTTAGTTTGTTTCCCGATGAATGAACCACCGTCATACCTACATCTCTAAAAATCTTACCAATACCACGGATGAATCGAGGATCGAATGGAATCGATACAAATTTCGGAATTTCTCTTTCATTTTGAAAGGTCCAGGAATTTCGAAGCGACTTGTTCCCTAATTATTTTATCAATTAAACTTACAGAATATCCGTTACTCGCAGCTATATAATTAATTACTGCCTTTTCTTTTTCAAACCTCTCCTTATTGAGGGGGAAGCTTAATAGACGATGGACTAGAAAACTAAAAAACGCCATTTTGTGTTGAGCACAATGGAGATAGTACTTAGAATACTGGTATCTTTTCTGCATCTGTCAAATTCTAACTTATTTTCACTATTTCTAATTATTAATACATCTAAAAATGGTGGTTGTCCAGACTTTTCAATTTCTTATGTGAATTAAATTGACATGAACCGACTGTTTAATTTAGAAACAAAGTTGTCAATATCAGTGACTTTTATATCAAATACTACCTCCGTTTAGAGTGTTTGTTGAAACACTCTAAACGGGGCGAAAAAAGCCAAGCGGCGCGGCGTGTACAAAAAATCGAGAGCAAGATACAGTCAGCCAGACAACACGCTTCTCGGATCCGGAGTGTGATGGAATACACGACGAGTGGTAGAGTTTTTACTCGCAGTATCCGGCGCACAGCAGCTGGATTAAGACATCAACACCATATTCTAAATCTGACAGTGATGCTTACCATCAAGCAGCACTGTCTAGATAGGATTCAAGCGCTCATGGCTATAAAGAAAATTTTGAAGAGGCGTGTGAGGAGTATGAAGCAAAACAATTTGTTCCGTACGAATCCTTCCCGGCTCCTTCAAGAGCCACAGCGTGTTGTCGATAATCCACCGACTGTAGAATATTTCGAAACCTTCTGGAAGGGAATCTATGAAACGGCGTGTCTATTCAGTAGCGACACTCAGGCAATTGCACACTTCGAAGCTCTGTGCCACAGACATCTTGAAGAGCCAGAAGAAGTGTGCCCGGCAATCAGTACGGAGGAAGTCCAACAAACACTTTTTGGTACCAAGAACTTCGCTGTCTCTGGCCCAGACGGCATTAACAACTGGTGGTGGAATAAATTTCCTTCCATCCACCGCCGTCTCGTGCGAGTTTTCAATTCATGTTTGAACGAGGGGCAGCAGATTCCGAACTAGTTCGTCGAGGGACGTCTGTGTTTATCCCCAAAAAGGGGGATCTTTCCGACCGAACAATTATAGGCCGCTCACTTGCCACAACTCCTGCTAGATATTTACATATCTTGTATGCTAGGATATTGAGGTCTGTTGATCCCGTCTTCTAGCAGATACACGAACAGCATGATGCTATGAACGGTATTGCAGCCTGCTGATAGACACAGCCTGCTTGTTTACACAGGACTCTGTGCAATACAAGCGGATCGATGGCCTGGATTTATTAACGCAAGGCATTTGATACAACATCTCACGTGCTATTGTTGCACTTGCTCGAATATGTTGTGGTACCAGCACCACTAGCGAGATGCATGGAATAGCTGTTGCCGCTCTGGAAGACCCGCCTCAACATAATATCAAGTGCACAGCGGGTCACGACAGAGCAAATGGCATTTAGGAGAGGTGTCTCCCTGAATCCTCTTCTCTTCTGCACATCACTGCTACCATTGTCTGTTGGGCTCCGCCAAACACACGGATATCAGTGTGGACCACCCAGCGACCGGAGGCATAAGGTCACTCATCTATATTATATGGACGACCTTAAACTTTATGCCTCCTGAGAGCGCCAACTACAAAACGCTGTGGTCGAGGAATACACGCAGACAGTTGACATGGAGTTCTAGTTGGACAAATTTGCAGTCGTCCACCTCAAGAGAGGACGATGCGGGGAATTCTCTGAAGATGCGCAGCTCGTAGACGGAAGCATCCTAAGACATCTGGATGCCGGAGAGACCTATACATATCTCTTCTCTTACGGTTTGTAAAACATCACGAAACTGTAGAAGTGGGAGTAGGATTGTTTATGGCAGCAAAAAGAGCTGCAGATGATCTTGGTCTCGCATTTGATATCAGGCAAGGAAGCCGACGAGGTGCTGATGTAGAGTCAGTCACTGAACTTCAGCCAAATCGTCTCGAAGCCCGAGTCAGAGCGACTGTTTCGACAGCATGTCGATAAACCCCAGCATGGTGTCTTCTATAAGAACATAGAAACACAGGGTTTATCGACCAGGCTGACATTCGCCTTTTTAAGGTCAGCTGGGTTTAAGCCAGGGACTGAGGGATCCACCACCTTGGTCTACCGTAGCCGCGTGTGGCGTGTAGAGGCTCCTGATATCAACTGCAGAACCTGCAGTCAGGCGCCGGAATCGCTCATGCACTTAGTCTCTCTATGCCCCATACATGCGATTTTGAAGATATTGAGTCCGTTGTCGAGAACGCGAAATGTCGCATTTATTGGAACTTACTCGTTCCCCAGAAGGGTTCTCTCCATCTGCTTAGGATACACGATTCTGGTAAATCACAGTCACTAACCCTGCGGGATATGGGAAATGGCGGTAATTAATTCGCGGGCGCGACACCCTTGAGGCATCGGAGATCACGGAAGGACTGTTCGGCATCGGTTATTTCGAAGAAAAAAATTATAAACCTCTTTATTTATGGGCGAAGTTTAGTAGAAAAGTGCTATACTTACACTTAACCCAATGTATGTCAGAAAATGTTTAAGGATGAAATTTACATATACATTTCTATATACATGTCCTTATTAGATGACTGAAAAGGTTTTTTTTTTAAGTGGTATAGCGTCAACATTTTAAACATATTTTGAAATGACTGGTTACAGCGATCATTTTCGAGGACATCCTATATATTTTTGTATTTTTAAATTCAGCATAAAATTACCTTTCCAACGATCACAGATTTTTAGTTTATGATGTGACGTTACCAAGTTATTCGAAAAAATACGAAAATATTGATTATTAATATTATACTTTTACACTAGCGCTAATTTAGGACATATCAAAGTGCATTTTTTATTTTTTTTTCAAATGTAACACCCTATATATTATTGTATTTTTTTTAATTAACACGTTAATTCTCTAAAATTTTTGTAAATAATTCCTATACCTAAAATCGATATTTTCAGATATTTTTCTGTTTCATTAAAAACCTTTAAATTACTGAAGTTTAATTTAATAAATATTTTAATATTTACACAGACTTTCCCACATCAAAAGCCAAAAATCTGGAGATTGTTGGAAGGTAATTTAAAAATGCAAAAATATATAGGGTATTCCAAAAAAAAAAAATAAGACCTCGGAGATGCTCCGCAGTCATCCTATGTGCAAGTTTCCCTGTTTCCTAGTAAAATTCTCTGCATGTGATAAATAAGTAGGGTCTGTTATTTTAAATAACTTTCTTCATATTTTTTCCTAGAAATCACAGATATTTTGCTTGACTTTCTGAATTTTCACCGTGTCTACCACTTCTGCAAGGCATTTTATTTATAACCTAATTATTTTAATGAAACATTTCCAGCTATATTCATTTCTTCATCATCCATGTTGTTGTCGACATTTTTAAATACTCAAACGCTAAAAGTGATGACACTAAAGAATAAAATGTCGATAAACCCCAGCATGGTGTCTTCTATAAGAACATAGAAACACAGGGTTTATCGACCAGGCTGACATTCGCCTTTTTAAGGTCAGCTGGGTTTAAGCCAGGGACTGAGGGATCCACCACCTTGGTCTACCGTAGCCGCGTGTGGCGTGTAGAGGCTCTTGATATCAACTGCAGAACCTGCAGTCAGGCGCCGGAATCGCTCATGCACTTAGTCTCTCTATGCCCCATACATGCGATTTCGAAGATATTGAGTCCGTTGTCGAGAACGCGAAATGTCGCATTAATTGGAACTTACTCGTTCCCCAGAAGGGTTCTCTCCATCTGCTTAGGATACACGATTCTGGTAAATCACAGTCACTAACCCTGCGGGATATGGGAAATGGCGGTAATTAATTCGCGGGCGCGACACCCGTGAGGCATCGGAGATCACGGAAGAACTGTTCGGCATCGGTTATTTCGAAGAAAAAAATTATAAACCTCTTTATTTATGGGCGAAGTTTAGTAGAAAAGTGCTATACTTACACTTAACCCAATGTATGTCAGAACATGTTTAAGGATGAAATTTACATATACATTTCTATATACATGTCCTTATTAGATGACTGAAAAGGTTTTTTTTTAAGTGGTATAGCGTCAACATTTTAAACATATTTTGAAATGACTGGTTACAGCGATCATTTTCGAGGCCATCCTATATATTTTTGTATTTTTAAATTCAGCATAAAATTACCTTTCCAACGATCACCAGATTTTTAGTTTATGATGTGACGTTACCAAGTTATTCGAAAAAATACGAAAATATTGATTATTAATATTATACTTTTACACTAGCGCTAATTTAGGACATATCAAAGTGCATTTTTTTATTTTTTTTTCAAATGTAACACCCTATATATTATTGTATTTTTTTTTAATTAACACGTTAATTCTCAAAAATTTTTGTAAATAATTCCTATACCTAAAATCGATATTTTCAGATATTGTTCTGTTTCATTAAAAACCTTTAAATTACTGAAGTTTAATTTAATAAATATTTTAATATTTACACAGACTTTCCCACATCAAAAGCCAAAAATCTGGAGATTGTTGGAAGGTAATTTAAAAATGCAAAAATATATAGGGTATTCCAAAAAAAAAAATAAGACCTCGGAGATGCTCCGCAGTCATCCTATGTGCAAGTTTCCCTGTTTCCTTGTAAAATTCTCTGCATGTGATAAATAAGTAGGGTCTGTTATTTTAAATAACTTTCTTCATATTTTTTCCTAGAAATCACAGATATTTTGCTTGACTTTCTGAATTTTCACCGTGTCTACCACTTCTGCAAGGCATTTTATTTATAACCTAATTATTTTAATGAAACATTTCCAGCTATATTCATTTCTTCATCATCCATGTTGTTGTCGACATTTTTAAATACTCAAACGCTAAAAGTGATGACACTAAAGAATAAAATTCTTAATTTTTCTGACAATCAGTAGAAATCAGTAACCATGTTTTATTGTATACAGATTGAACTACAATTAATATAATGTTTTAAAAACATAGTTATGGTTATTTTACATTGCAATTTACTTACACTATTAATTATTAGGTATTTGTTTTAAATTTTGTTACATGTTATTGGATTGTCTGTTTTAACGCAACTGAGATATTTTAACATGGTTTGTAGGCTCTGTAACATAAACGAAACTTTAAGAGCCTACAAACCATGTTAAAATATCTCAGTTGCGTTAAAACAGACAATCCAATAACATGTAACAAAATTTAAAACAAATACCTAATAATTAATAATGTAATAAAGTAAATTATGATGTAAAACAATCATAACTATGTTTTTAAAATATTATACTAATTGTAGTTCTCTGATGATGGTGTAACAAACCGAAACGTTAGAAAAAAATAATGAAATTAGTTATACCTGACTGAAATCCCCCAAAAAAAAACTATCAGATATTATACAGATTGAGGCTACTTGTTCACCTTAAAAATGTTTTGTTTGTTTTCTTAAAATGTTTTCTTAACCGCCTCTCAAACCACCGAACTCCCGAGGCAAATTACAAATAAAATTTCTAACTTGCTCCGGGATGGATTGGACATTAGATACTGAGGCTAAAATATGGTACAATAAAACACAGTTATTGTTTATATAATAGGAAATAATAATGTAGCTAACCTAGATTAATAACTTTTTTGTAAGTGGTATCATTTTTATCACTAATTCTTTACTTGTTTTAGGTCATATTAAGATAAAAATTTTGCCGTCAATTTCAACCAAAGATTACACTGTTGAAGATCTTCCAAAACTGATGGACGAAGCATACAAAGTAATGTCTGAAAATGTTGATCTAATTTCCAAATCCAATGAAGAAAATAACACAAGTAATGACAAACTTAAGGTTAACTAGTTAATAACTCAAACTTACCTCCTCGACTGATTAGAATAGGTCTAGTTAAATTTCACTATTTTAATGTTTATATGTATTTTATAAATTTTAGTTATTTAATAAAATGTTGTTATTAATATGATTTTTTTTTTAATTTTCAAAATAGAAAAGGAAAAAGGTGAGTGAATTGAAAATTCAATCATTTTTGAGTTGTTAAAAATCTTTTAAAATTTTTAATATAGTATGAACTAAGTAAATATATTTAACAATACATGTATGATTGCGCAAATATGTTGAGCACAATTTCGGATAAGACAGCAAAAACTGGAATAGGCTAATACTCTGTTCACTTAAACTTTACAGCATTAGCTAGGATAGAGAACAAAATGCGCGTTGATTCTTCGCAGATGTACACAAGTGCAAAGTTCCTATAGCGGTTCATTTTCATGTTTATTTTATTTCATTAGCATCGGTCATAGTTGGACGTTTCACTCACTTAAGTCCAACCCAACACTGCAAAGTTTAAGTGAATAGAGTTTAGGTGTGAGAACTAGTAATTTTTCAGACTGAAAGTACTGAAATTAATACATTGGATCAACTTTAGTTAAACCTTTGTCATTTTAATTGGAACTTGGACTGAATATTGTAATCATTCCTAAAAGGTGATACTGAGGAAATTGTAACTAAAACATGGCTATCTCATCACCTGTCAGAGTAAATGCAAGAAGGCAACATGTCACAAAGATTTAAAAAAAATCTAAAACAATAAAATACTTATTGAGTATTACAAAAGCATTCTTTCAAATGATGATAATAATAAATACCTATACGTTTTTATATTTTATACTGTTATTGTTATCCGATGTGCTAATATAAAAGTTTTAAGTATACAGGGCGTCTTACCAGGAACTGCATCGGTTGATATAGGGAAAATTGCGCAACAGAAAATTTTTAAAATTTAGAGAATTACTAATGGCATTGTGGTAAATCCAACTAAAATAATTACAAGCATCTGGCACTTCCTGTTATACCGGAAGTCGATACCAACTTACTTATTTTAAATAGAATACCCTATATATTTTAAGGTTTTCGAAAAGAGCATAAAATTCTGAGTAAAAAACATGTAGGTCACCCTATGCTTAAAGCCAGCTGTTTCATTGATATTTGACATTTTAAAAAAATGTGGACAGGTGTAATGGTTTACAATAACAGTTATAACTTTCTTCGTGTAAAAGATACTCATTTGCTTTTTGGCATGCAGAAAGACCATAAGGTGAGCTACGCTTTACAGTTTAAAGAAATTTAATAATAGTATACCAAGTGTGCCATTTTTGACGTTACATTTTGTAAACTTCAAACCGCGAAAACTTGCTTAAGTCAAATGGAACACCCTGTATTTTTTTACAAATTCTGTATAATAAAATTCCTTTTTTTCTAATATAAGCATTGTGGGGTACGTTACAACTTTTTGAAATATTTGCGATTTTCTTAGAAATTCAAGAATTTTTAGTAAAAATTTTATCAAATTAGCCATGATTAGAAACAATCAGTAATGTCAGTCATTCTCTTATGTCAAAAAATGCCACCGCGTTTAAATTACACCCACGAAGACTTTTTAAATTTGTTTATTATTTATGGAGAATGGGATAAAGTAATATCAAGAACTTGTAGTACATTTGCTACTCAATATCCAGAAAAACGAAAACCCTCACCAAACACTGTAAAACGCATACTGGATAATTTTAAAAACTATGGCTCTGTCAAGGCAAGAATTCAAAAGGGGGAAGCCTATTGTTGATGGCGAAAACATAGAAATAGCAATTCTAGGATATTTTCATGCATTTCCAATGATGTCATAAGACAACCTGCTCTGGAATCGGGACTATGCAAAGATTCAGTTCACAGAATCTTAATTAAATTTCACCTGTTTTCGTTCAAAATAGTTCAACGATTAAAAGAAACAGATTTCCTAAAAAGAGAAAATTTTTGTAGATTTATTCTAATAAGGTCTGTAGATGACGATTCTTATTTGGGAAATATTATATGGTCAGATAAAGCTAAATTTACCAAAAAATGGACTTTTTAATCGACAGAATTCGCATTATTGGAGTGACTCGAATCCTCATGTATTTAGGGAGCGCAATTTTTCAAGAAAGTTGGCAGTTTAATGTTTACTGTGCCATAAGAAACGATATAGTGGTGGCATTAGAATTTTATCAGGAAAATTTAAACAGTAAGTTATAAAGATTTCTTCTTCTGCTAATATGTCAATTTTTTTGTTTTTGTTTTTTTTTTAGGTAAAAAGGTATCTAAATATTTTACAAAATTTGAATAATAACTATTTAGAAAATTTACCTCTCGTCGAACATAGAAATATTTTTTATCAGCACGACGGTGCTCCCCCACATAACGCGTATTTAATAAATAATTTTTACAAGAAATTTTTTACGATCAATGGATCGCCAATAATGGACCTTTCCTATGGCCTCCTCGCTCGCCCGATTTATGAATTTTATATTATTTTATTTGGGGAACTATTAAAAATAATTATGAGAGCCCATTAACAACTATTGAAGATTGTATGAAGAGAGTAATAAATGAATTTCAAAATTTATCACAGGATTCAATTAGAACAGTTACCCATGAAGAACTAATCCGAAGGTGCGAAGAATGTGCTGAGGTTCGGGAGCGGAATTTTGAACAATTATTAAATTGAAATGGAATCATATTTTTAGTTGATTTTATCTTAGCTATTTTTGTTTATGCAAAGTGTCTTCAATCCAATTAATAGGCATGTTACAGTGTTTAGTGTTTTTTACGTTTTTGTGGATATCTAGTAACAAATGTACTACAAGTTCTTGATATTACTTTATCACATTCTCCATAATTAATATACAAATTCAAAAAGTCTTCGTGGGTGTAATTTAAATGCGGTGGTTTTTTTTGGCATAAGAGAATGACTAACATTACTGATTGTTTCTAATCATGGCTAATTTGATAAAATGTTTACTAAAAATTCTTGAATTTCTAAGAAAATCGCAAATATTTCAAAAAGCTGTAACTTAAACCCACACAATGCTGATATCAGAAAAAAAGGAATTTAATTATACGTAACTTGATGTAAAAAAATACAGGGTGTTTTATTTGACTTAAGCAAGTTTTCGTGGTTTGAAGTTTACAAAATATAAAGTCAAAAATGGAGCACTTGATATATTATTATTGAATTTCTTTAAACTGTAGAGCGTACCTTACCTTATGGTTTTTCTGCATGCCAAAAAGCAAATGAGTATCTTTTACACGAAGAAAGTTATAAACAAGTACACCAGTCAAAATTTTTTTAAAATGTCAAATATCTCTGAAACGGCTGTGTTTAGGCATAGGGTATCTCTTTTCGAAACCCCTAAAATATATAGGGTGTTTTATTTATAATAAGCAAGTTGGTATCGAGTTCCGGTATAACCGGAAGTGTCAGATGCTTGTAATTATTTTAGTTAGATTGACCACACTGGTGTTAGTGGCTCCCTACATTTTCAAAATTTTCTGGTGCGTACTTTTCCCTATATCGATCGATGCAGTTCCTGGTGAGACATCTTGGATAATAAATCAAAAACAACACCTCCAATATATTTTATCATTTAAACTATTAAAAGAACTACTCAGTCTAGGAGCAAGAACTGTATTGAATTGTATTTTTAGTATTAGAAGCAAAAAGAATATAGGGATTAAAAAAATATTAACACCAAAAATAATTTTAATAGTTTCTATGATAAAATGTATTCAAGGAAGTATTGTTTCTGATTTATTATATACCTAAAACTCTTATACTAGCACATCCAGAAAAGAATGACTATAAAATATAAAAAATTATAGGTACTTATTATTATTATCATGTTAGGTTTGAAGGAATGCTTTTGTAATACCCAATAATTATTTTATTATTTTTTTCTAGACGTCTCACAAAAGATATCATGAATATCAACTAATTTAATAGTAACTTCTAAATAGCACCCACAAATAAAAGTATTCAAGATGAACCATTACCAGTGAGTAAATTACTGGAATAATAAAAATAAATCAACTTTATTTGAAATAATTTTTTTACAGTATTAGTAAACTATTTTTCCTGTAGGCAGTCAGCGAGCAATGAACTTTGAATGACTGAACGTTTTGGGTAAATTAAATTAAATCAACTTTATTGAAACTCCAGAATCTGTGTGGCATACCTTTTGAAAACATTCTGTACTTACGGATCTCGTGAAACGATTGTTTATAATATGATATTGTTAATAAGCTAATTGATAATGTATGCAACCTTATGTACCAAAAACTGAAAATATAAATGAAACTAATTAATATTACCATCGATTCTCATCCACAAAGTTTATCGAAATATTATTTTTAGTAATTTCTCATTTAAACTCACATTATGTCATCATCACTTGTCTTAATTATACAGGGTGTCCCGAAATTAGTATGCAATATTTTACCAGCTGCTTCTATGGCTAGAAATAGGAAAAAAAGTTCATATAGACATTGGTCAAAAAAATGCTTCCTAAGGGAGCTACATTCCACTAAAGGTGGTGCCCCTGAGAAAGGTTTTTATCGAATATCTTCAAAACCACTTAAAGTCAAATATTGAAAATTTACACAGCCACTACTCTTCTTATGTGTAATAAGATGAAATGGAAATAATTCGAAAATTTTATCCAGGGCTGTCACAAACTGGGGGTTGTGGGGTTAAAATAACCCCAATTTTTTTTTATGTAACTTTTTTCTATTTTTGACGATAGAATATGAAATTTTAGAGTTTTATACGTAAAAAATGTACTTCATGAACATCGATAAAATGCACCGTTTTTGAATAATATCGATTTGAAAATTTTATAACATTGTATGAGATAGGTATTGGGAATCCAAACTAATTTTTTATTAATAGTAGGCCATGAATAAAAAAAGAATGCTTCATGTCGCTATGATATAATTTGATGTTAGAGCTGTCAACAAGGTTAATAAATTTGTATAAACAGTTGTATGATATAAAATCCTAAGAACGCGTATCGGAAAAAAAACGTTTTGCCCCTTTTCTATCAGTTATTTAATTTGTGCGCCTTTAAACGCGATTTTCATTAAGTTGATTTAAAATGCCAAGATTTACAGATAGGGAAATGACTGATATGCATTTTTTGTACGGTTTTTGCAATGGTAGTGCATTAGCCGCAGTAAGGGAATACCGACGAAGATTTTCCAATCGTAGAGTACCTGGGCGTCGAATATTTGCAGTTCTTCACCGGAATTTGGCAGACCATGGGGATTTTAAAAGGTCTCGAGGCGCAGGAAGGCCACAAGAAAATCATCGTGTGGATATAGTTTTGATCGTTTAGAAAATGATCCACAAATAAGCATTCGAAGAGTTTCAGAAATTGTCAACAGACCTCGCTCAATAGTTAATAAAAAATGTAAGTACCTAGATAATTATTTATCTTAATTAATAATTCCAGATAGGAAGAATGACGGTAATGCAAGGAATACACCCAGACCATTTTACACGCGTGCAACATTTAACGGAGGCAGATTTTTTTACCACGACTCCAGTTTTGTCAATGGATATTAGCGAACAGAAATATTCTTCCTAGCATATTATGGACTGATGAGGCAATGTTCACTAGGAACGGAGCTTTTAATATGCACAATATGGATCATTGGTCGGATGAAAAACCACGAGTTGTTCGGCGCACAAATTTCCAACATAGATTTTCAGTGAATTTATGGGCAGGATTCATTGGGGATCAAGTAATTGGCCCAATAGAATTCTCCAATCGTCTTAATGCAGAAGAGTATTTAAACTTCCTCCAAAACGACCTTATCGATTTATTACCGTTGAATGTTCGACACGAGTTTCGACAAAATATGCATTTTCAACATGACGCGCGCGTGCCTATTTTGGGCGCCATGTTCGAACTTGGTTACATCAAAGATTTCCAGGCAGGTGGATAGGTCCTATAGCTTGGCCACCTCGTTCACCGGATTTAAACCCATTAGATTTTTACTTTTGGGGTTATATGAAGGGTTTGGTTTACGCCACTGAAGTAAATACACGAGAAGAACTACTTCAAAGAATAAATCAGGCCGGAAATGAATTAAGAGGAAATACATTCAAGAGTTTACGGGCTTCTCAGACTTTACAACGTCGAGCGAGACTGTGTATCCAAGAAAATGGAAATTTGTTTGAACACCTGTTACAATAAAACTATGTAAAATTCAAATTTAATTTTGTTGATATAAAAAGATTACTGGATGATTTTTGTTCATATTGAGTATGATAGTTTCTCTCGAGTTATTCGTAAAAAAATATTTTTCACCTATTTTCTAAGCAACAAATTAAAAATATTGGTATGTACTTTATATAGACATGAAATAATAGACAAAACTCATCTGGTACAATGTATTTTGCTCCATATGTTATAAAATTTAAAAAAACAAATAAATTTAGTTCAATTTTAATATTTTCAATTCGATATTATTCAAAAAACGGTGCATTTTATCGATGTTCATCAAGAGTACCTTTTTTAGGTATAAGACTCTAAAATTTCATATTCTACCGTCAAAAATAGAAAAAAGTTACATACAAAAAAGTTGGGGTTATTTTAACCCCACAATCCTCCAGTTTGAGACAACCCTAGATAAAATTATCGAATTATTTTCATTTCATCTTATTACACATAAGAAGTGTAGCGGCTGTGTAAATTTTCAGTATTTGACTTTGAGTGGTTTTGGAAATATTCGATAAAAACTTTTAGGGGCCTGTAGCTCCCTTAGGAAGCACTTTTCGACCAATGTGTATATGAACTTTTTTTCCTATTACTGGCCGTAGAAGCAGCTGGTAAACTATTGCACACTAATTTCGGGACACCCTGTATACACGCCATACTCTTAGATTCCATCACGTCACTATTTTTAAGAAATTTCAAAAAAAAACTCGATTTCTCAAATTCGTCTGAGTATTCACATTATGCCATCACTTCTAGTCTTAATTATATACTCGCCATACTCTTAGATCAGTATTTTTCCGAATTTCCAAAAAAATTCCATTTCCATTCGTCAGCATATTCTGGTGTGGTAACTAGCAATCCAACACACATGCATGAGGGGTAAAAGAGCAGTCCCGGTCGACACCTATCCTATCATCCTGATATCAAGGCTAAGAACATTGGAGTGACATTTGAATCCTACTGCTGTAGGATAGTATACGAAAATACTAGCGCCTCCACCATTTTAGTTAAAAAAGTCGCTGCATTTATTTCAACATGATCATATCAAATGAAACAAATTCTAACATATGGCAACAACGTTCTGAAATTGTGGAAACTCTGTTGTTCAGTTTGTAATTTATATTTACAAGATCTATAAGTAAATATTCAGTTGAGTGTTTGTTGGGTTGCCAGATACCTGATTACTTCTTTATTTAATATTGCCTTTCCTTTACAAATATCAGTCAGGCATTTACCTTCACAACATTTTTAAAAGCAATGTTTCTCTTAAATAAACACCTTTGCTTTATTTTATTTAAGAAAATGGTGAAGGTGTCGGGATTTTTGTGCACATACTGAAGAATTTAAATGTTGCGCCAATATTCTTGTCCTTAATATTCGTCTAGGATTACAGGGGTTGACTAGGACTATTATACTTTACCCCTGATGCGTCGCTGTTGACCCAAACTGAGCTTCGTGAGGGGTGGGTCTGTTCTCTCGTATATCCCCAGCAAATGTTGATAGTGTAACAAGCTCGTAATGGGCTTTGGATTTGGGGGTAATTTATATGGTGTTTTATGTGTTTTTTTTTTTTGTATGTTATTTTAGATGACTTTCCCTGGTTCTCGTTTGATGACTCCTGCTGAAAGGGTCACCTCTTCTTGCGCTCTTCAATCTTGATGTTATTTCTTCTCTGGCATGTTTTTACTCTCGAGAGTGTCACCTGTCGTGGGTGCAGAGTGACCATGTCGCCCTGCGCCCTGTTGGTTTGGAAGTTTGGGATTTGACTGACAGATTTGTAGATACAAATGCCGTTATATTCCCCGGCTCGTCGGGAAGGATGAGCTGTGAATCTCGGGAAAGGATATTGGCAACAACAGAGTTTCTTGCTTGGTCTGGTATCTGGATTAGGGAAAGCGTATAGGTCGGGGGGCCCACAGAGGCGTATCTCTAGAGGGTGTTCTAATTCTTCTTCGCTGAAACAGACAAAATCGCATTAGTTTACTTACTCGTTTCCCAGGATCTGCAGTTTCGGTTTCTGATGCCTCGGGGCATCCGCGGAATTGTAGTCCGTTGTCTGTCTGACTAGGTAGTTTTCGTGGCCCTCGACGACTAAGAAGAGTTTCTTTGCTCGATCCTGGATCACCTCCATGACCGTCGAGTATTCAAGGTCCCTGAAGTCGATGTTTCTTACAAACTATGGTGCATCCACGGCACTACTGAGTATCACGTTATGCCCTGTCCTGCATAGCTTCTCAATTAAATGGAAGCGCTGCGCCGCGGTGAAATAATGAAAGAAAACTTGCTTCACTAGGCGGACTATCTGTGCCAATAAATCCCTGATCTCCCTATTCAGGCTCCAGAGCTGTATATACAACCACGGCACATGTACATTTTTTTAAACACGAGTTTCAATTTCCAATTTAGCACCTCTAGCTTTCGACTCTACTCAAAGGTCGGCACTGGGAATAGGACTTAAAACAAAAAAAAAAAATTTTAAAATAAAGGGTGTCGAGGATAAAGATATTTCACTGACCACTTACAACTGTTTTTTAGATTTGCTGAAAAGTTGAATAAAAAATTATATATTTCAAGGATTTAACATACAGTGTGTCCGTAAAGTATGGAACAAATTCATTATTTCTTAAATCAAAAATATTTAGAAAAAATTCTCGGACACGTCGATTCTTAATATCAGTTGCGCACCTTATCCTTTATTTTTTTGGTTATAACGTCATCACTGTTTCCGTTACGACGTCATCGATATATTTTTTAAATGGAACACTGTAATTTCTCAATTTTTGAATTCTGAATCAACAGCTGATTCCAAAAATGTATCAGACAGGGTCTAAAATTGAAAGTTAAAAGATACGGCCATTTTGAATAAAATAATTCACTAATTTTTCATGTTTTGTTTGAACAAATAATAGTCACTAGAACTAACGGTTAGTTAATAATAAAAACAATTTATAATAAATGTTCGAACTGTACTCCTTGTTATAGCTGACAGTACCCTAAACGATAAATAAAGTGTTGCTTAACTTTGTTTATAGTTTCCTGAGAAATGTTGTTTATTTCTTTTCTAATTCTCTTTTTTAATTCAACACTGTTTTCCAGCTCGGTTTCATGAACTAAGTTTTTTAGATGGCCCCACAGAAAATAATCTAATGCATTGAGGTCCGGTAACCTTGGTGGTCGTTCAATGGGTTCACGTCTACCAATTCACCTATTCAGAAATATTTGGTCAAGATACCTTCAAACGTCTGCTGCATAATGGGGAGACGTACCATCCTGTTGATACCACAGCAATTTCAGGATTTATTCTGCTAGGGAATAAATTTAATAACGTTGAGATAAGATACCCCATTAAAAATTGGAGATATGCCGGTCTGTTTACAGTTCCAACGAAAAAAATAGGGTCCAATGATTCTATTTCTTGCAATTCCCGCCCACATATTTACCTTTTGTGGATACTGTGGTTGTTGCTTCCGCATTCATCGAGGGTTTTCTCTTGTCCAGTATCTACAATTCTGACGATTCACTTCCCCATTTAATTTGAAAGTGGATTCATCGGAGAAAATAATATTTTTTATCAGAAGAGGATTGCACATATTCATCATTGTTTCACAATATTGGATCCTCAAATCTGGATCATCATCACTTAGTTCTTGCACAAGCTGAATCTTAAAGGGATGCTATTTTTCTGATTTTAATACTGTATGTACTGACGTTTTAGTAACATCATAATCGCAACTAATCTGGCGAATGCTGGTATGTGGATTTCCTTCAACAGCCAGTAAAATATTTAATTTTGAATCCTCGTCAACACCTGGGAGATCTGTTTTAAATAAATCTTCCAGCGTACCAGTCTCTCTAATTTTTTTTTCAATTTTACTCACTAGCGATTTTGTTATGGGTCGTTCTGGATATTTAGTATTAAATAAATTACATACTCCTTGTTGAGTTTGCATCCTATCACCACACTCAATCAGCGAAAGAATTTCAATTCTCTGCTTTACAGATACACTCATGTTATAAATTAAAATAAATCGACAGCAACTACTTGGTAGATTATAATTAAGTGATTCACTCAAAGACGATATTGATAAAAAATAAAAAAAACAGACAAAAACGAGCCTACTTCAAAAATGAATAAAAAACGTGTTTGTTTTACTTTTTTTTAGTTGTTTTTTTTTAAATAGCCGTATCTTTCAACATCAGTTTTAGACCCTAAGTGTGATACATATTTGGAATCAGCTGTTGAAGCAGAATCCAAAAATGTAGAAATATACAGGGTGCTCCATTTAAAAATATGGATGGCGTAATAACGGAAATAGTGAAGACGTCTTGACCAAAAAAAAAAATTAAGAAATGGAAAGGAAATTGAAATTAAAAATCGACGTGTCCGATTATTTTTTTCAAATATTTTTGGTTTAAGAAATAATGAATTTATTCCATATTTTACAGAGACACTGTATATATATAACACGTTTTCATGTTTTTACCTTAAAAGTAAACAAACATGATATTAAATGAGCGCATTATGCTTAGCTAGGCAACCAATAATACAAATAAACTAATTTAAATTTAATTTATGATTGTTACGGTAGTCAATAAATTTCACCTAACCTACATAAATACTTATCAATCTCCCAACCGACGTCTGAGCAACAGATAGATAATAATTATCGACCAATATGAACGAAGCAATATTTAAAATCTTATCTCTGAACGGTAACATATTTTATGGACAATTAAAACTAACATGTGAGTCACAGTTTTACACATCTAGTCGTAAGTGTTTGAAGTATAAAATCCTCTAGTCGTTATTTATTAACAAAAACAAAAATAAATGTGATACAGTTCAGTTATATTTAAAAAATGGCCGGCAACACGGGTATGGAACAACTTATACCGATCGTAAATAAATTACAAGATGCGTTTACGCAGTTAGGTGTCCATTTAACTTTAGATTTACCTCAAATTGCTGTAGTGGGAGGCCAGTCTGCTGGGAAGAGCTCTGTTTTAGAAAATTTTGTGGGCAGGTAAGCGATTGTCCCTTATTATTTAATTTTTTTTTTTTTTTTTGAATAATATTTGAGAGCGCAAACTATTTATAACAATAACATCAGCTTTAGGTAGGTGTTTAAGCTAGGTATTTTTAAACGATTTAACCTTCAATATTAATTGAGGTTTATCAGATAAATATTTGTTGTTTTGTTTAAACAAAATGTACCCACGATTAAACAGATAGTAAACTGTGCAAATCAATTACTTCAAAATCGAGCGTATAAGAATTGAAAGTACTATTTCTAATTTAGTAATTTAAAATTATTTGCCTCGATTTTATAAAGAATGAAATAAAATATGTCTTCGATATTATTGAAATGTTTACTGTCACTTTCATTTGCATGTAATGATGTAATTAGTATGGATATTTATAAAATGAATCAATTCCTGAAAATAATTTCATAATCTTAAATATGAATTAAAAATAAATAAATTACCCAACAGAATTGTTGACTGCTATGCAATAAACTACTGTTTTTGTTTATTATACATAAATATTTGTAATTTTATTTAAACATTATGGCTGTGTATGTGCCTGGCTATTATTATTATTGCAGTAAAATATGTAAAAAATCTCATTTGAAACTGTTCCAACACTCCTGTTTTTAAATAAATTATTATATTAAAAAAAAAAATAGAAGATAATATTTGTTAATCAGATACTGGTAAATTTTGCGGTAATTAACAAATTTTTACCATTTTTGTCGTTTAGGCACATATGTTACAAAATTACATTTATGCTCTGCCTTTGTAGTATATTTTTGTGTTTCCAAAATATCGGTAAAGCACGAGCGTCGTTTTTGTTTGTTTTTATATACAGTAGCCAGCTATATCTTGACTCACTTTGATCTTGAATAATTCTGGAATAACAAAAGTTATCAAGGTGCAGCTTTCGCAGATTAATTTTGATTGACTGCAAGTCTTGTCTTATCGTTTTTCCACCTACTAAACACATCATTATATAACATCACAGCCACTCGAATTACAGTGGTTTATGCAACTCCAAGTGCATCACATTATAAAAACATGGTTCTAATTCTAAAAGATGCAATTTTACATGATGTCTCTGCCTCGTCACATTTAAGTTAATTTTGCAGCTACACAATTATTACGTTATTAAAACGTGGCACATCAACTTTGCAAAGTTTAAAATATCACTTGAAATACCTCTAATTTGATATTTAGAAACGTTATTTTTAATCACATAAAAAGTATGATTTTTAATGGGAAAAGTACATTCGGTCAGTAGGTAATATTGATGTGCTGAAGGGGCATATTTTTCCTAACGCGAAATTACATATATCAATATTTCTCTCTTCGTCTACTTACATGAAGACGTCGCTGATTAATGAATCCAGTGTCAATTTTTCTTCTCGCATACTAAATATTTTGTGGAAAAATATTATATTTTAAAGAACATAGAATATATTAATAAAAAAAATAATACAGAATTAATTGGAATAAAAGAATAAAGCAACTTGATAATTTATACAAAAATGGACATCTGTCACATGATAGACGAAGCATCTAAGACGTGGTTACTAATTTGTAGATACATTGAGAACAAGAATGACGTCTCAAGAACAAAGAACTTTTTGCGGCATATTGAATTTCTAATAAACTGAAAAAAACTCAGTATCATTTTAATAGATAAATCATAAATAATGATTAAAATAATCGTTGCTTATGACCCTACTATCGCTTACGATTAAAATTGTGAGAAAAATAATTTCCATTAATATAATTATTCTTTAAATTTAAGTATTTCAAAGAGCTCATTTGTTTCTTGGGAGTACTATATGTTATTTTATAGTAAAATTATCTGTATTCATATAATTACAACCCTCCACCCAACTGACATGCATATACAGGCATGCCATCTTTACGATTATGTGTGATACTGATGTCCATTTTATTTTATAGTTGGCATTAACCTGTTTTTTGCCACATCGCTTTTAAGTCACCTTTTATGTTGGTTATCACTGGCGTTAATGATCGCTATGATGTGGAAAATACGTATCTGCGAAATTATTAGGGGTGCGATGTTTGTGATATCTACATCATTTTAATGTGTTTTTCACATCACGGTGTTTAGTGGGCATTTTGTTATAATCGTATATACCGGAAACAAAAAGTCGAATTTTTGTATAGGATAACTTGGTACTGTACATTTTTCCAAATTCGTTAAGTTTATTCTCCTCGAATATGTAGTACATGTTATAGTTATTTTTAAAAATAGCGGATTTATGAACCTCGGAATAAGTTACTGCATGTCAATTAAAACTTGACTGCGAATAAATTTAAATGAATGAATTTCAGCAAATATTATTCAACTTTAGCGTTTTAGATTAAATAAATATAGTTTAAAAAAACTAAAAATCACGCTTTTAAAGCACATCAAACTAAAAAGTGAAAAATAATTATTAATATAAACTGAAAACAATAATGAACGAAAAATACTAGTATTATTGTGAAAAAGCGTGGGTTGCTCGATATACGAAAAATATGGCACAAAGCGCCCCACGCTTTTTTCACAATAATACTAGTATTTTTCGTTCATTATTGTTTTCAGTTTATATTAATAATTATTTTTCACTTTTTAGTTTGATGTGCTTTAAAAGCGTGTTTTTTAGTTTTTTAAACTATATTTATTTTTCATTTTTTAGTTTGATGTGCTATGAAAGCGTGTTTTGTAGTTTTTTTAAACTATATTTATATTGCTTATTGATGCTGATATTATAACATATTACGATCCAACAGATATTTCTGAAAAAAAAAATATTTTTTTATTTCAGCCATGGAATGTGAACTCACGCCCGAGGAGTCCGTCGTTTCGCGTCGACTAAGACTTGCCCGCTCGGCCAACGACCGAACTGAGAATCACGGAATATACTTACAATATTAAGCCTCTTGCTCTCACGCAGAGGATACGTGAGGATAATGATATAAACTTATCAAATCAGGATAATGATATAAACTTATCAAATTATTGTATTGTTACCGGTTCTTCGTAAGTGTACAAAGTTTCAATTAAATCTGTCCATTTAAAGTGGGTCAAAATCGAGTCCAAAGAGTCGGTTACAAACAAACAAACAAACAAACATACAAGTGAAGCTAATAAAAGTGTGTTAAAAAAAATATTTTGCAGTGCTAAAGTAAATTAGTTTGTCAAACTTGAACGAGAGCAATAGTTTTTCTAACAATATGAATCAATTTATTTTCGAGGGCAACAGTAAAAAAAGTTTTTGTCGACATGTACCTAGTAAGTTAATGGGAAGTTCATAAATCGGCTACATTTAAAAATAACTATTACATCTTCGAAAAGAAAAAAGTGAACTTTATGAATTTGGAAAATGCACAGAGTGTTCCATTTGAAATAACAAACTTGTCCCATACCTGAAAATCAACTATTTTGTTTCGGGTTGTCACAATAAAATGAGAATACTCTAAAAAACTTGCAGTTTCGAAAACCACACCTCAATAGGTTTTTTTTTTCGTTTCAGAATAATTATAATACAAGAACTATATGGGTCAAAATATAGCTGGCCACCCTGTATTTTACTGTGGATACTACAGAGCCATCTGTGCAAAATTAAATATAAATCAGTATAGGTCATTAAAATTTTCACAAACAGTCCAGTTCTTATTTCTTTAAACTAGTTTACAGGAAAGAAATCTTAAAATGTTAGAAGGGCACATCAATGTATAACAATAAAATCTAAGATTTTTGTCGAAACTAACCATCATAAATGTACATTAAAAACACCAAAAATAAATCAATTTGTATTATTAGTTCAACGATGTTTATAACGGCTCGTGAACTATAGAACATCACATAAAAATGTTTGCGACGAGATACAAAGAAATTAATCAGACATAAAATTTTAAGGAATATATTTCATTTTTGCTTAATTTATTTATTAATTTATTTGTTTTATGTGATCAAGGTGTTGAAGATCTCACAAACTATGGAAAATTTGGACGGGGCTTTAGTTACTTTAACTAAATCTGCATTGGCATAACGGGAAAAAGATAAGCGCATAAGATAAGGATAAGTTAGAAGGATAGTTAAAAATACTTACAGTATACGAAACTTTTGCAGATATATTATTCGTAATAAATAGTTGATCATTTTTTGCAATTCTGACTTTCGTGCGCATGCCTCTCATCAAGATTTATTTCGTATTGCAAAATATTGTCACCTGTAAAACTGGTATTATGTCGGCAATACTTTTGCAATACGCAATACGTCTTGATGAAAAGCATGCGTACTTGAGAATCAGCAGATGACTTTTTTACAATTCTTTCGCTACTGCAACACATTGCAGAAAATCGGTTCTGCGTGATTTTTATTGCAATTTCAGCTGGGTTTTGGTGGATGAATTAGTTATTGTCATGTTACTAAAGCCTCCCATACACCTGCGAACAAATTGTGCAAACTAACGTTGCACAACAGATTGTTGTGCGAACAAGGTCACCCATATACTGCGCAATTTTATACAAACTTCAGTTGCTTTTGTCGTATACCTACGGAAACATGCCGTCTGACGATGCAGCCTGTTTAGCTATAATAATTACTGTTGCGTCGGATGTTGGTGTTATAAAAAAGAAAAAGGAAGCAGAGAGTGTGGATGAAAGAGTGGTTGAAGAAAAGATCTCGTTTTAACCACGCAGATCTCCTCAAAGAACTTCAGCTGAGTTCACAAAGCCCATACACGATGCAATAATTGCGCAACGCCACTCGTTGTGCAATTAATTTCAACCAAGTTTGAATTTCTGCAACTAGTTGCGCAGCATTTCAAACAACACCATACATTATACAATTGTTTGCACAACAGCCTCTGTTGCGCAATTTGTTCGCAGGTGTATGGGGGGCTTAACATAGACACAAAGCTATTAGAACGTTGTTGCCTTTGGTAGTCTAATTTTTATTCTGAAATGACGTAAGAGGTTAAGATAAACGATAAATATACCTGGCAATATTTCACTGTTTCGTTGTTTGGAAGAGAAAATGCAAAATACAAGTATTACAATTAGAAGTTAGTTTAACGACGTTTATATGTGTATATACTCTATTTTCACACGGTACAATTTATTCTGCACTGTTAGCGAAACTTCCACTAAATATTGCAATTTAAAAAGAATTTTCAACTGTAAAACGACTGAGAAATGTTGTAGGCACCGTTCCTGTCACTGCAATATCTTGCATGCAATAGTATTGCCGACTGTAAAACGATCTTAAGAAAATATAACCAAACTAATACCAACATAATCTCTCAATACAATGATTAATTAATATACAAATCTGAACTAATTTTGTTATCTTATTTTAACCACGGGAGTAAAAATTGCAGTATTGTTTAATTTTTATAAATTAATGTACTATAGTCTTCGATCTCGGTAAGAGAAACATTCAATGAGTCCCACATTGCAATTATATCACGTAGTTCTTGCATGTATTAATTTTATAATCAAGGGTTATATAAAAAGTGGTATGATTTTACTAAGTGTGATCTCAAAGTTAAAAAAAAGAGTTCTTTTGAATGGTATTTTCTTAGAATTATTAGAAAATTAATAAAAAATTACTCGGTATTATGCGAATCAGTCATTAAATTAAAGCAAAAATAATTATATTATCGTCAAAAGTGTCAAAATTTTTATATATTGGGTGGAACAGGATCATGGTACACCCCTTTTCTCCTTTAGTTTTGAAGATAATTGATTGAAATTTGGGATATCCTATATACATAATAAACGGCACTTTTTGACGTACAAGTAATTTTTTTTTACTTCCGGTTTCGACGGAGCGGAACTAACTTTCGATTCTTAAACAGAGCACCCTGTATATTATTGCATTTTTGAATTCTGCATAATTTTCTGATTCAAACGATACCAAATAAATGACATTTCGAACGTCAATATTTTTTATAATATAATTTTTAGTTTTCCATTTAAGTGTGCCATGACAGTTCCGATTTATTCTAAATGACCCGTGTAATACTAGAAAAATCGAAATCCTGTCAAAAATACTAAATTACGTGATTTATGAGCAAATAAAATTCATCAAAATGGTTTTTGGGGAAAAACTCAATTTTTTCAAATGGAACCATATTGGTACCGTGGTACCATTTATTAGTACTATTAATAAAGAATTTATATGTCGTATTAAAATGTGCGATAAATATAAACAAAATTACACCTAAAAAAAATGAGAAAATATAATTTTGTTCTAATTAAATGTTAAGAAGTAACTAAGGTGGCTTTGAAAACAATGAAATATTTAGCTTGTCAAATATTTGTTGATTTACCGGTGTTTTTATTGTCTTTAAATTTTTTTTAAAATTCTTGTTAATTGTGTTCAAAATGCAAATTTATACAAGAGATGAACAAGTGGGCATGTTAATTATTTATGGGGAATGTAGAAAAAATGCCGTTGCGGCTAGACACCTTTATGCCGATCGATATCCTGATAGACAATGTCCAGTGAGAAATTATTTTAATCGTCTTGAAAATCAATTCCGAAGTGAGCCCTACAATGATTCCGAAGAAAATTTCATTCTTGACGAAGGAACCGAAATTCAAGTTTTGGCTCGAGCAGAAGTTGACAAGACTGTTTCTTTAAGGTATATTGGGTTTGAATTGGAAATCCGTCACCAAAGAGTAAGCCTGAATTTTGTACAAATACTACTATAAATCTTTTAAATGCCAATTGCATCAGCACTTGTACGAAAATGATTACGAACGTAGGATGGAATATTGCAATTGGATTTTGCAGAATAACGTGCAGCCAAACAATGATTTTTTGGGAATGATTTTATTTTCGGACGAGTCTAGGTTTACAAATTTGGGATTATTGAACCGATCCAATACAAGATATTGGTCACAAGAAAATCAAAATTTATTACGGGAGGGTAACTTTCAAGTGCGGTTAGGTTTCAATGTTTGGTTTGGAATAATCGGTAGTAGAATCATTGGTCCAATAATATTTGAAGTACCCCTGACTGGTGCCAGATACTTGGAAATTCTGCAAAATAAAATTGAGGACAGTTTAGCTGAATTAGCTTTCCATTTACGACAGGGAATGTATTTCCAACAAGATGGCATTCCTCCCCATAATTCAAGGATAATAACTGATTACCTTCAGCGGAGATTCGGAGAAAACGTAATTTCGACGAATGGTCCTGTGAGGTGGCCTCCAAGGTTACCTGATTTAACACCCCTTGATTTCTTTGTTTGGGATCATTTAAAAAATATTGTCTACGCAACCGCCGTTACAACCCATGAAGACCTGGAACTACGAGTAAGACGCGCAATTAATAGCATAACGGCCCAGCAATTGGGGAACGTTCTTCGAGAAACAGCTATGCGAATTCAGAAGTGCACTGCACTTGCATTATGAACAACTGTTGCAATGTTTTGTGTTTATTTTTTGTATTCCAAAGCCACCTTATGTATAACAAGGTAATTAGAACAAAATTGTATTGTTTTATTTTCTTTTAGCTGTAATTTTGTTTGTATTTATAGCACATCTTAATACGACATACAAATTCCTTATTTAATTCATGTAATTTAGTATTTTTTACGGGATTTAGATTTTTCTAATATTACACGGATCATTTAGAATAAATCGGAACCGTCATGGCACACTTAAATGGAAAACTAAAAATTACATTATAAAAATTAAAATGTCACTTATTTGGTATCCTTGGATTCAGAAAATTATGCAGAATTCTAAAATGCAATAATATACAGGGTGTTCCATTTAAAAATCGAAAGTTAGTGGCACTTCCGGCGAAACCGGAAGAAAAAAAAATTGTTTGTATGTCAAAAAGTGCGGCTTATTATGTATATAAGATATCCCAAATTTCAATCAATTATTTTCAAAACTAAAGGAGAAAAGGGGGTACCATGATCCTGTTACACCCGATATATAAAAAATACAGTAGTATAACTGACAAGTATAAAAACGTTTAATTTGATTTCTTTATTTCTTGAACCTTTGTTGTGCTTAGCTTGTTTTGATTTTTTTGGGTTTACTGATTCCGTAAAAACGAGAAATTATTATGTTTTACATAATATATTAGATGACGTTTCGCTGGTGATCACCAGCTTCTTCAAATCTACAATAAATTATAGAAATTAAATGGAAAACTAAGTACACAATACATATTAATTATTTAAAACATATAATGAAAATTTCACTTCGTTTGTTTTGTATTTTTATACAAATCAAAAACAAAATTATTTGTACGTACCTTTAACGAATAAATTGGATTATTAATTATTTAAATAACAATTTAAAACAATTGTTATTTGATTTGCATTGTACCCTTCTTCGGGTATTTTGTATAATGATTACATCTTTTTTTTTTGTATGTTACTAGATATATGTTTTATTCTTAATCTATTTTTTATTGCATGTATGTTTTGTTTACTAGTATTATGATAATGATATGAAATTTTGATGGCTAGATTTTGCCAATTAGACATCTGACAAAATCTAGCCATCAGAGTACTCAACAAGTTTAGAGAAACAGAAAGTGTTAAAAATGCTCCAAAGACTGGAATACCAAAATTCATATTTTGCTTCTATATGTTCTACATATTCTATATATTCTGCACATTCTATATATTCAGTATATTCTATATATTCTCTATTTATAATATATAGAATATATTACCTATATTCTATGTATTCTATATGCTCTGTATATAAAATAACGAAATTTGATTTAAATTGCAGAATACTTTGGAAATACTGATTTGGCCATACCAAGTTTTCAACTTTTGTTTTAAAAATTAAAGATAAAAAATATAAATAGTGGGATGAACCTGGTCTTTTGGTCACCGGGTACGTCTTAAGTGTACCGATGTCAGCAGTAACTAAATAATCCATTGATAAGGATGCTTGGGCTGAAATTTGAAATTATAGTTGTATATTTCCAAGTGTCGCTTCTTTTGCATGCAGGCAGAATATGTAAATATTATGAATTTATAATTTATGTTTACATTTTATAATTATGAGCAGACCTATTAAAACATTATTATTACATTATGTACTTATTTTTATTATTATTACATTACTTATTAGTTATTACGCATTACAATTTATGAGTAACGGTTTTTGATTATATAAACATTTATACTCATTAAAATTTAATAAGACAACAATATTGGAAAATATTTCTATTGTGCTTTTACCTATTTCATGGTAGTTACAAATATTTGCAATTTGTAGTTGTAATAATTAATAAAGACTTCTTATCTTAAATGCAAACGGAAAACAAATTATGAGATAAGGAACACTAATCAACTGTTCATTTATAATTACTTTTAAGAATATTATTCATTCATTTTTCTTTCAAGACAATAAACACTACATATCAATAATTGACTGCAATGATATTGAAAGCCTAATTCGGATATAAATATTTTTGAAAAAGCCTCAAGAATAAATGTAGGTAATACATTTTAATGAAACAATTATACTGGTTAGCTATGTGGAATCACTGCTATTTAAACATACATACATATTCAATAACATTTAAAAAAAAAGATTGTTCAGAAATAAAAAGTTAAATTTTTAAAATTTTAATTAATCAAATTGTAGAAGAAATAAAAGTATATGGCATAGGGAAAGGCAACTCTAATATATTATTATATCAATGGACTGTGTAAACTACTTCTCGAGAAGCACCACATTTCTTGACCAGCGGAGCCCCCAAAGTGCCAGCCATATTTAGTATTCCTGTATCTCCTCAATCGCAGCAGCGTTACTCTTGCAGGGCTGCGCAGATGACAGTTCCTCTTAGTAGGGCCCATTCTGCAATCTGCAACACTTATAGCAGCCCATAGCATTCAACCTCCCACTACTTTGTTGTTGGCCTTATTTCGTCTGGAAATTCATTTTTGTTAGTAGTTGTGTGATCATTTTGTGTATATTAGGTAACAGATTTTAGATTGTGTTTTCTGGTTTGTCCTCCTCCACACTCACAACTCGTACCCTCTGATTCGATTGTGTGGTATCCTCAGCAGCCTCAATCTCTGCCTGGCTAAGTTAAGGATTCACCTAACCTCCTGGTCCTATACTTCCGCAGTAAATGCCTCAACTCCATTGGTACATCGGGATAGGCTAAACGTGCTAATCTCTCCACAGTAGGCTCGAATTCCTGGAGACTTTCCCAACCCCGCTGCCTGCTTGATTTGAACTGACGCTGATATATATGGGCGAGATATTGGTCGCGGTCGCCATATCTACGCTTCTAACGCTGCCTCCAGTTAAAATGTTGCTGTTGTGCTGCAGCAATTGTTTGGAGTAAGTCTAATGCTTAGCCCCTTTGTGTTAATACCAGTGCTGTTGCTTTCTCTTCGTCGTTCTAATTATTTGAACGTGCAGCTTCTTCGAACTGTCTCTCATATGTTGACCATGAACCTTGATCGTCAAAGGAAGGTGGTTGTAATCTAGTACCAGACGACAGTACCTATTGGCCACCCTTCTCTCTTAATTGTTGTTTGGGCCGGGCTATTTCTCTTCAAATTTACTGACTTTTCCTTTCAGTTATTTTTCAGTAGATGAAAAAATGGCTGCCTGCTGTTCATCTAGGCTTCTCTTTAAATCTTCTCTTTCCTCAATTCACCACTTTTCTTGATCTTCAAACATTTTTTTTTAATTCGTCTTTTCTTGACGTTTCCTTTCTTGTTCTTCTATTTCGTCTTATCGTCTCATTTCTTTTTCTTAGTGTTATCTTTGCTGTTTTTTTTCTTTCTGACTCGTATTTCCAGGCCCTTCATCATTTTTCGTCATATTTTCTTTCCTCTATTTCTTTCTTATTCTGCATGTCGTCTTCTTTCTTGGTCTTTCATGAATTTTCTTAATTCTTCCTGTCGTTTTTTTCTGTTCTTTCATTTGTTGCACCAATGGAGTAAGGAAGTCTTGTGTTTGTTTATCCACCATATTTTTTGTTACTGGCATTAACTCACAACACGTAAGTCAATTAAGAATAAAGTTTATTTATTACACTATTAAATCCCAAAATCAAAATCAAGTCTATTTTAGTAATAGAATATTCCCAAAAAATCTCGAAACAACACTAGAAAGTCTTATTTAAAGTCTGTATTACGTTTCTGCTGACGTAATTTATTTATCTCCCTGAATTACAAAATGGAATAATCTAAAACTTTCACAAAATGTCACTGTTTTGTTTGTCTTGTTTTAAGTCTATAATAGGTTCCCGTTCACACAATCTCCTGTGGCTTTCAAATAGAATATTGTAGAAATTTCCGGAAATTGGAATAATATCTTTTTTATAGTTTGTAACACGTTCCTTTTGACACAATTCGCGTATCTCCTGTGGTGTCCAAGTATAATCTTCTAGAATTTTCACAAAAAAGATACTAATAATCTTGAGTAGTGGTGAGAGGTATGTGAAACTTCTCATATCATGATAGATCGGTAGCCAATATCATTGGTCAATTCCTAACTAGACATAGACCTAGAGACATTTTAATATCAAATAATAACCTTCAATTCTAAGTCACTAATTAGTAAAGTACTTGAGAGCAATTATTCTTTAATGGCAACAAAGAGTAAGAGGGTCTTTGATGTTAATTAAAGTTACTTTTAAATAACCTACATTTTAAGCAATGAAATTGTTTGCCTCATATTGTTGAATATTCAAAAGTTCTTGTACTGAAAAAGTTTTAATATTTTCTAATAAATATTATAAAATTATGTTTTTCTTCATTTGCTATTATTGGTATTACAAGTATGTAAATTATTACCCATTAACTAAAAATTAAAATAACTAGTTTTTATGTTTTTACATTATACGATTCAATTCATAGAATTTTATTATTAACCACTATATTTTTATCTCTTCAAAACAATTATTCATCCCAGAAAAATCATAAATTAATCACACTGAGATAGCGGGTAATTAAAAATATCTTAGCAGGAAGAACATATTATAAGATAAAAAATTATCATAAATATATAAAAGTAACAAAATTTCACCTCAAACTTCTTAAGGTGGCTTCCCACGGCCCGTGTCAGCACGGCCGCACCGCGCGATCAAGTGCCGACGCGACGGGCCGGTGGAAGTCTTTAATCCGTCGTGGCGCGTGCTGGCCTGCATCGGCCTGTTCTATCCGACGCAAGTCGGTAACATCAAGTGCGCGGCCTGTTGCTGTCTGTTGTCGCCTGTTGTCGTCTGTGATCCTCAAGTGCGCTGTTGCTATTTTCTTATGTTTAGTTGAATCAGTTGTATTTGTTCCCTTGTGTGAAATTCATCGTTATTAAAAAGATAATATAAATACCTACCTACATAAATATTGAGTGGAACAATGATTTGATTTTTGAGTTTTTAATTATTCACAACCAGAACAGTCACCAGGTTTTCAACCAGATCATTATCCTCAAGAATCTCTTTCTCTGCAACTATCTCATTCTCCGCAATCATCTCCTTCTTCACAATTATCACAAACCATGACACAAACATCCAACCATTTACAACAGTCATCAACCCAAGATTCGGAAACGCAAAATTCGGAAGCACAAAATTCATTTGAAGGAATATTCGATTATGAAGGCCAAAATATTTTCAAGTAAATATAGATTTCAGTGCAATATTTAAAAATAAATAAATACATTTAAATATTATACTTATTTTTATTTCCCCCTGTAATTCATGTATCAAAGCTTTGCAAACATCATTGACACATCTTGAAATTGTTTGAATAGATACTTTAAAAAGATATGAAAGGCTTGTATAGCTGTCACCAGATGCAAGAAATCTGAGGGCAATACTAAAACGTTCTTGAATTGGAATACATTTTCTTATATTTGTATCTGTTTGGGAAATATAAGAACCAATTTTATTTAGAAGGTATTCATAATCTTCAGTAGACATCCTACAGAAATTTTCAAATTTCTTGCTTGGATCTTTAACAAAATTGATTAACATGTCCGATGCACAATATCTGAAATTAAAAAATGCATCAATTTGCCTCTTCACTTCATTAATATCTTACCTTAAAATGTGGCGAATATAAATTTACCATAATCGACTTTTATTTAATGATGACATCCACCAGCGCCTTTTCTTATTCTTTTCCTTGTTGAGTAAATATGAAACACTAAACAAAAAAAAGCTGCGGCAGACACCGCCATTCTTTCTTCACGCGACATTTTAAACTGAACCGTAAGGGCGAAAACACAACAGCGGTGCGACGTCGCATCGCAGAAATCAACGACGTCGTAGAAATTTGCGATGCGACGTCGCTTAGTACAAATCCTGGGCGAAACGACAACACTGCACGCATCGCAAGTTTCCACGACGTCGTTGATTTCTGCGATGCGACAACGCACCGCAGTGTTGTGTTTTTACTTATGAGATCGGGAATGATTCTCTCAAGCAACGCACGCGCAAATCACGGAAGTCTGGTGGTCTTGTATACGCGACTTAGTCTGCTGTGCCAACAGGTTGCGTGTGTACAAGATTTGGTACATTATTTGGTTTTTATATTTAATTATAACACGCCATACATACATCAAACGTGTCGCTTCTGGTATAGGTCTTCTGTGGCCATGCAATGAACGTTCATCGCATCGCATTGCGGTGCGACTTCATTTTTGCGATGCGTCGTCGCACCGCAGTGTTGTGGCCTGCAACATCCGTAGGACACGTATTGTGCGGTCTACATCTCACTAGAAGCATCTTCTCTGCGATGCCGTGGCGATGAAGTTTTAACGTTGCGTCATCGCATCGCATCGCCGTGCTACTTCGTTTTTGCGATGCGACGTCGCAACGCTGTGTTGTGTTTTCACCCTAACTCCAAGCTTATAAAGAACAGACCCATATAGGCCGTGGGAAGAGCTTAGGCGCGACAAAGCCCGATCCGTGCTCAGTCGTTTTCGTCCGCGGCGCGTCGTCTGGCCCGTGCTAACACGGGCCGTGGGAAGCCACCTTTATATATAATATTTAAAATACGCCTCCAAAATTGTCTCGTGTAGTAACAAAAGCTGCTTACACTTTTTGTTCGCTGTTTCTCAAAACAAAAAAAAAGACACTTATAGAATTATGGTCCAATAAACTAAATCGTAAATTTATAAGCATCACCTTCACGACCAATATCCACCGAATCGAGATTTTTAGTTTAAAAAATGTATCTGCAAGAAGTAAGGAGAATAAAAGGAAGCTTGATAAATGATGATAGTGGCTATAGTTTATTTCATACTTATTTGCAACATAAAAATCGTCGACTTCTTTGATGGTGGTAAAGAGATCAAAGAAGCCGACGTTTTTAATGTTGCAAATAAGTTTGAAATGAATTAAAGGGTGTTTCAATAAGAGCGCAATATTTCAAGTTTCAATAAAACATGGTCTTCTATAGCAAAGTATTGAAATATTTATAGATATAATGTAGACATTTTGGAGTTACGTATGGAACAACACATCTGGTAAATGGCCGCCACGACTTTGCTGGCACATACGTAATCTTTTGGTGAAATTTTGAATAACAGTGTTGCAAGCATGTGGCGGGATTTCGTTGATATATCGTCTAATTTCGGCCTTCAATGCTTCGGTAGTCGCGGGTTTCTTGGCATAAATTTGTCACTTCATATAACCCCGTAGCCAAAAATCCAAAGGTGTTAAATCGCAAAAACGTGGCGGCCAATTCTGATCACGAAATCGAGAGATGACACGACCACGAAAAGACTCGTGCAAGACCGTCAATGTTTCACGGGCGGTATGGCAAGTGGCACCGTCCTGCTGAAACCATATGTCGTCGAGAGCAATATCTTCCAATTGAGGCACAAAAAACAGGGTTATCATTGCACGATAACGTTCGTCATTCACCGTTACTACATTACTTGCCTCGTCTTCGAAGAAAAATGGCCCAATGATTCCTCCAGACCACAATGCACACCAAACAGTGACACGTTTCGGATGCATTGCTTTATTCGTGGATTTTCTGAGACCCAAATGCGGCAGTTTTGCCTATTAACGAAGCCATCGAGGTGAAAATGGGCCTCATCACTGAAAATGATTTTGTCCGCAAAATCGGCATTCACTTCTTGTTGTTAAAGGATCCAGTTGGTGAACTCTCTTCGCTGTGCATGGTCTGTTGGCAGAAGTTGTTGAGTCAATTGGACTTTGTAGGCATGGGAGATGCAAATCTTCAGAATACGCTGAAGAGTGGCTGTTGTAACGTCCAATTCTTGTACACGATGACGAATCGACGTCCCTGGGCTCTCGGCCACGCTATCGCGAACTGTCGTGATGTTTTGTTCTAAACGACCTCTACGAGCTCGTGTTGTGTGTTTAACATCACTAACCAAACCAGTACTTTCGAATTTTTCGATTATTCTTTTCACAGTAGATGAATGAGGAACATTATTTCGACCGAAAATTGGACGAATCGTGGTAATCAAACTTTCACCATTTTGATAATAATGTTTAACAACCAGGACGCGTTGTTCCATCATGTAATGCTCCATGTTTACTAACTCCCATCTGTCTCCTATCGACCTGGCATGTCATAATCTTGTGACATCGTGACAGCGAAATTGGCGCGCAATTCAAATCTTACGTACTTATTGAAACACCCTTTATATTTGGTTAGCGAAATGCGCGTTGAGATATATGGAAACCTCAATGTTGATATAATAATTCATAATTACTGTTAAAAAACATTCATGTATTTAACACTAATATTTATATTTTCATCTGTAAAATTGTACTTAATGACCTGTGATATTCGACACTACCTGTTAGACTGTTAGACACATGAGTGTTTAGGATAATATATAAAACAAAGATCAATAGTGCACTTGTAAATGTTTAAGCTAGAGGAACCGATAACATAAACATTGTATCATGCTAGAGACAAATCTTATATTACCTATCAGTAAATAAGTTAAATCAAGTTATAGCTTTTTAACGACTTTAATATTTTAATTACTTTTTTCAGAGACTTTCTACCTAGAGGTTCGGGAATTGTAACTAGAAGACCGTTAATTTTACAGCTGATTAATTCTAAATTTGGTAAGTTCACAGAATTAGTATTAATAGCTATTCAAAGTTTACTTTCTGCTTGACACAATCACTCCTTTTTTCTTACATGATTTTTTTTGTTTTATCGACCATAAATATTTTTTTAATATCATTCCTTTATCAAATAGTACTAAATGTTAGTGACATTTATTTTTGGATATAATCTCATTTAACAAAACAAGTGAGGATTTAATCAAAACTACTAAAATATAATATATGCATCAGTGGTGGATCTAGATATTGGGAGGCTCAGAAAATCATATTAAAACAACAATAATAAAAAGACGATAACCTGAAATATCTACCAATTTTCACATCCAACCAAATCCAACCAACCAACCTACTAAATTTCAATATTTCAATGGCAGCCGCTGTATCTTTTCATACGTATAAATAAAAATAAATATGAATTTTTCATTTCAACGAAGAAAAGGAAACGAAACGGCAGTGACTAATGGCAACACCATTTTATAATTAAAATATGACTTTTCTAGTAATTGTATAATAATATTAACGTAAAACTGTCGGCATCTTGATGTCACAGAGTTTTTAATTTTCAGATGTCTTCAGTTCATTCAAATAATCAACATTCTTACGGGGGCTCGGGCCCAAACAGGAAGGACTTAGATCCGTCACAGATAAGGATTAACGAACATGGTCGTATCTAATAAAAGTCTGTTTCACATAATACATAGTAATAAGAACATATTTTATTATTTGGTAATATTTTACACATTTTTTATAGAAAATTGATAGTGCAAAATCAAATATTTACTTATCGTTTAAAGAAGGTTCTCTTTTTAGCTACCTTAACTGTTTATTAAAAATTAATGAAAATTAATTTATTAAAACTACATAGCCACACAAAATTTTTTTTCTGATCTGGGGGTCTGACCATGTTTACTATGTTTTTGGGGTCGCTGAAACCGAATCCAAGGTCTATTTAACTCCATCACATCAGGGTTTTGCCATAACCTCAAAAAAACCCATAATTTCAGCTATTAAAGGCATATAACCCTAATAATGAAGTTGTAATCTGAAAACCCAAACTCTTAAACCCCATAACCCACTTAACCAAAAATCTATCAACTCCAATAACCACATATGTCAGACATTTTAACTTGATATGTACGCGTATCTGTCAGGTCTCCAAAAATGCTCTAATTCTATGCACATTCAGTGAGTCTTTGTATACCAATGAAAAATATCAGTGATAAATCTACATATTTTGGTTCTAGAAAATATTTTCTTTCAAAGAATTCAAAGCTCAGGTTCTATTCAGAGCGATTATATCTTGCGTGCGTCTGCATCCAGGGCACCTCCACGTGGTGACGGTGAGCAACCTACCCGCGGGGTACATCGGGTAACGCCAAAGCCGACGGTACAATGATTTGAAAAACTGACATTAGTAAAATAAATCTAAAAATATAGACTTTCAGGGTGAAGATGTTCTTAGGACACAACAGTATGTTCCGGGTGCTTGAGACAAAACAAAAATTGTGCGAGAAAAGGTGCAATGACCAGAGTTATGCGGTTATTAAAATAACGTACATATCAAGTTAAATGTCTGACGTACGTGGTTTTGTTAAGTGCGTTTTGGGGTTTAAGAGCTTTGGTTTTCAGATTAAAACTTCATTCTTGGGATTATATGCATTTAATAGCTGAAATTATGGTTTCTTTGAGGTTATGGCAAAATCCTGATGTGATAGGGTTAAATAGACCTAGGATTCGGATTCAGCGACCCCAAAAACATGTAGTAAACATGGACAGACCCCCAGATCAGAAAAAATTGTGTGTGGCTGTGTTATACACGCAGGAGCAAAAGTATTGCATTTTTTTAATATTTGATGCAACGTGAAAGGATCTGTTTATTTATAAATATTTTTAGTCACAATGTATGAGCACATTCCTTCGAATAAAAAAAAACTGTCATCATGAACCCATTTTAGGGAAAACAATCGGATCCCAAAGAAAACTGCTTGGTATAAAAAAAATCCGTTGCTTTGGAGATGTTAGATTATTGTACTTAGTTGTACACAGAGTGTGTTGACTTAAATGTTTATTGAGTACTGATCTGTCAGATGGAACGTAGGCCTAATTATTTTTCATTGTTTTGTTTAAAATGGGTGTGAAACAAATGGAAATATTAGAATGTTTGCAATCGCACCAATCCACATAACTACTACCGTATTTGCGTATTTCATGAGTTATTAAAAAAATTTTTTCGTATATATTTTCTACTTCTATTTTGAAGTAATCGCCAACGAATTATTTTGACATTTTTTATACATATTTGGGTTAGTTTAATTAAATGTGTTTTAAAATAAGCAGTATAAGTATCAAATTATTTTCAAAACTTTTTTTTTTCAGAATATGCAGAATTTTTGCATTGCAAAGGACAAAAATTTTCGGACTTTGATGAGGTTAGGAAAGAAATCGAGGCTGAAACCAACAGGGTCACGGGGACTAATAAGGGAATATCGAATATACCAATTAACTTAAGAGTATATTCACCAAATGGTAAACATTTTTAAATTTTCATTATAGAGCTACGTAGATACCAGAGATTCAGTTGCGGCCAATATAAAATAAAATTTTGATAATTGATCAATTAGAAATAAATAAATGTGATTGCTCCAGCCACATCATTAATAGTGTATGCCACATATCTTGAAGTATAATTTTTTAACTACCTTTTTGTTATATTATGAATATTAAACATACAAACATACTGTAGTTCAGTAGTATACAGGGTGGGGCAATAGTGCGTCTGACTTCGATGTGTTGAGTTCTATGATAGCTAGAAACTAGATTTAAAAACATAAATAAACTAGACAAAAAAGTCTAGGAAATTATTTTCGAATATACAGGGCGAGCCAAGATGATTCTGCAGGTTTAACTAACATTTTTTTTAAATGGAGTGCCATGTATATCAGAAAATTTTTTGAAACCTCTTTGTGGCCTCCTTCCATTCCTGTATTATTATTGACTCTCTCCCAACCACTTGGATATAATGATTTTTTTTTGTTGAAATTATACCATTTACACGCGTATATTAAAAAAGTCATTACAGTCACAATTATCGATTTTAAGAAAAAATATGTTAGTACCAGTTATGAGACATCTGTGTGATGATACTCAGCCATTTTCACTTCCTAAAAGTATACAGGGTGGCCAAACATAATTTTTAAATTTACAACTATTTGAACTAAATTTTCTCAATGTTTTCAAATGGAAAATCCTGTATATTTTTGGACGATGTGATGTTGAATTAAAAAACGAACATTTTTGTATGTACATCCCTATGGCTATGTGTAACCATTTTTGATTTATTGAACAATAACTGCAAAATTCAGCAATTCAAAAAATTCAAAAAATGTTACTTGACCCTGTAGAATCGTCTTGGCTCACCCTGTATATTTGAAAACAATTTTCGGTTATAGACTTTTTATCTAGTTTACTTATATTTTAATCAAGTTTCTAACTATCATAGAACTCGAAATATCGAGACGCACTATTGCCCCACTCTGTATAATAAAATACTGAGTAATATATATTTTTAAATATCTATAATTTTTTCTACGATCAGAGGTCGAATATTTTTTATATACTTAATTGAGAAAAAAAAATCAAAATACTCTTCAACTAATACATTTTCTTTACTATTCTGAAAAATTGTCCATTCGACGTGTTATAGACAAATATGTACAAAAATAATGTTTAACGAATGTTTGAAAAAATTTTCAGTTATTCATAATACTGAAATATTAAACACATTTCAAGTGGAACACAATTTGCTTTGCGCAGCGATGGATCATTTTACCTTATCGGTAGCCATTTATTCCTTACTGTATACACGGTGTAACCGTTTTATTTTAAATACAGGCAATTGAGTAGTCAATAACATTTTGATTAAATCTTTTTTTGTCTTATGAACATTTTTTCATAAGCGGTAGTTTCTGAGGTACAGGGCGTTGAAATTTTTATTTCTATTTATAATGATTTTGTTGCATATTTTAATATATTTATTCCACATTTGGTGGTCATTTATGTTAGGTGGAATCTAAAAAACGACGAAAAATATTTGTAGAATAATGACCACTGGCGTAGATAAGAAGGAACACGAATTCCTTTTTTCCTTAAAACTTCTACGTCTATGCATTTTTCGGCATCTTTCGGTAAATTGAGTTCAAGTGTTTCGTTGCATAATTATGTTCTACATTATTTAATAAGTGGCTTTGAATAGATTTGTAATCATAGTTGTTTAAACTGTCAAATCAATAAAAATACTATTTAAGTCATTCCATATGAAATCGTCTAATCGATAAAGCCAGCTTATTTTAGATTTTGCTCAAACTTTGTGAGAATCTTCTTTAGGGGTTGCATTCAACAGTCAAGACATTGAAGTCAGTTAAAAATCACGAAAAATCAGTAAAATACACGTATTTTCAGCACCGTGTTATTTTTCGGGGGTATTGATTGTGTGAATTTATACTCTTTGCACAAAAACTACTATCTTTCAGCTTTAAAATTCCATCTTGAACGTGTAGATATCTTTAATAGAAACATTTTTACAGCTAAAAATATTAAAGTATAAAAATGACGTCTTTTAAATGCTTTAAATCGGGCAGGCGGAAACTGACGCATGCGAAAATTAAATGACGGTAGATTTCCGTCTTTGGAATCCTAAAGAAGATTCTCGCAAAGTTTAAGCAAAATCTAAAATAGCGGAGCAATAAAAAAAAATTTTTTTAGACGATTTCATATGGAATGACTCATTTGTAACGTGATTTGCATCGGTGTGTATCTTAAAGACTACTAATTTCTTAAATTTGTTGAGTTGTCAAAGATGACAGTCAGATTTATTACAATTATTAAAATTTTGAATTTTTGTGCTGTTTCTACTCCCGGTCGTGGAAAAAATAGTATATAGCACTGGAGAGAACATTATTTTCCCCTCTGGTATTTGTAGCCCTCGAAATTCAAATTCCACGTCAAGAAAAATAATAAGGCGTTTCTCTCCCTTCCTAGGTACTATTTTACAACACATACCGACTTCTCAATATATTCTGGTTACTTAAGATTTCATTTAAAATGTTCATCAGAATTCTTGCCCAAGCGTTTAATGAAAAATATAGCGTTTAAAACAAAATTGACGCGTTTCATCGTTTTTCTCGAAAATTTATAAAATAGAAAAAAAAAGAGGGTGGACAGTTTCAAAATGGGCCACCTTGTATAGTAATACACTGGCTTCAAAAACAGAAGTAGAAATTTTAAATCAAATAGGTTCAGCTGTAGATAGATAAGATATAAAAAATGCTTATCTTTGATATAATCAAATTTCCCCTAATCTTATTATCCGATTTGGAAAATGAGTTTTTTTTTATGCTGAATTTAACAGGTATGGAATTAGCAAACGTTTTAGTAGAGGAACGAAGCGAGGCGAGACGCGCGGAAATCTAGGGTCTCGGTGATTTGTTAGCCCGCTCTTGACCACATGTCTTGCCATAGCTGTCATCTACTATATTGTTTGCCAATATCATACGTGTGGAATTCATAATAAAACTACCCTGTGCGAAGTTGATGATTAAGAAATTGTTCATCTATCATCATAGAAAGTAGAGGATACTTGATGTTATAATTTAATTATTCATTCTTCAATTCTACTCCTCAACGGCAATTCTCACTTCAAAAAAATATTCATCGTTTATCGTTGAGGTCGAAAAGACAGTACAACTTAATGTTAAAAGAACGTATTTGTTTTCATTTAACATTTGAGATAACAAATAATGATGTCTGTATCTTTCTTGTGATTACTATAAAATCTGGAAAATAAAGAGCATATTCCATAGTCCTCGAGCACCACACAATTTTAACTGATATATTGTAAATATAAGTTAATAAGTAAACAACAGAATTTCCTGTGTTTACTTGTTATGTGGTCAAATTAGTTTTTAGTTCAAATTATATTTCAAAGAAGGTATCTATTTATGAGTTTTACTGAACCTAGAAATTAGGAATTTGTAAATTTTACCTACTGATGAAATGAAATATTGATATGAAACTAGTCGTACTGCAAAATGGAGGAATTGTATTTTCTACGTATTGATTTATATTTGCAAAATTTATGGACAATAATTCAGTTTGTAGAATGCTCTACTTAAAATATGTAAATACGGACACACACTATTTTAATCATCGGCTCATTTATTAACAATATGTACAGGGTGATTCAGATGGAGTGTGAAATATTTCGACAGTTCTTTCATTGTAAAAAATGGTCATGTCCAATTTTAAATGGTTACCGAGACGAGACTGTCTCCAGGAACAAAACACTACTTAATGAAAATGTTAATTTATTGTTTCTAATATTCATGTTTAAAAACATTGATGTTGATCGAATTAATCGGCTGTTAACATTTATCCACTAACAAAATTCTATTCACTTTACCATCCTCTTTTGGTTGAAGATGTTGCACACATCGTGATATAGATGAAAGCCGTAGTAACGTAATGTGTATTGTATGTGAAACACACAAATGCGTAGAAATCCATTGTGAACTAGTAGTTAGAATATACACTACCAACTGAAAAATGGTTTCCATTTGATCTACATCTTGTTAAATCTAACGTTCAGATGATACATAAACGCTGAGAAGTTTACCACTCTTGCAATATGTTGAAAACGCTTTTCGAAATTGCGAAGTAGGGAAATTGTCGACTGCAACAACAGCAGTAGCAGTTCAATTGCAAGACCAAGGTCCGTAAAGAAGTAGGTTACCTCTTAACTTTTGACCAATAGAATTAATGGCGGGAATACGTCATCTGTATGTCAGATTTGAAATAGCGTTAGCGTACATTAGTATGCTTTCGTTTAGAAGTTTATGAATTATGTTAATGTTATAATACTTATGTTTATTATTTAATTTAACATGTGTTTTAATAATTAAAAGAACACTATAAATGACTCATAATGAAAATAACTAAGGAATAGAAATATTAATTATTGAATAAACTTAGGTTATGGGCAAAACTTCATTTAGCTTTTCATCTCAAAATTGGCAGTGGCTTAATAGTCGTAGGTGAAAAAAAAAACGTTATTGGATGCCACAAATAACTATAGACAATATCTCAAAATATACCGGTTCAGGAATCATTTCTTGAATTTTCTCGATGTACTTATAGGGATCACCTTGTCCTGTAACCAAGCACTGACTTCCGTTTTGTAAATAACCCATAGTCCTTTATATAAATATTATGTAAAAGACGAGAAGGGGAAAACTAAATTGGCCTATCTTATTTCACCAATTAAATATTTAGGAAATATTATCAAAATAACTTGTATACCAATATATAAAATAGCTAAATAATTTAGAAATCAATCTAATTTAATTATTAACCATAACATATTAGACTTATTCTTCTTCAAACTGACTAGGAACAAATTTTAATAAGTAGTTTATTTAACAGTTAAATAAATGATTTTTGTTATATCCCAGTAAATAGCAAACACTGGTTGTTTACCGGGCCTTTACTAGTGATGCTAGATGAATAAAAGCCCGGTAAAGGCCTATACTTTGGTGGTTACTGAGATTATATTATTTATTATTTCTCTCTTTTTATACGGAAATCATTATTGAAACTTCATGTTTAAAATATTTTATTAACAGTAAGGTATTTTACATTAAGACAAATAAAAAACAAATATATAAATAATTCAATCTCTTTAATACATTGACTGCCATAACTCGGTCTATAAGACCGAGTGTCATATTTGTACAGTATCACCATCTCGGTCTATCAGATCGAGTCATGAATACGAGATCCTCACTATAGCTATGCGGTCTGGCATACTTTTACCTACATTTCTTTTACTCTTGAATATGATTGTTCTTCATGTTGTTCAACAGGTTTTTGCAACTCGAATTTTCCTTTATTTATAAAAGCAAGCTTTTTTTTGTTTTCTTTGATTTTTTTTCTTAAATTCCTCATTATTTAGCTAATAATTATGTAGTAATTCTTTATATGCACCTTCTTGGGGATTTCTTTTATTTGTAGATGGAATGTTTCCCACACTTCCTATGGACAATAATAGAGTTAAAACTTGTTTAACGATCTGTCTGCGTTCTCTAGTTTTAACACGTTCACCTCATGCAGTTGGGTTTGACATTTTTGTCAAAGTTTCAGGCAACAATTGAAAGAATTATATTGCCAAAAAATCACCCAGATCACATAAAAGGCCCTTAGCCATTAGAAACATTTAAAAAATGCCCGAGACCGAAACTACATGGGCTCAAAGTACAAAATGTCACCACTTTTTTTCAGCAAATTAGATAAAGAATGAAAAACCATATTCAAAACTTCAAACCGCAATTTTTTATCTCAATTCTCCGATTTTTAAATACCAAAATAGTAAAATAAATTTTCAATAAAAAGCCGCTATCATTGGTCGAGAGAAGCAAATAATTGTCACAGGCCAGAGCCATCATAAAATAGTAAATGCCAAATTTCAGCATTTGTATCATATAAATTTTAAACGATGCTAGTCGCATGCACCTAGAAAAGGATTTTTGGACAAATGAACAAAACATGACATCATGCTAATATCGCAATAGATGACGACACAACCCTTATAAATATAAAATTTCAGACAAGTTGAGACACTTTCTCCACCCAGCAGCCACGTGAGCACGTTGTAATAGTAAAATCATTTTCAAAGTATAAATTTTTAACTTTTGCATTAAAACAGACTTGATGTCGATAATTAATAAATCTAAAACCGGTTGTGAAAATTTTAATTACCACCAACTAATCTAAAGCCCTAAAAGCAGTCTTTTGTTGGCAGTTTCATAGGCAATTAGATTTTCTCGGGCCCTAGAAGTCTTAAGATAGGCACTAAGAAATTTCTCCATGCGCGAGGTTGGGTTATTTTATGATGCTCAAGATACGAAGACGGCGTCCACCACATAAAATATTTCTAGAACATCCACCGCAGAAAACCAGAAGCACTTCTTCGACAGCTTTTATCATTTGTGGATTTTGGCTTGAGGAGTCTTCCGTCATCAGGTTTTATTGTAAAACTCTACGTTGTTTTTCATTTATTAAACTTAAATACCCAAAGCAGTCCCATACGGACGTAGGCTGTCTACTAATAAAAAATTAAAAATCAAAAGTTATTGAAAAACAACATATTCATCTGAGATCTCCGAGGACAGGTAAGTAAATAACTTGCATACTCCGAGACTTAGAATCATTTTCAAAATTATTATTTGCGATGCTAGACTTTTGAGAAAAGTCACTCATTTTACATTAAAAAATTTACTTTGTTGTGAAATAGACACTCAACTCGACTTAAAATTTATTTCTTTGACAAAATTTGGTTAGTTCTAAGTTTCCCGGGTGTTTACTATTAAGTGATGGAATAGCTAAAACATAATAAAATTAGCCACAAATTATTTTTTAGTTGATAAATTTTATATGGCCTATCATTTTTTTTTGTTTTTTTTTTGGCAATACATTCATCAATTTTGATTTCATTCCATCTTCAAAATCATCAATTGTAACATGTTTACTGCAGTCTTTTATTATCGTTGTTAAATTTTGCCTTTCTTAACATTTTCTAATACACTCTTTCGTAATTAAAATGTCAGTAGGAAACGAGAAAAATTATATATTTTTTTCAATTCTTCTTTGCTTTCTGCTCAGCATTACTCTTACAAGTAGCAACACTACATATAGTTCCAGTCAACTTAAAACAATTATTTATTATTAACTGGATATTTCTTTTCCTCAAAATAAATATACTTCATCTTATTGTACATACCTTCTCAAAATAAATGTAATTTAAACCAAATACTGTATAAAAATCCAAATGCCATTTAAAATGTCAAAAAAGCACGTAAAAATTATAAAAAGAGGTCCATAACAATATAACATAACTAATAATAACTATAAGCAAAATTTCAAAATAATAGCAAATAACCACAAAAAACGATTATGAAATGAACACATCAAACGTATGATTCACAACACGGCATATACTATGACGCGTTACATTCCCCTTCCGTCTCTCCTCATCCAAGTTAAGAGTTAACCTACTCCTTTACGGACCTCAGGCATACACCACATCAGCCTGTTCGACATGTGTAAAGATATGTATGTGGCATTCTAACAATATATCAAACCCCAAAAATTGTCACAACAGTCGACAGACCACAATAGCTTGCCCTGTGTTTCTGCATGCAGCTGAGGGAGTTACGCATCCATCAAAGAAAAGGAGAAGGGCTATTCGCACCAGATTCATACAGCTCTATCTTCGTTACCAAGCATTCAGAATTAAACACATTTTCATATGAACTTTTTTTCTCAGTATAATAGAGCACCTGAGTACGAATACTATTTCTGTTTGTCATGATCGGCTCCTATTAGTTCATAATGATCCCTGTTTAATTGAGAACAATTAAAATATTTTAAAATTACTGTTTATTTGACAGTAGACCTTCTCAATCGTGTGGTGTGTAAAAGTGCGACTTTTTATAGTTCAGTTTATGACCAATTTTTGGTTTTAAATAAAGAAACGCTGTGATAAAATTAGAAACAGAAATAAACGGTTGTAATAGCCTATCCATTAGCATTCGTCAATTAAAAACGTCTAAATTATACAGATATGTTTGTAGCTGTAATTAAAATAACAATAACATTATAAATTTTCATTCTAGTCACTAATTGTAACTAAATTTAAATGTATGACTAAATCTTCATGGACAAAAAATTCCAATATATACGAAATACATATATAACCTAATGATCTTTCAAAAGTGCATAACAGGATTCCTATTTTTCAGTTTTAAATCTCACGTTAATCGACTTGCCTGGAATGACGAAGATCGCAATAGGAGATCAGCCTCCGGATATAGAACATCAAATTAAAGCAATGATTTTGCAGTATATTAAAAGAGAATCGTGCCTGATCTTAGCCATTACGCCTGCAAACAGTGACTTGGCCAACTCAGACGCTCTACAAATTGCCAAAGAAGTTGATCCTCAAGGTAAAGATAATTATTTCGTTCGCTCAATGTTAAGAAACGTCCCAAAAGTGCTTATAAAAGTGAATTACGTAATTTAATTATTTCTTTGCTAAACTGAAATCTGATGTAGGATGAAATACTAATCGGTATAATAAAATTCTATGTAACTAATGTCGTTTCTTATGATTCATAGTATTTCTTACACTATATTTTATGATGGGGAAATTCCCAGGAAAGAATCATTGGGGAAAATACCGGGGATATTTCCGAAAAATGTACCCAAAAATTTCCGATGAAACTGTTGAAATTTTTTCCTTAATTTAAACATTCCGAACAAAAATAATGTAAATCCTTTTTTTCAAAAGCAGTAAAGTTGTTCAAAATAAGTTTTATTTTTTTTCTTCCACATGCTTATAAATAAAACATACCACTTATTTAGAACACAAACTAAGTATCAGAAATATTAAGAGTCATCAATTGCGGGGAAATATAACAGAAACTTTCCTAAAACAAGGCGCAAGCGATAATAAAGAAGCAGTGAATACCTCAATCGGGTGAGACTAACGGGAAAACTAGTTATCCATACTAAAAAACAAAAATTGCAAGTCTGAACTTGTTTGAAATGCCAAGACGGTAACAGTGTTGCCAGATTTATCATTTCCGTTTTTCCCGGGAATTAGAGTTTGGGTAAATTCTCGTGAAATTCCTCGGCGAAAATATTCGGCTACACATCGCTAAATTTCTGTATGATCAACTTAAGGAATATACCACATTATTTCAAGAATAATATTTTTTAGTATTTGTTTCACTATGTGTCAACAGTTTCTGTTGGTGTCTTTTGATTCTGGTAGAAAATAAGTGTAAATTTATTTTATTGTCATAAGGAACACGCGATAAAGAGAAGCTATCATTGTAAAAATGTTTTCTTATAAATCAAAACATTGCTAAACATTTTTATATTTTCGTCTGAACCAGAATTTATTAAAATTTTACCATTTCATCATTTAGTGTCCAAGTTTTTAAAGTTCGTCTCAGAAAACAAACATACTAATATAATCTAAAACTTGGAAGATAATAAATTGAACATTTTTGTTTTTATTAAGAACCTAATAATAAAATGTTTGCGACTATGAATTAATGTTGTGTGAGATTACCTGCTTTTTAGATTTAGTTTTAAATTTCAATTCCAAACAAATTTGCTTGGTGATAATCACCAGTACGGACACACAATAATGGTTTAGGTAACTCTTAAAAAACATCATATCGTCATATCGTAAAATACAATTCGCTGCATTAGTGCAATACCTGAAATACATTAATACAGAATTGGAATATTTCACAATATATCATTATTCCTACAGGTAAGGCATAGCTCATAGCATACAATAATGATTCATTATAACAATAATAATTAACGTTTTAAAATATATTTGTTGTATTAGATAAAAAGGAAACAAGAGTAGTATTGTAGTAAAGCAATGATACAATACATTTTTTGTCGGTACCAAATTTAAGCAGACATTTAGTTTTTCAGGTGATTGGTCTAAAATACAATGTCGGTTTAAGGATGGGGCTTATCGCGTAAAAATTGTCATAATATGTAATGACTGTAATGGATCAGAGCTCGGATCCGATTGTTACATTTCAGGGACGGATGTACTTACAACAAGAATTATCGCGTATTTCAGTCCAAAATAAAACGGCATAAACTTTAGTCAATTAATTTAACTTTTGAAATTCTCATTATTATAAGAGTATAATCGTATTCGATTATACTCTTTTTTACATATTAGCAACTAAATAACTCAGTTCCTACAACAAAGTAAACAAATAAGCAGACGAAAAGAAATAATTATTTTAGGTATTTTAGGTAATTCCGATGTTTGCATAGGGTAACTCGGTAACTGTAAGAGATACAAAAAAAAATAAAAGACACGTTCTCGATCTCTTTTTTTGAGATAACACTGGCGAAAACATAAATTTGCTATCGTCTTTTGTTTTCGAGTTATAAACAAAGTTAAATTTTTCGACTTCTAGACACATGTCAATATCTTGGTTGTTTGTAAAGTTATGAAAAAACAACTTTTACATTTTTCAGGCACTTTTTTGTATAATACAGTGGCGTCGTGAAAATTTAAAAAAAAGGTGCAATTTCGAGTTATGGCATAAAGTTGTATTTTTTTAAACGGGAATCATAGTTGACTATGATTTAGTTGAAAACGAAATTTTTTCGTTTTAAAACTATAGTGCATATGGGGTCGCTTTTGATGTGTAAGTATTTAATAGCGAAAACAATCTTTTAGTAGATTACTTTTTGCGATTTGTTATATTTACTCCAAGTAGGCGTGTGTCATCTATGACAGTGGTTATCCGTTTGTCAGTAAATTGCATATTAATAATTTTGTTTCCGTCATAATTACACCCCATTTAAACGTAAAAGTGGGGGCGTCTTATGAAAATTACGAGAAATATGATATGCTAGAATGCTTTATTCAAAATAATAACAATTGTGATATTGCATACGAAATATATTTCAATTGCTATCAAGAAAGAACAACCTAATAATTCTATTTTTAAGAGGTTAAAAGAAAATCTCATTAATTGTGGGTCCTTCAACAAGCCAAGATCAAAAAATCAGATATTTATATCTAATTTTATAATAAATTACAATTATAAAATAAAAATTCAAATTAAAACTGTCCGTTATGTTCGATATATAAATTACACCTCTTCATAACAATCTGGACTGCATTATAAATATGAAGATTTGAAATGGAATTCACAATCTATAAAATTTTGTCTGAGTTTATTTATGTCGGTACTGGTTTTCTTGTATAATTTGTCTTTAATGTTGCCCCAAAAGAAAAAAATCAGTGGCATTAAGTCAGGTGATCGTGGTGGCTACCTCACTGGTCTGTCTACTTTACATCCAGTTAGTTCCAAAATTGGTATTTAATAATTCTGAAACGGTCCTGATATTATAAGGTGGTGCACCATCTTGTTGGAAGAACTGATTTCTTGCCTCAATTAAGGGTAGATTGTGCATAAATTCCTCAATAATTTTCTGGTTTAAGATTTCGTAGTACCGTTGGCCATTAGGATTTTCTTGATATATGTGATATGTTAAAACACGATTGCCACGTAGAGCACACCAAAAACTAAACCAAAGGATCTTTGAGATTGCACGTCAACGGTACGGTGAGGGTTCATATCAGACCAATAGTGCTTGTTATGCCTACTGAAAATTCCTGCACTGCTAATGTAGGCTTCATCGGTCCAAACTACATTTTTAGAGAAGAATGGATCTTGTTGACTTTTTTGATGATACCATATGCAGGTTTTGTTTCCTCATTGTATAAGGCCTGAATTTGAGTGTCTTCAAAATACCCAAAGCTCTACATCTTGAAATCCCACAATCAGCTTCAATTTGACCACTTGAAATTGAAGGATTTGCAACCGCCATTCCAATTACAGTTATAGAACTTTCTTCAGCATCTTCAATGTTGTAATTTTTTGGTTTTGGCTTGTTGAAGGACCCACAATTAATGACATTTTCTTTTAACCTCTTAAAAATAGCGTTATTAGCTTGTCTTCTCTCTGGGTAGCGATTGAAATATATTTCGGATGCAATGTCACAATTGTTATTACTTTGAATAAAGCATTCTAGCATATCATATTTCTCGTAATTTACACGTTTACGATTAAATGGGGTATAATTATGACGGAAACAAAATTATTAATATGCAATTTACTGACAAACGGATAAACACTGTCATAGATGACACACGCTTACTTGGAATAAATATAAAGAAACGCAAAAAGTAATATACTAAAAGATTATTTTCGCTATTATATGATATATATTTTGAAAGAGAAAAAATGTCCGTTTTAACTAAACCATATCCAATTATGATTCCCTTTAAAAAAAAATACAACTTTATGCCATAACTTGAAATTGTACCTTTTTTTAATTTCTCAACGCCACTGTATCATACAGAAAAAAGTGCCTGAAGAATGTAAAAGTTGTTTTTTTCATAACTTTACAAACAAGCAAGATACTGACATGTACCTAAAAGTCGAAAAATTGAACTTTTGTTTAAAAGTCGAAAACAAAAGACGATAGCAAATTTTTGTTTTCGCCAGTGAATTTGTCTCAAAAAAAGAGATCGAGAATGTGTCTTCCATTTTTTTGTATCTGTTATAGTTACCGAGTTACCCTATAGAAACATCTAACAAAGCCCGTACAAAAAATTATTATTTCTTTAACTTATTAAATCACATAAAGTTTAAATATAAGTAGATGTGGAAAAAAAAGAGGACATTTTTATCAAGGTCAAGTTAAGTCTATTCCATCCCCACCTATTTTAACGTATGGTCGATGCAAGTCTAATCGAAGTACTATAGAACGATGGATAAACGATTTCCCGGAGTTAGAGTTTGATGGCACAGAATTCTGGTGCAATATTTATGAAAAATACTGTCATGCCATTGTCGAAAAACTCCACGTACGTTATATACGCCCCTGTTATGTATGTAAATGTTGAAAGGTAGTTTTCAATGTATAAATAGATTTTTAATGACAGGTTTTGAAGTTTGAAATCTTAACATTTAGAACAATTATTGTTACTGATCCACTTTCACTCTAGTGTCAGAAATGACTGGTAAATTTAGCTATGTCATATCTTAGTATTGGAGCATGGGACCAATTTCCAATTCCAATTTAAAATATTTATTCAACATTTAGATATATTTACAAGAGCTGACACAGGGCATTTCTGCATACATATACATATATAAATAATTATAAACATACTGTTACGCCACTGGACTGTGTAGATTGGTTAGATGAAACTTGAATTGTACGCGAACGGCGAATCTACGAGTAAAGGTGTTTGTGTGGATAGCAAACATGTAACAATACATATATACAGGTAGACAAACAAGTTTAAAATGTGTGTGGCTTAATTATTTTATTATTTAGTAATATAACAATTAAAAACCACTACGAGGACAGACTCACATTTGCGGGGCATTCCCTGGCAGATGGCCGATGTTGTGGCCCTGGGTGTCTTTGTAGCCCTTTTTGCTTTTCTACGTGTAGGTAGGCGTTTTCCTGTAACATTAAAACGCATTAGTAATATGCCAATGTCAAGACTTATAGAATAAAAGAAACACAGGCTATAAAAATGTCGTTCTGGTCTAGTCCGCAGGAAAAAGCTCTGAAAAAACCTGCTAAAGAAAATTCAAAGTGTAGTTTGTCTGTAATGAAATGGGTGGCGAGTAAAGAGGGGTAGAAATCTAGAGAAGATATAGGATTGAGGGTGAGTCAGGTATTTGTATGTGAAATGTGTAGTGATGTATGTCTGTCGTTATCTGTGTTATGTTGTTGTTAGTTATTGTCAAAGTGAATTGGCAAATTCTCATGCAACAGCCGGTGTGTATGGGGAAATTCGTGATAATTCCGAATGTTAGCTATATGGCTGGTAGGCACCGACTGTTGTATGTTGTTTTGCAGGAATTTTGTCGCTGTCTGTACAATGTATTACCGTAAGTATGGTATGTCTGCTATTGTGTGTAACTCAAGCGATTCTTCAAGGTATAACTGTCAAGACTAAATGAAAAAGTTTTGCAGAAAAAAGTTGAAAAAAATTGTGTGCCTCACCAGGTTATTTTTTAAACGATTTGAAAAATATTTGCGAAACATTTTTTTTTTCAGATTCAGGTTGAAAATATAACGACAGATTTCAACTTTCATAAAGAGATATTGATTTTTTACAAAGTTGCACCTTTTTGAAATTTGCACAATGAAAAATTAAGCTAAAATAAAATTTCAAAATGGTGTAACTTTATAGAAAAGCAATGTTTTTTGATGAATTTAAAATGGGAAATATTTTACAAATTGTATAAAAAATAACCTGGTGAGGCACACAATTTTTTTTCAATTTTTTTTTCGCAAATCTCAATCGCAATTTCCTTTATGCAAAACTTCTTCATTTGATCTTAATAGTTATACCTTAATGTATCGCTTGAATCCCATGCTCCAATACTAAGATAATAGCATAAATTTCACCAGCCGCCATTGTTTAGAGTCGATTGTAGTGCAGTGGTGTGTCTTATGAACTATTTAGCTCAGGCGTTATATTGGATATTATAAATATCATCGATCAAATGTACAATGTACAATATTTTCAAAATAGGAATGATTGCCATACCGCCCCTGTATTAACGTCATGTAACAATCGGAACCCGGCTTTGGTAATAATACATGCTATATAACAAAAAATGAAATAAGATTCTTTTTTACAAGTAAAAGTTGAGTACCTGTGACTTTTTATGCGGGAGCCCCGCACTATGTGCCGATGGTGGAGGCGCCGTCTCAAAAATACAAATAACCAAAAACCGAATAAGGAACACAAACCTCAATTTTCTTATAACTAATACATCAAACTTTTATAATTCGGTTTGGTAATTTATTTATATGTTGACCGGGTTCAATTAGTAGACTTCGAAAGTAGGAATATGGAGAGATTTAGATGTGTTGTTTTGATGCTTATTTTAAATAAACAATTTCGTGCTTAAAAATTAAATAAAGTGCAATGTGTTATACACCCTTTCAAAGAGCGGTTCTTCTAGTATTGAAAACAAAGAATATTTGTATATTGCTTATCCCTTAGTACAATAAAAAACTGATAAAGGTCTCATGTTACTGGAATGACTTTCTCAACTTCAAGAAAAATTTTAACTGTTAGCAAGGTTCGCCCGGGTAAGTTTTTTTTCACCATCTTGCAACAAAAACGATCCTCTATAAGATTCAAAAAAAAAAATCTTGGGATTTTTTTGCGCTTCTCATGCAAATCAACAAAATATACAAAGAAGCGCGCGCGACGAACACTTAAAAATCTGCAATACTCGTTCCGTAAGAATTATGAATTTGAAAAATACGGCGTTATAAAGAATACATATACATTATGGAATTGCAACAAATCAGAGCATAGCATTTCACTGAATGCCTGGATTTTAGAAATCGTATATCGGGACGGTCCCATCTGATTTTTTTTAGCAGCACCACCATGTTCAACGTTTGACAAAATATGTTTACGAGTGACTTGCGGTTAGATAAAACATAAACAAAGTGGTATATCGATAAAAATGGTTTACGATATAATTTGAAAAAAATATTTTTTGGCCATGAAAAATAAACCCAAGAGAAAATATTTTTTTTCTTCACCTATACACTGGATGTGTATTCTGCGGTTACCAGTGTCCTTAGGAAAGTATATAAATTTTAGGTTATTATTAATGTATACAAGCAGCATTAATTAATGGTAATCAATAATTTGCCGTTGTCAGCTGTACCTACGACAGTAAACAATGAACAATTTCAAAATTACTAAACGTAACATATGTGACGCTTTTATAGGGCACGGAAAACATATATCAACAGCAGATCTGTATGTTAAGGAGCATTTCGATCTTTCTGAAGAGCAGTTGCATGTGTTATCATCAAAATTCAGAAACACTTATTGCCCGAATTTAAGATACGCTGGAATAAAGCCGGAAGAAAAGGGATGCGTTCTTACGCAGCAACGAGAAATGGTTAGATGGCGAATTTTTTGTATCATTCCAAGAAGACGAAGAACCATCGACGTCCTTATCTGAAAACCCACGAGGTAGACCATGTAAGTCATTTAACAAATCCGAAGAGAAGACACAGAAACGAAAAGCAATAAAACTATTTCGAGACTCTGGACTTGATCAGATTTATCATTCATATACTCAGGGATTACGTTCAATTGGTGAGACATGGAAATCAGAAATTATACAGGAACTACGTTCTGCATCACAAGAAAGGAAGGCTTTTATCCACACATTATTAAGACGTAATACTTCTGTTGAGCCTTTCAAAAATCAAGAAGCCTTGGCTCTTTTCGTTGATTTAGATTTAACGAAAAACTAATATACATACCTTAGAACATGTTTACAAGACAACGACTGTACTGTACTCCCATCATATACCAAACATACAGAAGCAAAGCGAGAATGTTATCCAGAGCACATGCAAGTAACTGAAATTTGTGCTAAAGTAACTTTGCAGTGTCTTCTAGATCACACATGTAAGAGAATAATTAAAATTGATTCTGTGAATGTGGCCAACTTTTCACAATTAATATTATACAGTAAATGGGGCTGTGATGGATCTGCGGGACAAAGTAAGTACAAGCAAATACTGTCTGGTGAAAGTGACGTAATATCCGATACTAATTTGTTTGTAACATCCTTGGTTCCACTACAAATTGTAGATGAAATCACAAAAAACGTCGTTTGAAAAAAATCCAACCCCGTCCTCTGTTCGATATTGTAGGCCCATTTTAATAGAATTCTCAAAAGAAACTCCAGAGAAAACAAGATCTGTTGTCAATGAAGTGGAAACTCAAATAAGCACTCGTTTGCCTTCTTTTGTAGTGAAGAATGAACAGCAGATGTATATTAAACATGAGCTGTTCTTTATAATGATAGATGGTGAGGTTACACAAGTAGTAACAAATACCCCATCAAGTGCCATATGCCATATATGTCTTGCAAAACCAACAGAAATGAACGATTTGGAACATGTGAAACAGAGACCTGAGAATGAAGAGCATTATAGATTTGGACTTTTATCTTTACATGCATGGATTTGATTTATGGAGTACTTCATGTTTCATATAATTTATCAATTAAAAAATGGTCAGTAACCTCAGAGGACATGAAAAAGCAAAAGCAATCTAAAAAAGTTTAATGTACAGGAGCAGTTTCGGAAAGAATTAGGATTACTAATTGATAAACCTCGACAAATCAGCGGAACTAATAATGACGGAAATACCGCTCGAAGGTTCTTTGTTAATTCTGCTTGCACTGCACAAATTACTGGAGTTGATGAAGAATTAATTATGAGATTTCGCATATTACTTCAGACAATGTCAAGTGGTATGGCAATCAATGCCAAAAAGTTTGGTGAATATGCTTTTAGAACAGCCGAATTATATGTGAGCAAATATCCATGGTACTATATGCCCTCCTCTGTACATAAGTTACTCATCATGGAGAAAACATAATTCGATAATGCACTTTTATCACTTGGTCAGTTGTCCCAAGATGCACAGGAATCCAGAAATAAGGATTATAAACGTTTCAGGTTTACCGCATTCTCGCAAATATTCCCGAAAAGCTACTAACGAAGATGTCTTTCATACTTTACTTTATTGTATACATCAGACCCTTATATAACGAGATTAAGACAATCTGTGTCACGCAAGATTGTGGAACTTGAAGAAGAAGCCTTGCAACTATTACAATAAATATTTATTTACATATAATTATGTACATAAATTACACGCTGTATGTTATCATTATACAATTATAAAATGAAATGTATAAAAATAAAATAAAAATTATTTACCGTCACTACTGAACGTCAGACCTTTCTTTATATCTGTATAAAGAATTTCATGTGTATATAGTAACAAATAAAAAAGTTACAGATTTTTGAGACGGCGCCTCCACCAAATCCCCATAGTGCGCCGCCAACTATAGAAAGGTGACCGGGTAGGGCCCATTACAACAAACTGAATACAGAGACCACGCACCAATAGAAGATGGGCCAACGTTGACTTCCGGCCCAAGCGCTGACCAATTACCGTGTATGTCTTACCAATGAAAAGCATTGCGTACATGCGTGCAATATCTGTTTACCTTTTTTTTAAGTTTTACCGAAGTTCCGCCAAAGTAATAAAAATTGAGTCGGCATGCCTTTTTAGCAAATTATGATATATTTTGAATCTTACTATCTCACCTTAATGCTTCATATTGGTGATTTCTGTTATGCACAAGGTTAGATTACAGTAAACCACTTCTAAATAACAATTACATACGTATCCTAAGAAGACTGGAGCTTTTGGTGTAACACTAACACTGAAGTAGTTTTCCACAAACATCCAACCACTGGAAATTCGACTCATCTCTTCACAATATTCAAGTGCAAGACCAACATAAAACAAATCAGTCATGACTGTTACATATTAGACTGGTTGTACTCGTATACTAGAGAAATATTTTCTCAATATAAATTCCATACCAACTTTTCCGCTATTAGAAACTTTTGGGACGTTTTTTACCCTTACCAAAGTTTTTGTTTTTAATTCGATTTTTATAGGATTCCGCACTATTGGGGTTGTAACAAAGTTAGACATAATGGACGAAGGTACTGATGCTAGAGAAATTTTAGAAAATAAACTTTTACCTTTAAGGAGGGGTTACGTGGGAGTTATAAATCGTTCCCAAAAGGATATTGATGGACAAAAAGACATAAAATTGGCCATTGCAGCTGAAAGGAAATATTTTTTGAGGTAATCAACATTAGTAGTTATATGCTAAATAAAAATTTGCAATTTAAAATATTTGTTTACTAATACATACTTTGTTTTTTAGTCATCCATCATACGCACATATGGCCGAAAAATTAGGAACTCCATATTTACAAAAAACTTTAAATCATCAACTAACAGATCACATACGAAATACTTTGCCAGATTTACGAAATAAGCTGCAGAAGCAAATGATAGTTCTAGAGAAAGATTTGGGCGAATTTAAAAATTTCGCCCCGGATGATCCAACTATTAAAACAAAAGCTATGCTTCAGTAAGTATTAGTCAAAATATTATTATAGTCAAAATATTTACATTTTTAGAGAGCGCCAAAAATATATAAAGATTATTCAATCGGACAACTTACACTTTTTCTTCACTATCGTGAATAGGCAGAGACATAATATCTGTAAGCCAAATGATTTTAGTTGAATCTGAGTATACAAGGTGGTGGAGTAATCGCTAAAAATCGTTTTGAACTGATGATGATGATTGAATTAAAGTCATTATTTTCACGCGGACCTTTGTATTGTTTACAATTGATATTCTTATGCTTATTATGACTCCTTGGGCAGTAATGCTAAGATGTTCTATGATTATTTTCTTGGAGTGCATAATAAGGATGGTACAATTATTCGACATTAAGATTAGATTGAAGTATTGAAACATTGTATTATCATGATTACGTACGACAAGAAAAAAATCCCAGAAAGTTCCGGTGTTGGTGGCCAAGGAGTAATCATAATTATCTTAATAACCCACAAAAACTTATTTATTCCATCTTTAATTTCAGCTTCGATTTCAGCTAATATCTATTTACTAACAATTTCATTTAACATACATAATTAGGAAAACATCTATTTCGCGGAATAATTATTGTTGATATACAAATGGATGATAAATATTAAATATTACTTAGTTATTCATCAAAAGGTATTTTCTCAAAGGCTTTTTGTACAGATTATTCTCATTTGAGAACTCCAAAACCAGTGATTATTCTAAGAAATATGTCTCTTTTCCAGTGTGACACACATATTTCAAACAAATATGCATTATTAAGACCACTGAATTAGTTGTAGAACAAATTAAAATTATACAAAAGGAATTTCTTTTAAATTCTGCCACTATCTTGTTGAATGAAAAGTTTACGCAGTTAGTAAATTTGTTCTCGTCGAATATGTTTGCATAACGGTAAACTTTTGTTTCAAAAGGATTACCAACATCAACAACAAGACAATTTGACAATGAATCGTATAATGTCCAATAATTTTAATTTTGAATAAATTTTAATGTCAATTTTAAATGCTACTGTAAATTACACAAAAATGTCCGAAGAATCAGTAACAGAAAGTGTCAAGTAAGTAATATGACTTTTTTTGTTATTAAAATACTGCTGACAGAATTTATAAAAAAAGAGGCGTTGTATTGACCTGCTTATTTGATTGCCTGCCAAAATTTCTACTTGTCGCTATCATATGTCAACACGCCGTAATTAATTTAGACAGATTCTGTCAATTCTTGTTACTTGTTAGTAAAAATAAACTAGAAACTTTACTAGTTCTCAAACCATGTAAAGGTGGCCACTTACAGAGCACAGAAGCAAAACTCACCTCTTAGTGTATTTACAGTAGCAGAAATAATACAATGGGAACTTAAACTTTATCATAATTTGTATGTCAACTTATTTGAAGAATATCTGCATGCATTGTCTGACTGATATAGTTACAGTTATGGTTATAGTAAGAATGAATAAAAAAACATTTCTAATTATTAAATTTGCAGAGATGCGCATATGAAGAGCTTTACGTTTCTTAACACTGGAATACGTTCGTTGTCCTAAACTTTGTCTTCATATTTGAAGTAGAATTTCATGTATACTGCATAAAGAATTCAGCAGATTTTTGTCATCCGTTTGGGCGTCTGACCTTTATGTTTAATTTTGTATCTTAACATAGTATCACAAATGACATGTTAAAAAATACGATTATAACGTTTTCTTCTGACTGTATTTAGTATACTTTTCTCTTTCTCCCAGAATGTTAAAATAAAATGAAGGGCATCGAGTGCATAGAAGTGCAAAAGTTATCTGTTGATTGGCGCTATCATTAAATACAATACACATACACATTGTATTTGATTTAGGACAAAATTGATGTGCAACAGACGAAGAAAAATATAAGCTTATATGGTATCGCATAGTAGTGCAAATCACCAAAACAATACTTCTTGTTTTAATTTTAATTTTTTTTATTCACTTATTTAACGTTGACCTATTTCCGCCACCAACGCCAATCATCGACGCCAGAAGACGAGCCACCCTCAAACTAAAAATTGTATTGAACTTCTTCCCTGTAGAAGATAGGGAGATTTTACTTGCTTAACATCTAATAGACAAGGGACCGACTGCTTTGTAGCCCCTTCGAAGGATAGTAATCATCTACACAACCCTTGCCTAAGCTTGCCATAAGTTCTGCGTATACGCTGATATACAAGCCGTCAGAAGATGACACGAGGTCTCGTGATAATCAAATTACTGACTGCCACTACCAATTCCAGTTCCAATTTAAAACATTTATTGAGTATTATTACATTACAGAAACTTATATAAGGCACTTTATAAAATACATATATATATCCATATTGCTTAACTTTTCGTATCAAAATACGAATATGTTAAGTCAGATCTACGCTTGCCTCTTATTGTCTTTTATGATGTAACGTTTTGTGGTGAATATTCGATAAAAAAATGCTTGCCTAAAACGCATAAAAAATAATTACTAAACAGCCTCTTGTTGTGCTCTTTAGACCAATTGATAGAGAAAACTTGTAGAAAATTATAATTAAAAAAAACTAATAAATCATTGTGTCATGAAGATGTAAAGTGTGTGGCAATAGTGTGTCCGACTTCGATATGTCGAGTTCTATGATAGCTATATACTTGATTTAAAAACATAAATAAACTAGACAAAAAAGTTTATAACCGGAAATTATTTTTGAATATACAGGGTGAGCCAAGATGATTCTACAGGGTCAACTAACATTTCTCTTAAATGGAATGCCATGTATATCAGAACATTTTTTGAAACCTCTTTGTGGCCTCCTACCACTCCTGTAAATATTACATCCAACCATTTGGATGTAATATTTTTTTGTTCGTTTTTCAATTCTACATCACATCGTCCAAAAACATACAGGGTGTTCCATTTGAAAAAACTGAGAAAATTCAGTTCAAGTAGTTGTAAATTTAAAAATTATTTTTGGCCACCCTGTATACTTTTAGGAAGTGAAAATGACCGAGTGTCATGACACAGATGTCTCATAACTGGTACTAACATATTTTTTCTTAAAATAGATAGTTGTGATTGTAGTGATTTTTTTTAGTATACACGTGTAAATGGTATAATTTTAGCAAACAAAAAATCATTACATCCGAGTGGTTAGGAGAGAGTCAATAATAATACAGGAAAGAGGTTTCAAAAAATGTTCTGATAGGCATGGCATTCCATTTAAAAAATGTTAGTTGACCCTGTAAAATCTGGTCATAAAATTTTTTGTCTAGTTTAATTATGTTTTTAGGTTAAGTTTCTAGCCATGATATAACTCGAAGTCGGACGCACTATTGTCCCACCCTGTATAACCTTTCTTAAAACTTTAGTTTCTTTATTTTGGTTTCAAAAACTGCCATCATTTCTTTGTTCTTTGTTCCTGTATTTTCCTTTTAATAATGAGGGAACCACTAATTTTCTACTAAACGTCCAGGAACAAGTCCTTTCGTAAATCGCGAATATATTTAACTTTCATTGGCTTTTGCCCTTATTTAATTTCGTAACACGTCGATAATATATTTTTTTTGAGCTACTGAATCCACTCCCGGGGTTTTTACATGATTAACTTTTTAAAATGTACCTATTTTTGTAGGATGATTCAACAATTCGCCTTGAGTTTTGAAAGAGCCCTAGAAGGATCGAGATCCAATGAAATAAACACGATCGAGCTTTCAGGAGGTGCCAAAATAAATTGTTTGTTTCATGAGAGATTTCCGTTCGAAATAGTTAAAATGGAGTTTGACGAAAGTGACTTACGAAGAGAAATTGCCATTGCTATTTGTAATATTCATGGTATTAGGGTAAGTATTAAAACAATTCAATGAAATTAGACAACTAGTTGCGTAAACTGGAAAATACTTTAAATATTTTTAACATTAAAAAAATTAACTGATGTTTATGTACGTTAGTAGTAGAATCCAGACTGCTGTACAAGTCAATGGAAAAGAAACTAAACATTTTAAAATACAAGTTATTGGAGATTTAATTTTCATTCTTGATAATACTAAGAAGGAATGAAATACATGATAGCATTCATAGCACTTTAAAATTAAACAAAACAACGAAATGAATATATTAAAATTAATTATTAATCTGCTAATATATTGCTTAACAAATCAATTTACCCGACATTAAATTAATTCCATACCAGAAAAGTTGTACACATTTTCTTAACATTAGGAGGGTATTTAACAAATTTTATTGAAATAAAATTGACAATGAAGGAACGATAGAGTAACCTGACGCAGACAAAACAACATATATCCTCATTGATTTTGCCAAGCAAGAAACTTTTTGATACTTTTAACATTTACCTAATATGAAATCAACAATAATTATTTACCTATTGTTATTGTACAGCTGGTATCCACGTGTTATTTGTGGCGCTGGGGGACTAAGCTTATTATTGAAACGAGATAGCTCAATAATACATCACTATAATACTTTTTAAGCTAACCTGTTTCAATAATAAGCTTGCGTCACTGAAAGCAGGCATGGATATTAGCGCCCTCAGGTCATTTAAAGTAGACGTAGCTGTACATTATTGCCAGAACATGCCATGAATTCTAACTTATAATCCATGCTATCTTAATATTAGCTGGAAGGCTTTGATAATTCCCAAGATCCTTTCTTGCTGCTTTTCTTAATACGACTGGTACTTTACAGTTTTACAGTTTCAATAATCAATATTTCAAATATTTTGTATTGTATAAACCAAAATTACAAAAGAAATTAATGTTTTATAACTATAGACCGCAACTCAGGTAGACATTTCGTGAATATGAGGGGCAAAAGCACTCATGTGCAAACACAGTATTCTCATGTATAAAAATAGGCAATATCTTACCTTATATTTTTGATGAGTGACTTTTGTATTGTCCAAAATTAGATGGACGCTGAACATTTAGCAAAAAAAATACTATAATAATTATTTTGTGGCACTGGAAAAAAGTATATTATTAATAATTGTTTTAAATAATCTGGAGTTAGATTCCGGCACTAATCATTAAAAATGCATTTGTAGTCTGAAAACGGCCGTTCCACGTCTATAGACGTATATGGAGCGTAATTAAAATACTGAGTGTGTCTCGAAGAAGTCATATTTACATTAAGATTAGAAAACTCCACTTCTTTGCCTGTAAAAAGTCCACTACATGACACATAGTATTAAATGCCGGATTAATATTCAAAACTGTTTGCAGTTATTGTCTCACGTGGCCCGCTGTGGTTCCTGGCAACTCGAAAATAAATTATCGTATATCGTACACAATATTCATTCCGTTAACTAAACAAAATTTGATGTTGGTTGTATGGATGAGGGAATTTGAACAATTTACATGCATGTAGGCCAAATTTTCATGAATAGTTGGATCCATAAATGCGCAATTGCGATGTATGTGGGTGGTAGAGGTTCTGTCTTACACGTGTGTCTGCTTGTTTATTTATTTGTACTGCGGCATATTATAGGCATCTTCAGTTTACAACAGACTTTTACGATCTCGTAAAATCTACATTTAATTTAGTACTTTATGTGTGTATATATATATATATATATATATATATATATATATATATATATATATATATATATATATATATATATATATATATATATATATATATATATATATATATACAGCTAGGTAGGTCAAAGTACAAGTAGTTCGATCCTGACAACAGTCAATTAACACCTGATAAGCGGCTTCCATTGAAGATACCTCACACTGAGTGTTTCCACAGTGTTTAAAACAGCCCTTGCACTGCTTCTGTCGGCATATATCAAAGGAACAAAAAGTGCACACGCCTTGGATATCCGCCGACAAAAGTTCCCAAGGTCTTCAAAATTTTCCCAGGCTCAAGTGCCGCCATACCACATATATATATATATATATATATATATATATATATATATATATATATATATATATATATATATATATATATATATATATATATATATATATATATATATATATATATATATATATATATATATATATATATATATATATATATATATATATATATATATATATATATATATATCTTGTTTATCCTTGCGACGAAGGCGTGCTAACCCTGCCTTAAGGAGTAATAACTCTAATTCTTAAAATTTATACCTCAAAAATTATTTATTTTAATTTCAAAGACATCAAGACATTGATATTGTTTTATTTATAATAGTTTTTACACAATTTGGAGTAAGTAATATAATAATATTTTGTTATGTTTTATTTCTGTATAATAGCAGTCATTTTACATCACTAAGTAAGTATGATTTCGAAAAAAAACCTGTTTAGGTAAATTATTTTAACGTAAAATGCGGTTATGGTAGAAAAAGGTCAAAATCAATATAATAGGCGGATCTTCTTAAAATGTTGCATCCAAGTATAACTATTAATCTAAATATCATTCCTTACTGACATTTTGCTGTCTTTACAGAAAATGTACTTTACATGACAAGAAAGTAGTTTTTGCTTAACTACCATGGCCTACGTGATTAAAAATAAAACAAAAGTATACCAAAAATTTCTATTCAGATAAACAGGGATGAACCCTCAAATTGCAAAAAAAAAAATCTAAAATTTGAGGTCCATATCACCTATTACGAACTCAATTGGGGGACACACTGTATATGTATATTTTTTGTTCTAATGTTATATTTTTTTACGAGCTTGACTATTTTTATATTTTGTGTTTTCATTCTTTGTTGTGATATAAGTTTTTTTAATATTCAGTTATTGTTCTGTTTTGTGTAGTAATTACTGTTATATTTTTTTAAATATTCTTAACTGTTTTAAAAACTAACAATGTTTTTGTTGCGTTTTATTTAGTTTAATTTTTTTTCCAGTTTATGGCAATTTTTAGTTATTTTATATATTTTCATTAGGTAATAATTATTTTAATAGATACTTACTTTGATATGATACATATATTTATATTGTAATTGAATCACCTTTCTCTTATTTATTCTCCTGCTTCCTATGTGCGACGCCTCTGGCAGAATAAGTTAAATCGCGGTAACTCGTAAGCTGGTCTGTTTATGATCCGTCTGCCAATCAGAACAAGCGAATGGCTGCCGTTTAATACCCTACTACAATTTTAATATGTTGGGCCTGCGGCTCACTAGTAAACAGTGAAGTAAACACTGATTTTACAATGCAAACTGACTGCGGCTACACTGAATAGTGTACGGATTTGCTTATTCATAAATACGTTTTCAAGGTAAAAGCTACTATTGCCGTTAACATTAAATCGGTAACGGGGAAATTGGATAAACAAAAACTATCGCATAAAATTATATAACGTTTTATGCAATTCATATGGGTTTAATTAGGGAAATTTACTATAGACTTTTCTAGTAATTATGTACTAATCGTCTACATTTAAAAGATGACAATAGAGCTAATATTTTAAAACATAGTTTTTTGTTTCGTCACTGTTTCAGTTAATTAGGCGAGTAAATAAACGTGTTGTATTTCGCAAGGAATTAGTAATATACAAAAAAATAGCATTGGAGAAGGTTCTTATTTAATTCATAAATAAATTGTGTTCCATTGCATTTCACAATATTTATTCTGACTTTATTAGTTGTACGAGAGTTGTACGAGAGTTGTACGTGAGTCCGTAACTGGAATGACCACCTAAGATGCGGTCTCTATTTATAACATACTTTTTAAGGGCTTGCTAAATATTCTAAAAGATTTGATATATTTCAAATTAATCATTTATCTTCCAACTTTTTTAGATTGGACTTTTTACGCCAGATTTGGCTTTTGATGCAATCGTTAAAAAGCAGATAGCTCGCCTAATGGAACCTTGTCTGAAATGTATTGACCTAGTAATAACTGAGCTATTAGCTGTTGTACATTCCTGCACAGAAAAGGTAAGTGTAGAAAAAAACGACGAAAAAAAATCTTCAGATAAAACTCATTAATATGTAGAATTAACTTATCAATTGGATTCTTTCTTAATGATGATGTTAGTAGGTGAATTTTCCCAATGACTATTTTCTTGGATAAAAAGTTCCATTCATCTTTTTTTTATTAGATGTCCCGGTTTCCACGTCTAAGAGAAATGGTCGAAAAGGATAATAACGACACACATTAGAAAAAGAGAACAAGCTTGTAAAGACCAAATGTCTCTTTACATAGACTGTCAGTTGTCTTATATGAATACCAACCATGAAGATTTTATAGGATTTGCTAAGTAAGAGAACTGCTTAATTTTGCCAAGTTAATTTTACCAATTATTTTATGGGTTAGAACCATCCTTAAATCATAAAAAAATTATTTATTTGTTATTAATAATTTAGTTTAAATAAAACTTTATCTTCCAAGAATGAAAAACTAAAAAAAAATGGTTTTGTTGCATGCATTTTATATATTTTATTCTTGATTAAGCTTGTTTCAATTTTCAAAATTAAAATGTTTAAGACATTCTAACTGAAACTTTTCCAATTTTAATTATTTTCAGTGCCGAAAATCAAGCGAAAAAAAACAATCCCAGGACCAGCGACTAGCCTAGGAAACCAAGTAATTCGCAAAGGTTTTATGTGCCTGCATAATCTAAGTATTATTAAGGGTAGAGACTTTTGGTTCGTCTTATCTTCTGAAAGTCTTGCTTGGTATAAAGATGAAGAAGAAAAGGAAATACAATACATTTTACCTTTAGTTAATCTGAAAATAAGGGACATGGAAGCAGGATTCATGTCTAGAAGGCACATGTTTGCTTTATTTTATCCTAGCGGGTCTAATATTTACAAGGTAAATATAATTTAGCCGTTCAGAATATATAACGTGTTCATGGATTGACGAAGTAGAGATATGAATTTAGCAGAAATTTAGAGAGGCATAGAAAATTGTTCAGAAAATTTAAGTGAAGCACTATTTTATCTACGAGGTGTTTTTCACCCAAGAAGCTGCTACTCTCACACCGTGTGAGGTTGAGGTTCTAGCCTAGCATATGCAGACGATCTAGTCATACTTGTTAGTTGATACTGTGAAGGAGTAGTATTTAATACCTTTCAAGAGACACTGAATGCAGTGGGCAACTGATGTGGCAGGGAGCTGATGTCTATGAACCGTCAAAAAACAGTAATAGTACTATTCACCGGAAAAAGGAAGCTGGAGGACATAAGACCGCCTTCCTTAATGGGTGAAATTATATCTATTTGGAGGAGGAGAAATGTCTATGAATCACTTTAGATAAATCACTTAATTGGAAATCCTATTTGGAAAATGTAAACCAGAAAGCAAAACTGTCCTTAAGAACATGTCGAATTTGTGGTAAATCCTGAGGTATGGGCCTCAACAAATTTATTGGATTTATGCCATGGTCGTTAGACCAATGATAAATACAGATCTATCGTTTGGTGGACAAAGCCGAACTCTCTGGTTTGCAGAGATTAGCATGCTTGACCATAACGGGGGGCAATTAACACCACACCGTCAACTGCAATGTAAATCTTCCCGAACGTACTCCCTCTTCATGTATATTTGTAGAGAGAGGCCAGGTGGGCAACGTATAAACTGCAGTAAGCGGCAATCAATATGCCGTATCTGGACACACTCTGATCCAATAAGGTTATCAGTTTCATTAAGAGATTGAACTTGTGACGTACTTACCAAAATTGTATTGTAAAGAGTCACTTTGGCACCCCTTAGTACAGCAGCGGTACTTTGAACATTTATTTCGGTACGGTCTCGAGCGCCAATTCCTGTTTTAAAGTGTAGAAACTCCACTTTATTCTATCAGCAGTGTGATACTAACTAGGATAACTCAGTGATGAAACGGAATGTCCGGGGTCGGTGTGTATGGTTGTCGGTCTCGTAGAAATGGACAACATTTTTACCTGTCGAAATTGATTCTCGGTGTACAATCAGATTTGTTACTTATACCTTTGCGGTTAATAAAATTCAGGATATCAACTTTACTTAATCTATTTCATTTAAGACTGGTGTCACAGTAGAATAATAATACAAAAAAAATACACAACAAAAGAACTATATATATATTTATACAACGTAAATAGTAACCTAATACGCAGATAGCAAACCAAGGAACCAAGCAAGATGAATAAGCGGTAATTCAAAACAAGCTAAGTTACGGTATCTATTACTACTGCATGCAGTTAGCGCCTTTATAGTGACTAGTGCCTATGCCGGTATTACGGCAGGCGGTCGGTGCAGCAATATCCAGATACAAGTGGTTATGGTGTACAAGCGTTACACTACAAAAGGATGTCAAGCCAGGGACAGGTAGTTGATATGTACTAGTAGGGGATGTGCTATCTCTTTAGATTTACTCCCTTCTTCCTTTCTTAGGCTCGATTTGATCGCACGTTAACATGAACCCGGGACACTTCGTCAGATCCCATTTAAATATGCTAGATACTGGGAACTCACTTGTGCGTTTTACGTTTTCCTGGTGAAGTCCAAATACTCGGGATCAGGGGCTCCACTATGACACTGAGATCTGATTCTACTCAAATACGCTAGATACTAGAATCCTATCGCATCGGTGCATAATATATAACCATCAAATAATAATAACTGAATACTCCCGAGAGGTATCTACCTATATAACACGCTGATTAAGTTTTATTAACTCCGATTGAAATGTAAACTGTCCCTTAAATTGACTAAGCCAGAAATATGCGTGAATTTGTATGAAGTTAACAGACGGTAGCGTCGGTAGCTAAATACAAGTAACGGTTAGAGATTATCACATCACCTCGAGCGTACTTTATTACAACTTATGTTTACTGAAAGCGAGTGTAGGACAGATCAATTAATGCAGTACATCTCGGGAAACTCGTATCTCTTCGCGCTTTCCTCGTGAAATCAGATTTCAGTCAAATATGCTAGATACTGGAATCTCACTCGTAATTTCTTCGCGTATGACACTGTGATCGGATTCTACGAAAATACGCTAGATACTAGAATCCCTTCGGTGTATAATATATATCACAAATATTAACAACCGAGTATTCCCGATGCTCGTTTCCGAATAGATAACCCGCGGTTTACTTATTGATTCCCAAATATCTCTAGCCGGATTAGCAGGTATTCGGATACAAACGACAATTTACGGAAAAAATGTGAGCAGATAAACGAATCAAAAATACAGTCAATCGATTATTAACGGAAATAATTCTTACTACTGCATTGGTTTTCGATGAACCTGGAATTGTACTGTTTGCTGGTGGAGCGTAGAACTGCCGACTGCGAACTGTGTCTCTCACTGGAATAAGTGATCTCTTTTAGTCGACATGAGCAGCTTTGTTCCCAACGGATGACGAGAAAGTCACGTGACTCCTGCGCAAGGAACGGAATTGCGGCAAACATTCTTTAAGCAAGCTTAGCGAAATAATTTGTTGAAATAATCTAGTGGCCCTTGCTCATATATATTTAAAAATAGAAATGGATTTGTTACTAACAAATACTTTTGTTCCTAGTATCAACTATCATTCTACCGACTTGCATATTTTCAAATGTACGGGGTGAATGCAAAATAACGGTTGTCTATAATCAAGATAATTAAATTATTAATATTAAACATGGCTTTTAATTGGATTACATTAAACTAAAATTCTTTCCTCTTACTTGGCTTCCATGAACACAATAATAAAACAATTAATGTTACCCTGAAAAAGAAACCGGATTGAAACAATTGTCGTGAGAACTAACTGTTCTTCCAAGTATTTGACGTAAAATAAATTAACCCTTTGGTCAAAGAGGTTTTTGAAATACACCTTAATACAAGGATACAGGGTGTATCAAAGTGAAAGAGGAACGCAATTAGGTTTTTATTATAACAGAACAGTGGCGGCTGGTGGATTTAGGCTATACGGTATCTCAATATTGGAGCATGGAATCCAACCAATATTTTAAGGCACCACTATCAGTACTGAATGAAGAAGTTTTACAAAAAAAAATTGAAAGAAAAAATTGGGAAAAAAAGTTACAAAATGCGCTGCCGACCCAGATATTTATAGACCATTAATAAAATATTTGCAAATTATTTTTTTTTCGTAATCAGATGGAAAATTTATCACCCTGTTTCTTTGATTTTCGAATATTTTGATTTTTTGTAAAGTTATGACATTTTAAAATTTAAGTACTTCATTGTGTAAATTTCAAAATGTCATCTTTATAAAAAATCAAAATTTTCGAAAACCAGAAAAAACGGGGTGATAAATTTTCCTTCTGATTAAGAAAAAAATAGTTTGCAAATATTTTACTAATGGTATAGAAGTAATCTGGGTCGGTAGCACATTTTTGGAACTTTTTTCTCAATTTTTTTTCTGCAAAACTTCTTCATTCAGTACTGGTAGTCCTGCCTTAAAATATTGCTTGGTTTCCATGCTCCAATACTGAGATATAGCATAACCTAAATCCACCAACCGCCACTGTAACAGAAAATAATTTGCGGAAAAAACACTTCGTTACAAACTTATTTGGTGGAATATAATATAATATGAACTTATTGGATGGAATACAATATAATTATTGGATGGAAGATAATAATGGCTGCAATGGAAGGCCCACAATGACCAACCCACAAGAACCTAAAGTTAAATTAATGGATCTTGGCGTGCACGTCACAACGTATAAGCTGCCGAAATAATTAAAATAGATAGCAACGCGTGGTCAAATGAAATCACTGCCAATGCTGTTTCATACTGAAAAGGTATAACACTGTTTAGTTTCACACAGAAAAAAGAAAACGGCAACAAATTATTTTATCGTATTTTTTAATTGCAGTTGTGATGACGTGCACGCCAAGATCCGTTGAATCTAGTGTATACCTTTAGCTGCCCAGAAAGCTTTAGCACCATAAAATCAAATAAATCTCTTGTGCAATATTTAAATGTCTCTGTTGCATTGATCACTGAACACAATGAACATATCGGATACGTTTGGTGATACAGATTTTTTTATCCACAAATTTGCATGTATAAAAAATATTATTAAATTCCTTAATTTTACTAGGATTACAAACAACTAGAATTGAGTTGCGAATCCTTAGATGAAATGGATTCATGGAAGGCTTCATTTTTAAGAGCGGGAGTTTATCCAGAAAAGATTCATAATCAAGGAGAAGAGGAAGAAAATAAAGTAAGTATTTACGTAATACTGTAAATGAAATTATATTTTTAGCAACCAGAAAGCAATGGGAAGTTTTTTAAAATTATTTACTGGTATTATGTCATTTATATAATTGGAGGAATATAATTTGTTTAAAAAATATAAGGAAATAGAAAATGTATCTAAAAGAGATAAAATTTTTTCAGATAATCCAGGAGGTTATAGATCCTCAATTAAAACGGCAAGTAGAAGTTATAAGGAATTTAGTAGAAAGTTACATGTGTATTGTTACGAAATCTACAAAGGATTTGGTCCCAAAAACTATTACACATATGATAATTAACGATACTAAAAACTATATTTATGAGGAACTGTTGATTCACGTTTACGCCAGCGAAGATCAGGTAAAGTAATTTTAATTTTCCAAATACCTGGTGCGAATTTTTGCAAACAATCAAATGATTAATGAAAAAGTATTATTCAGAAATCGTAAAATATTAATTATGTATATTTTTAGGTTAATCTTATGGAAGAGTCTCCCGAAGAAGTAAAAAGACGTGAGGAAAAATTGGCCATGTTTCATGCCTGCAAAACAGCTTTGGATATAATTGGTGACTGTTCAATGAGAATAGCTACTAAATATAATGTTACAGAACCAGAAGAGAATGGAATTTCTTTCTTAACTCCCACACCTTCTGCTGCAACCAAAAGAGGTTAGGACATAACTAATGAGGGTTAACGCGCTTGAATTCACCACAAGAGGTGCTAGTGTACGGATAGGTCAATGTCACTGAACGTTAATGTTTATTATGGCTTTTTAACGCTAGTTTTCAATAATTTTTATAAACTTAGCTGAAAAACATTTAACACAATGATGGCAGAAGGGCAAAGTAGTAATTTACTTGCTCAGTAGGGAAATTATTGTACTTATCAGAACTGTCTTGTCATTAAAGTTAGGTTATATCAAGAATGAGCACGATGAAAACAACGAATGTACATGATTATTACTCACGTTTTTCTGTAGTAGACTCCTTTAGTAACGCATAATCGTCAGGATAATAATGTGTCTTACAAACATACGAATGTTTCGAAGAAGTAAAGTTATCTCTATCAACCACTGTTTTAGGCGAGTTTTGTCTCTCGGAAGCATATGTCCGCCTTTTCTTTCCGAACAAAATGGAACTGCACATCACTGAGGCACAGTTAACAAGGTTTTTTAATTACCGGTGTACGAAACAATTATAATAAAACACTATAAACTTTTCCCGCGCCTAACAATAACTTTTGACACGACCTTACTCTATTAGTGACGCCAACTGGTCAGTCTGAAAACGTTAGTCCTCATTCATATCCATTAATTTACATTTGTCTACGTCAATGCGCAAATCCGATTCATTCTGACTATTCAGATTTGTAGAAAAGAATACAAAAATCAAAAACATTAGTCGTTTGCTTCTTCTTAGTACAGCAACTATTTTTTATTCCTTTTCAATCTATTGCTTGCTTCTAGTTTCTGTAATTCCCATTTTGATGGAACTTAAATTCTCTAATGTTTATGCATATTTCCATATTTTTAATGGGTGGTTTCTTAACTTTAAATGCTCAAGGAAGGAGCATTTATATTTTCATTAATCATAGTACTACTTCGCAATATTCACTGAATTTTAACTTTTCACAAACATCTTTTGTAGATTTAGATATTTTTCTTTGTTTATATATATTGTGTTTATTTTATGTATTTTCTCTAGAGAACGGTTAAAAGGACTGTTCAACTAGGTGAGTGGCGGTTCGAAAAAGACTCGCTGTGAGGCGATAAAACGTTTTCTAAAAAGTTGCTTCTAAAAAAATATTTACAGAATTTCAATATTTCTATTAATAAAATTGCGTCTTCGTAAAAATAAAGTTTGAGCTGTTTGCTTTGTAAATTTTTTCAATACAGATAAATAACATTTTTTTGGATTATTGCTTTCACAGGCGTCGCGAAGGCAGGGCAGGAAGGGGTGGCATAGAGGTGTTGAATAAATTAAAAGTTTTCAAAAATTTTTTCTAATACAGGTAATACCTAATTTATTCAAACTGTAGTCCTTGCGCATTAGTTTCGGAGATTTTTGTTTCTACACTTTATTAAAAGAACACTTTCTGCGCTTTGGTTTCAGATTTTTTTTTAATAACATTGCTTCATACATTTCATGTTCTATGGATAGAGACGCAGGAGCTGATATTATTTCTTGACTCGTGGAATACCGTAGACAGTCCTAAGCTGCTCGTTCGTCTAAACAAAATAGGCGCAGTAAATATATGTATTATTATTATTAAGTATTAAAAGCATCAATACCGTCACTCACCGATAAAGGAATAAATCTACCGATAAACCTACTCTTTGTAAGCAGGAGCCCACAAAAGATAGGCAATAAAACAATTCTTATATCTATTGGGTACACTGTCCAAGTGTCGTGCTCCAATATAAATAAAAACAGTATACGCTTTCTTGGCAATTAAATAATATGTCAATGCCGATACATTACAGCAATGCTAACAAAAAAAGGTATTTTTATATTACAAATTTTTCAGACAATTTGTTTTTTATTCCACAAAAAGAAAACTATTTTCTAGTATTCGTTAAACGTTCAGATGCATTTCTAAAAAATTTTGCTACGCCCCCTTAGAAATTTTGGAGGCTACACCCATGATTACTTCGCATATGGAAATGTGCAACGTTTCCTGATTTAAACCACACCTCTATTTCTTATTTCGTGTTTCGTTTTTTTTCCATTAATCTTGGCCACAGCTACATATATCAGCCATTAGCACAAGTCCGAATTTGAAACACATAAATAAAGCTGGCAAGTCGTGGGGCGGGACATAGGCGTACGCATCATATTAAGTGTAATAAGAAATCAACTAGTAATAAAAGCAATAAACTGTTACAATTTATAACAATGTATGCACAACATCTCTTACTAACTTGGTTATCACAATCTGGAAAAGATCTGTAAAAACTTTGCAGAATCATATGTATATGTTTCTATGGTTGTCTCCGAGAGTAATATTCGATGTGATGAAAAAATATGCTTATATTTTGAAAATGACCGTTCGACATCTATTGATGTAATACAAGCATACTTAAAATAGTCTTTGAACTCACATAACGGATCTGCAGATGCACCAACAGTAAGATCACAAATTTGTCTTAATTTGGTAAAACCGATGTCTTGCTTTAACACTTGTGCGAACTATTCTCCAACGGGCTCATTTTTTGCGTCACCTATAGAGTGTAGCAGTCGATTTACTTCATCCACTATTTGTAGTGACTCTGCTAACGACAACGCACTGTTTTGTAAGTTTTGTATGGCGTCATGTAATCCTTTATAGTTCTTGTGAATAGTATTTAAGCTGTTTCAACAGAAACATCCTCGATTTTTGTCTAGCTTTCCGTAATAACTGCAGCCTCATCTCGATTGAATTGTAGTATCACAGCTTTTATTTGTTGTAAATATTGAGCATAATAAAAAGCTGCCTTCAACCATGTTTCTCAACGTGTAAGAATCGGCTATGTGTTGACGAGATGACAGTTTGTAAATAAAATTCTATTGTAAATGTTATAGTACGTGTACTGGACCCTCTTAAACCGATATTTCCACTGCTACTAGGTAGCAAGAGACTGAGTGTACTGGCAAAACAATTACGCGGGTGGTGCTGGAGACGTTAGAAAAATTTGACCTGTGAACATGTCAAATGTTGATGTTTGTGACCGATGGTGCTGCTACAATTCGTTTGGTAGGCCGTTCTCTTCAAGAACATGGTTGTAAGTTGGTACATGTTATGTGTAAAGTAGATGCTTTACATCTTGTGGCAGAAACTATTCGACAAGGTTTTCCAGAGGTAGATGCATTAATAGCAAGTACAAAAAAAAGTGTTTCTTAAATCTCCTAAACGTCTTTGCGCATTTCACAGCAAGTGTCCCGATATTCCCAAACCACCACAGCTGATTCTTACAGGTTAGGGAACATGGCTGAAGGCAGCTTTTTATTATGCTAAATATTTACAACAAATAAAAGCTGTGATACTACAGTTCAATCCTGACAAGGCTGCAGCTATTAAGGAAAGTCAGACAAAATTCTGATATATTTCTATTGAGACAGCTTTAAAAACTATTTACAAGATTACATGACGCCATAAAAAACTTACAAAATATTGCGTTGTCGTTAGCGGAGTCACTGCTAATAGTTGACGAAGTAAATTGACTGCTACACGCTACAGGTGACGCAAAAAAAATCAGCGCAGTAGAGAAAAGTTTGCACATGTGTGTATGTAAAACACCGATTTTACCAGATTAAGACAAATTTCTGATGGTACTGATGGTGCATCTCCAGATCCGTTGTGTGTTCAAAGAATATTTTAAGTATTACATTAATAGATGTCGAATGGTCGTTCTCAAAATATAAGCTTATTTTTTCACGGAGACAACCATTGAAACATACCTGAAGCTGCAAAGTTTTTACCGGTCTTCTCCAGTTTCTGATAACCAAGCTGGTTCATTAAGCTATTAAGAGGGTAAGTTGTGCATACATTGTTATAAATTGTAACAGTTAATTGTTTTTGTTACTAGTTAACTTCATTTGTTACGCTTGTTATGATGTCCCGCCCCACATTTCTACTAGCTCTACACATAATATAGAAAATTGTTTTATATTTTCAGGCTATCGGCTTTCATCACCTCCACCAACAGTAACTAGGCCGGCACCTCCTCCTCCTCCAGGTACGCCACCTCCAGTTCCAGAAAGACTACATTGAATCTCAATATTATTTAAACACTACTCGTATAAGTATCGCAGAGAACTGAACTATTAAATTATTTAAATTATTTTTTAAACGAATCAAAGAATTATATCTAATTAATAAACTATATAATATTTTTTTATATTTATTGCATTTGTTCAATAAAAACATAACAAAAGTGAGGAAATATTATTATTTGTATAATCAAATATTATATTGATAAGGTTATTTTTTCTAATTTTACAGATTTGAGAAGGTATAACAGTGAGAAAAATCTACTCATGCCTCGTGTTTTTATTCTGTCGATTCCCTAATGATTAAAACAGCTGTTTTTATCGGTAAGATAGATATATTCTGCAAAATTTTCCGTGTGCTTCTATTCCACCAGCTTCTATTAACTTGTTTTGGGTTATGTTTTATATAATTTCAGTGTGCTGTAATAAGTATCCCATTGCTTGCTTGGTACTTATACGGAAGTCCCGCTTCATTTTTTTTTTGAACAAATTGCTTTATTTTCGCTAAACTACGCAACAAAAGTTATCTTTCTAACAAAAAAAAAAATAGCATCAAGTGTGGAAAACATGGCAAAAATCGTAACGCAAGTTGTCTTTCTAATAAAAGAATTTTTTCATCAGATATAGAATTCCTAGGAAAATTACGATAATAATGTATGACCGCTCTCTCCCGCTTGTGTTCTCTTGATTAAACACATGTTAATCTCGGTCCCAGCGCACTTCGATTTATTCTGGTCACACTCATGATGGACACCACAGAACGATGAATACTTTCAATGCTATTAAATGGGTTTGTTCTCACTCAACTCTATTCACTTTAACTTAGCTATGATAGATTGCGCGCTGATTCATGGTGCAGATGGCAGGCAGAAGATGTACACAAATGCAAAGTTCCTATAAAGGTTTATTTTCATGTTTATTTTATTTCATAAGCATCAGTTGTAGTTGGACGTTTCACTCATTTACATATGTCCAACCCATCACTGCAAAGTTAATGTGAATAGAGTTTAGAGGATTAAAATCTAGACTCGGTTGCAATGCGCTCTCCTCACGAACTTCCTCAAGAATCTCCAGAGAATACCACGTGACCTAGCTTTAGCCGCGACCATCAAATATGCACCAGGGATATCGAATTTAGTATATCTCGATAACTGTAAGAGATATAAAAAAATGGAAGACACATTCTCTATCTCTTTTTGTGAGATAAGATCACTGGTGAAAACAAAAATTTGCTAACGTCTTTTGTTTTCAAGTTATAAACAAAAGTTCGGTTTTTCGACTTTTAGACACGTGTCAATATCTTGATTGTTTGTAAAGTTTGTGACGTATTGCTAACAGCACACTGCTTATTTGTGTGTGTGTGTGTGTGCGTTAGTGCGTATGTGTGGCGTGTCACTTTGGCACCCTTCAGTGCAGTAGCGGTACTTTGAACTTTTTATTGCGGTAATGGCCTCGAGCGCCAGTTCCTGTTTTAAAGTGTAGGAACACCACTTTATTCTATCAGCGGTATGATAGAAGCTAGGGATTCAGTGAAGAAACGGAATACCAGGCGATCTGTGTGTGTGGTTGTCGTTGGCGTAGCAATGGACAAGTTCACCTTACCTGCTGAAAATGCTTCTCGGTGCACCAACAAATTTATTATTAATTCTTTGTTTTAAATAAAAGGCAGAAGTTCAACTTCATTTACTCTATTTATTTAAGACTGCTTCACACATAAAAAAATAAATATATACGCAACAGTTATGTTGTATTACAATGGAAATATCAACCTACATTACAGGTAAGCAACCAATCAAGAAATTATGAAAATGCAAAAAGCGGTGATCGATTATGTTATATCAAGTACAGTTAAGTTATGGAAGCTACTACTACAGTATTACTATCAGCTGTTTACTACAAGCATCTACACAAGCAAGCAAGCGATGATTCAAAATAAAGCAACTACTACTACTGGTAGCTACAGCAAGCGGTTAATAAAGCGGTGTTATGGTAAGCGGTCAGTGCAGCAATATAGTTAGTGGTAAGCGGTTACGGAGTCTATGTTCAAACTACATGTCAATGTGGGGTCGCTTTTGACATGTAAGTATTTAATAGCGAAAATAATCTTTTGTTTCCGTCATAATTACACCTCATTTAATCGGAAAAGTGAAGATGTTTTACGAAAATTACGAGAAATATGACATGCTAGAATGCTTTATTCAAAGTAATAACAATTGTAATATTGCATACGAAATATATTTCAATCGCTTTCCAGAAAAAAGACAACCTAATAATGCTATTTTTAAGAGGCTAAAAGAAAATCTCATTAATTGTGGGTACTTCAATAAGCCAAGACCAAAAAAATTAACATTTATATCTAATTCTATAATACATTTACAATTACAAAATAAAAATTCGAATTAAAGTAAATGTTCAAACTGATGTTCGATACATAAATTACACCTCTTCATAATACTCTGAACTGCATTATAAATATGAAGATTTGAAATAGAATTCACACAGTCTATACAATTTTTTCTAAGTTCATTTATGTCGGTACTGGTTTTCTTGTATAATTTGTCTTTAATGTGTCCCCAAAAGAAAAAATCCAGTGGTGTTAAGTCAGGTGATTGTGGTGGCCACACCACTGGTTCATTACTTCCCATCCAGTTATTTCCAAAATTGGTGTTTAATAATTCTGAAACGGTCCTGATATTAAAAGTTGGTGCACCATCTTGTTGGAAGAACTGATTTCTCGCCTCAATAAAGGGTGTATTGTCCATAAATTCCTAAATAAATTTTCTGGTTTAAGATTTCGTAGTACCGTTAGCCATTAAGATTTTCTTGATATATGTGATATGTTAAAACACGATTGCCACATAGAGCACACCAAACACTAAAACCAAAGCGTCCCTGAGATCGCACGTCGGCGGTACAGTGAAGATTCATATTAGACCAATAGTGCTCGTTATGCTTGTTGAAAATTCCTGTACTGCTAACGTAGGCTTCATCTGTCCAAACTACATTTCTAGAGAATAATGGATCTTGTTGTCTTCAAAACACCCAAGGCTCAACGTCTTGAAATCCCAAAATCAACTTCAATTTAACGACTTGAAATTGAAGGATTTGTAACCGCAATTCCAATTACAGTTATAGAAGTTTCTTCAGCATCTTCAATGTTATAATTTTTTGGTCTTGACTTGTTGAACGACCCACAATTAATGAGATTTTCTTTTAACCTTTTAAAAATAGCTATATTAGGTTGTCTTCTTTCTGGATAGGGATTGAAATATATTTCGGACGCAATATCACAATTGTTATTATTTTGAATAAAGCATTTTAGCATATCATATTTCTCGTAATTTTCGTAAGACATCTTCACTTTTACGATTAAAAGGTATGTAATTATGACGGAAACAAAATTATTAATATGCAATTTACTGACAAACTTATAAACATTTTCATAGATGACACACGCCTACTTGGAATAAATATAAAAAACGCAAAAACTAATCTACTAAATGATTATTTTCGCCATTAAATACTTACACATCAAAAGCGATCCAACATTATGATATATAGTTTGAAAGAGAAAAAAAATCCTTTTTGACTAAACCATAACCAACTATGATTCCCATTTATAGAAATACAACTTTATGTCAAATTCGAAATTGCACATTTTTTAAAATTGTCTCGACGCCACTGTATTATACAGAAAAAAAGTGTGAAAAATGTAAAAGCTGTTTTTTCATAAGTTTACAAACAACCAAGATATTGACATGTGTCTAAAAGTCGAAAAAATCGAACTTTTGTTTATAACTCGAAAACAAAAGACGATAGCAAATTTGTTTTCGCCAATGAATTTGTCTCAAAAAAAGAGATGGAGAATGTGTCTTCCATTTTCGGTATCTATTACAGCCATCGAATTACCCTATATAAACATCGAAATTTGCCCACCCTGAACACTGAGCCTCTTCAAACATGAGACATAATAAAAACACGTCTTTCACAGAACTTATTTCGCTAGTAAATGAAATATATGATGTATGTATGTTTCATTCTTAAAGGAGGAAATGTATTTATGACTCACGGTTCCAGCACAACTCGGTCTGCTCCACCCCGAGCTGATTGTAGACGGAGACAACATTATTTACACCTTCGGTGTTTATGATCGAAGATTTACACTATGCGATCGCATCGCGTGGTAGTCGCGTTCTACTTAAATATATACGTACATCATACATTTTATTTACAAGCGAAATGAGTGCCGTGGAAGACATGATTTTATTATCTATTGTGTTTGAAGAAGAAGAGATGCACCAAAGAAGACGTCGAAGAAGATTTTTGATTTATTCAATCAATTTATCAAGACAAAGAAAGGTAAATTTCAAACATTATTAAAAAGATTAGTGATGGATGAGGCACCATTTCTTCAATATTTCCGAATGTCTTTTGAAAATGTTGTTTCTCAAACAATACAATGAACATTATAACAGTGCACTTATTTAAACGTGAATTACCTTACAAGAATTAACTAATGGCAAATTTGACATATCCGAGACCGCTAGAATTGTGCACATTTGATGATCACGGTCTAAGCTGGGACACGTCGCATTCTCTGGATATTCTCGAAGAAGTTTGCAAGGAAGGAAGGAGAACATGTTGCCACCTAGCCTAGATCTCGATCCCCTAATGAGAACGAATACATTTGAAAACATTGAAAGGTCGAGGACTACATTTTAAAGATACTGCCCATTGCTCGTATCACATGCTCAAGTTGGTTTGTGCTAGGCTCTATATGTAAAGCTTTATTATCGTTCATTGCAAATAAGAAAAATAAAAAACTGCAATACAATCACCGACAAAGATGCCCCAGTGACATTTTTATCGCATATTTTACGGTGTTTTTTTTATGTTTGTTATATCTGCATTAAACTGTACATCATTCATTAAATTTTATATATATTATCAGAACCCACTACTGTATGAGTAGAAAATAAAGAAATGGTCCGTATTTAGCGTTTTTTATATGTTTTCCTGACGACTTATTTTTCGTATGGATTTGGCATTTCCAATGAAAGCTACCGCGCTTGAATTCACCACGAGAGGCGTTAATGTAGGGTAAGGTCCATGTCACTGACCGCTAATGTTTACTATGGCTTTTTAACGCGAGTTTTTAGTAATTTTTATAAAAATTAGCTGAAAAACATTTTGCACAATGGTGGCAGAAAGGGGAAAGTAGTAATTTACTTGCTCAGTAGGGAAATTATTGTACCTATCACAGGTGTATTATGTCATTAAAGTTAGGTTATATCAAGAATGAGCACGATGAAAATAACGAATATGCATAATTATTACTTACGATTTTCTGTAGTAGACTCCTTTGGTAACGCATAATCGTCAGGATTAAAATGTTCCTTACAAACACACGAATGTTTCGAAGGAGTAAAGTTATCCCTGAGAATCGCTACCAACCACTGTTTTAGGCGAGTTTTGTGTCTCGGAAGCATATGTTCTCCTTTTGTTTCCGAACAACATGGAACTGCACAGCACTGGGGCATAATTAACAAGTTTTTTTATTTACTGGTGTAAGAAATAATTATAATAAGACCTTGTAAACTTGTTACGCGCCTAACAATAACTTTTGACAGCGACCTTACTCGTCAGTGGCGTCAACTGGTGAGCCTAAAAATGGTATCATTATCAAAATTCGTAGTAGGGTTTCTTTTGTTTCTCCGAGCTTAATGTTAGGTGATGTTTTCAATTACAATTTTAGAGTTCTTTCACTTCTCTAAGCACTTATTTCTTTAAAAAATTAAAACCCTATACATCTTTGGCCATAACTAGTTGTAACTTTAGTTGAGATGTCGAGAAATAAATCTGTCATTTTTCATACGATTTTGAGTAATTTTAGAACTCATTGGCTATTGCTATTGCTATTGGTTACATAAAATTTTTAATTCGGTTTCTTTCATTATTTAAATTATACTTAGTTACTTTTATTTTTTTACAGAAACAACGTAAAAACAAACATCATCATTGTTATTTATAAGAAGATAAAAAAGAAGTAGGTATATTTGAAAAATGACTTTTTGGTCCAGTTTTTCAATACGTGATACTAGCATTTTAAAACGTCTACATCTATAATGTTTTATCTAAAACTTATTTGTAGTAGATTTTTATATAATTTCATGATACTCACCCCTTGCAGATTCTTTTTAAAGCAGAGATTTTCTTAATAAAAAATAAATAACAATACTTTACAATTTTAATACCCAGTCAAAAACAAAGAAAAAAAATACGTTTCTTAAATAGGTACAATGAGACTACCATTACTTCGAATAGTTTATTTATTTTAAAATAAAAAAAATACTTTGTCGAAACAGACATTTTGTAACCTAAAACAAGTTTATTAATCAATCACTTTGACGTTAGTGAAAATTTATAAATTTGTCCTGTTAGGTAGATACAGTTTCCTAATAATAGTAATAATTCATTAAGGTATGTTCCACATACCTAAAGAGATAGGTATACCGCGCAAGAGAGACGTCCGTAAAAGTATAAAATAACACAACACAACATACACATATTTCTAACATTGGTTGCCCACATCTTAGGATGTTCAGAATTATTTGCACATTTTCCCGACATGTCTATTGCTGACCTAATATAACCGTTCGTCAGTTTATTCGACAACTCAGCTGGCCGACATGTCGTGCAGGGGAAGTCGGCTAGATTTATTCTTACGTAAACGTACCTCAAGTCAGGTATGTTTTCTAAATATAAATAAATATTAGTTGTTACGGTAATTGTAAATAGTTAATTATAATATTTTAATTGCAAACCTAGGCCTTCATTTTATTGTCTTTACTTTATCCCGCCGATTTTAAACATTAAACATTATAAAACTAAAAAGATACTTGTGAATCAAGCATAAAAACTGAATCATGAAAATATAGCAATTTAAAATATATTTGTTCAATTATATTGATTTTTGTGATTATTGAAGATATGTTTAAAATAAAAGTTAACTTCAAAAATATGTTATACTTTTGTCTCATGTGAATTGTAATCTCATGTAGAAAGATCTAAGTATATTTTTTAAATAGAGGATCTAAATATAATTGTCCTTTTGTCCCGCTTCAATGGATGATTCTGTTTAGATTGCTGATTAAATGAGAAAATATATAAAATTTGTTGCTTGACGTACTGTTAATTTTTAGCGTTTTAAAGCAAATTTGAGAAGTATGTACCATATGCTAGACGAAAAAGAAAATTGGAATTTAGTTAGTACTTAATTTTAAGGTTAAGTAGAGTGGCCCTTCTGACTAGACTTCGCCTTTGTAATTTCATTTACAATAAAGAAATTTATTGTTATTTTTTTTTCCGGTTTCCCGATGCCGGTCAGTCCTCCCGTGGCCTCCGACGCCTCACGGGAGTCGCGCCGGCGCATCAACTACAGCCACTCCCCGCATCCCGCAGGGTTAGTGACTGTAGATACCAGAATCGTGTGCCCTAAGCAGACGGAGAGAACCCAGAATGACCGCCTTCTGCATTTGACCTGACAGCCACTCGGCTGGTTTTCGGCAGGCCGGTATGATCTTCAGTTCCGAGAGCAGCGTAGGCTTTATCCCTCCGAGTACACCGATAATAAGGACGACCATTTTGACCGAGTAGCCTGGGTACAGCACTTGGAGCTCGTACCGGAGATCGCGATATTTGGTCCGTTTCTCCTCCTCCTTCAAGGTGATGTTTTTCTCCGCAGGTGCCGAGAACTCGATAACATACATCACCTTGAGTTGATGGTCGAGGAGGACTATGTCAGGCTTGTTGGCTTGGATTAGCCTGACAGTCGGGAACGAGTAGTTCCAGTAAATCCGGCATTTCTCGTTCTCGACAACGGACTCAATATCTCCGGGGACGTAAGGCAGCACTGGTGTCTGGTCTACCCCGTACGAGTGCCTTAGATGGTAGTATAGCACTCGTAAGGCCGCGTTATGTCGGTGGATGTAGGCCGAAATCGCATATATGGGGCATGCAGAAAGTAAATGCATGAGCGATTCCGGCGCCTGATGGCAGGTCCTGCAGTTGTTATCAGGAACCTCTACACGCCACACGCGGCTACGGTAGACCAAGGTGTTGATAACACCATCTTGGCAGGCCATAATGAATCCCTCGGTCTCCGACTTAAGCCCTGCTGACCTTAGTAAGGCGAAGGTCAGCCTGGTCGATAAACCCAGTGTTTCTATGTTCTTATAGAAGACACCATGCTGGGGTTTATCGACGTGCTGCCGAAACAGATTTTCCTGTTCGGCAGCTCTTATTCGGGCTTTCAGACGATTTGGCTGAAGTTCGGTGACTGACTCAACATCAGCACCTCGCCGGCCTTCTCGCCTGATGTCAAATGCGAGACCGAGTTCATCTGCGGCTCTTTTTGCTGCCTTAAATAATCCTGCTCCCACTCCTACAGTTTCGTGATGTTTTACGAACCGCAAGAGGGGATCTGAGCTCCTGAGTATGTTACATGCCATACTCAGTACTACTCTGCCATGCGTACACTCCAGGCTCAAGAGTCCTCGGCCCCCCCGTTGACGTGGGAGGTACACACGAGGAACGGACGATCTAGGATGAATACTTCTGTGAATATTCATCATCTTGCGGGTATCTCTGTCTAATTGACGCAGCTCATCTACCCTCCACTTTACTACTCCGAAGGAGTAGAGCAGAATCGGAACGGCAAGCATATTAGTTGCAGACACCTTGTTCTTCCCCGAAAGTTCGGAAGACCAAATCTTTCGGAGGCGGTGTCTGTACTTGCCGCGGAGAGATTCCTTTATTTGTGTTACATCCTGGATGTGCCTTTGTTGCACACCCAGGTATGTATAGGTCTCTCCCGCATCCAGATGTCTTAGGATGCTTCCGTCTGCGAGCTGCGCATCTTCAGGGAATTCCCCGCATCGTCCTCTCTTGAGGTGGACGACTGCACATTTGTCCAACCCGAACTCCATACCAATTGCCCGCGTATATTCTTCGACCACCCTAAGAGCGTTTTGTAATTCGCGCTCTCCGGAGGCATAAAGTTTAAGGTCATCCATATAAAATAGATGGGTGACCTTATGCCTCCGGTCACTGGGTGGCCCACATTGATATCCGCGGGTTTGGCGGAGCCCAACAGACAACGGCAGCAGTGAGATGCAGAAGAGGAGAGGACTCAGGGAGTCACCCTGGAAAACTCCTCTCCTAAATGCCACCTGCCCTGTCGTGACCCGCTGTGCACCTGATGTTATGGTGAAGCGGGTCTTCCAGAGCGGCAGCAGCTGTTCTATGCATCTCACTAGTGGTGCTGGTACCGCAAGACATTCGAGCAAGTACAACAATAGCTCATGCGATGTTGTATCAAATGCCTTGCGGTAATCAATCCAGGCCATCGATAGATTCCGCTTGTATTGCACAGAATCCTGTGTAATACAGCGGTCTATCAGCAGGCTGTCTTTGCAACCTGCCATGCCCTTCATGGCACCACGCTGTTCATGTATCTGCTTGTAGCAGGAGTTAAGGCATGTGATCGGCCTATAATTCCTCGGGTCGGAAAGATCCCCCTTTTTGGGGATTAGCACAGTACGTCCCTCGACGAACCAGTCCGGAATCTGCTGCCCCTCGTTCAACCATGAGTTGAAAACTCGCGCCAGACGGCGGTGAGTGGAAGGAAATTTCTTCCACCACCAGTTGTTAATGCCGTCTGGGCCCGGGGCAGCGAAGTTCTTGGTACCAACAAGTTGTTGGACTTCCTCCGTACTGATTGCCGGGCACACTTCTTCTGGCTCTTCAAGATGTCTGTGACACAGAGCCTCGAAGTGTGCAATTGATGGAGTGTCGCTATTGAATGGACGCGGCGTTTCGTAGATTCCCTTCCAGAAGGTTTCGACATCTTCTACAGTCGGCGGATTCTCGACAACACGCTGTGGCTCTTGAAAGAGGCGGGAAGGATTCGTACGGAACAAATTGTTTTGTTCCATACTCCTCACCCGCCTCTTCAATGTTTTCTTTGTCGCCATGAGCGCTCGGATCCTATCTAGACAGTGCTGCTTGATGGTAAGCATCACTGTCAGATTTAGAGTATGGTGTTGACGTCTTAATCCGGCAGCTATGCGCCGGATCCTGGGAGTAAAAACTCTACCAGTCGTCTTATATTCCACCACACTCTGGATCCGAGAAGCATGTTGTCTGGCCGACTGTATCTTGCCTTCGATTTTTTGTACACGCCGCTTGGCTTTCTCGACCCCGTGATTGGTTGATCTCTCACGGAGGACGAGTTGCTTCGCGGCGTTGTACACGGCGCAGTTGATTTGCCAGATGTCTACATCTTCCGGAATTTCCTCATCGATGACCGCGTCCATTCTAGCCAGGTCTTGTGGCTTTAGGTTAGCCCTGGTGTTAAGGCTAACCCTCGTCCTTAAGTCTACACCGGTGAACTCTAAAGGATGTTCCCCATCAGCTGGTAATTGCCGCGGTGGGATTGCGGCTGGCAGTTCTTCCAGCTGGCGGGGTGCCCTTACGTAACCCGTCCTGAGCAGAAAGGATACTTGATCTCTCAGATGTTGTTGAGAGAAGGCGCGATGCTGTATATACGTATTGTTATTATTATTAGTTCCTCGGAGAATGGTGCCCATTCCTAAAAAAATCATCAGTTAACATGTTGCTTCTCTAAGTATTGTTAAAGAAGTTCTTTTGATAATTAAAATTCTTTTGTGACTTTTTGTGTGAGGATTATTAACATCGGTTAGATTTGTGAATGTCAGCCACAAAATAACTCTTAGATATGACTTCCAGAGGTAATTGTTCATTTCTAAAATAATGGTGTTATATCTATACACTTATGCACTTTTTAAGAAGTTGAATATTACCTCTTATGGATTTCACAATGAATAGTTTTTATAAACTTTCTTTATGGTGGTGTGCAGTATGCCATAATATGTATTTCTTGATAATCTGTTGCAGACCGTTCATTGTAAAATATGGACATTGTAGGCCGAGGAACCAAGCGCGCCCCAGAAATGATGAGTGATTTAATGTGTCAACACAAGTCATTATTTTATTAGTGGTTTTAAACTTAAAGTAGTATAATTAGATGAAAAAAATCTCCTAAATTCACATTTTTATTCACTTTAATTTTTCATCATCACAAATGGTGGCGACAGTAAGTACATTCGTCTTCGAGCTGGTCATAAAAATATGGCGGAGTTGTGTAAAGCAACCGCGGTTATTCTGGGGAAAATTCTAAAATATGTAGACATAAGAACTTTTTTATGGAACGTATATAAATTCCTCTTCAAGACGTTATTTTCCAATATCAGATGGCCAAAAAAAGGCTAAATACAGAGTTTACAAAAGACATTCACTTTGAGGTTTATATAAACTAATATAACCTGATATCTCGTTCATAGAGTAATAAAAACAATTTACAGATATTTTTTGCACCGCTAATTGTACGATTTTTGTGATACTTATAAATGTCATCAATTATTTAATTTTTTAGAAATAAAACCTCTAAAACAGAAAGAAAAATTTAGAGAATGCCACAAATAACGTTCAGACAATATTAACAAAACCTCTTTTTGTAATTTCCGCCAGCGTTCGATAATACTTTTCATAAGTATTCTCATTTATGCAAGTTATATTAGTTTTATAAACCTCTACGTAACGTCCTCTGTAAATTATATATTTAGCCTTTTTTTTAGTCATCTGACATCTGCAAACAACGTCTTGAAGAGAATTTATATAAGTTTACATAAATAGTTCTTATGCCGATCTATTTTAGAATTCTCCAGAACGTTTGTAACCTTGCATACTTACTGGGTTACTTAAATCCGTTAAGGGAAAACATGCAAGCACCCATAAGATTCTGAGTTTCTTCAAATTTCCCATATTGTGATATTAAGCTTTTCTAGGTAAACATCAGGTATAATTGACCACCTGGAGATACTTTATATCAGGGATATCCAACCGTAGGTTATGTGTCTCGTCCAGCTCTTTATGATTCTGATCCTACCTTTATCATTTACTGTACTTCATGATGGTAGTTTTATAATACTCTGTGTCTGCATTATATGATTTTGTCAAAATGAAAATTAAGAAACAGATATTCATAAATCTACCATGAGATAAACACAGGAGTTTTCAATGAAACCTGTGTTCTATGTAGAACAATTTCTGGTGGCGCCAAAGTAAGGGTTTTGGGAGCCCGTAACAACAATCCATTCTTATTAAAACCATGCATGACAAATAAGCATGTTTATGCCGTTAATTTTTTAATATTCTAGTGTAATGTATATAATCCTGAAATATCATCTCCTTTCTCTGTTTATTATTTGTACAGAAAAAAAATACAGTGATTGTTTTTGGGTCTTTGACACTAAAAATTCGTGATAAAGTCAATAAAACCTAAGGATCTCATCAAATCGCTTTCACACGATGCAGACACAAAAAATAATGCATAATTGTAACTCAACAAATGTAAACAATGAATGTCAGCCCACCGCCGGTGTAACGTGTGTTTTATTCTTAATTTCATAAAAATAGTGTATCTTCATAAGAAGATACTTTTTGTATCTGGATTACCAATACAAGTTGATCCTTAGAGCGGCGTTCGAGGAAAAATTCGGAGCAAAAAACGGTTCCTTGATATCAAATTTCAAAAAATACCAACAAGAATGGGTCCAAATTAATCAAAACTATTTCAAGTCTGGTTTTGGAAACCCTTATATCAGCAACCACCTACAAGATACAGGCGAAATTTCTCAATTTGTACGGCGTACTCTCGAAGATACAGAACCTCAACCCCGGGAAGATTATAGGGAGTTTCTGGAATTAGCATTGGTAGCATTGGAGAAGTTTCTTCACGAGATTTATCATCTCCTGCTCCAAGAGCGATGCGTAATGCCCGGTACATGCCAAAAGTTATTTATTCGGAAAATGTTCTGGAAGAATTTCATCTATTGGCTTCAGAATGTAAAAAAATTCAGATGTACGCATTTATATTATTGAAGTTTATCTAGAAGCTTGGTTCCCAGCACCACTGCAGTAGCTTTCGCTCTGTACCAAGATTTGTGTTTTTTCTAAAAAAGCCATGAATATAAATCCATCTTTCTGGAAGTATGGTCTACAAACGAGTTAATTAAAATGTTTTGATTTTGTAAAAAAAAACTGATTTGAAAAAAAGAAACTTTCCCAAATAGCACAACTTAGTCCAGTAAACATCCAATGGACATCCAGTGGATGAATCACTATAAAAACTAGGATGTACAATGGACATCCAAATTGCATTCAAATTCAGTCCATTGGATATCCATCGGGTGCCAGTTTGTCACAACTCTGGACACAATTTTGGACATCCAAAAGAGGTCCAAACCGAGTCCATAAAATCATGATAGTACAAATCAATCTGGACATCCAGAGTGCATTCAGTTCGTGTCCATTGGACATCCAAAGCATGTCCATATACAGGGTGTATGCCGAAATTAGTGTGCAATATTTTACCAGCGTCTTCAACGACCAAAAATAAGAAAAAAGTTTCTATAAACATAGGTCAAAAAATGCTTCCGAAGGAGCCACAGCCCCCTTAAGGTGAGCCCCTGAAAATATTTTTTTAGGGTGCTGTGGCTCCCCATTGGAAGCAATTTTGGACCTATGTTTATAGAAACTTTTCCTTATTTTTGCTTGTAGAAGATACTGGTAAAATATTGCAAGCTAATTTCTGGACATCCTTTATCAAAGTGAAAGGAAAAATGGTTTACATAGAAAAATTACACGGGGTAAAAATTAAAAAAAATTGTTTTATTTAAAAAGTAATAACACCAGACAAAACTATTACGTCCTTTATTTGCCTCCACACTGCTTCCTTCTACATTTCTGCCTTCTTCCTCTCCTTGGCCCGGCGCAGTCACTTCCTTATATTTGTTTCAATTTCTTTATTGTTTCTAGTTTGTGTCTCGTGAGCTGCATCTAAAAAATACATTCCAAAATGAAGTTCCTTGTACAAAACAGCTGTTATTATTCGTAAAGAAGTAGTCAAGCAGACTATACGAAATTTAGTTATTATTTGATCATTAATTTATGTCCGCCAGCAAAATCTAGCATCGAAACAGCTTAAAAAACACGCGGCCTTGAACCTACATACGCGTTATAAACGTAGGGTCAATTTAAATCAAGAAAGTTATTTGTATACAAGAAACAAAAACAAACTGCAGAAGATCTGTTAATGCCACATGTGAAATTTTAAATTTTAATGCCCACTCACCTAATTCTAAAGCAATATTATCATTAGTTTTTATGTTTTCTTCTAAAACTACATTAGAAATGTTTTCTTCACTTTCATCAATAGAAATATTTTGGTTTATGTTAGGTTGTGACACATCATCTTTCGAATCTGAATCACTTACATGCAAGTAAGTATTATCGGAGCTAGTATTTTCTACGGAAACACGAGAACTCTGAGATGACCGTGAGGCTAAATCCAAATCATTATGAATAATGGTACTTCTTTTGCTAAGGTTTATATTATTTGCACATTCACTTTGCAAAATAATTTCAGACGTTAACTTTGCAATATGGTAATTTTTTCTGGTAATTTTAGGCATATCTGAATTTGAATAAGTATCTAATAATTAAATTTAAAAAAATCAATATTATTTAACACATTAAAACGCCCAGGAATCTGCTTGCGTAAAACTCCAAACTGTAGAACCTACAATATAAAACAAAAGTACTATATAAGAAACATGAAGTCCAGACATATTTTTTAATTTTTAAATATTTACACTAGTTTATTAATATTTTAAAATAAATTCTCCAACTGCTGTAAAAATTTACAAATATTTTAGGTACTAGAGAACTAATGAAAAAATTTCTAGTCTAAGACGGGGCTACCAGAGAAAGATGGATATATAGAAAATCGTTGGCACGAGAAATGCAAAAAGTACAAAACATGCAAATCGATCGTTTGGAGCACATAGCACTTAAATAAATTTATATCATATTAATACTTACACAGCTCAATGAAAGTCTTCTCTTCCCTTCTTTTGTTTAGAATTTGGTGGTTATTTCTAAAAAAATAACAGATATATAGGTATTACATTCAGAAACTCTCGCAGCTTTATTTTCTTTTTAATGGGAAAACTGTCATCTTTGTTTTCTTCTATTTTTAAATGGGAAAAGTGGTGTAAATTACATTTTGTCAATCAGACGAAAGCTAAATTAAGAAAACTGTTAGCAAAAAAATAGTGTTATTCTACTTTTAGTGTTACACAGAATACCTATAGCAGAATGAGGTTAGTTTCGGTCCATGAATTGAACAATGAAGATATTCAGTTTTTTGTGTCTCTTGTAAAGTTTGTTTTGAGTTTGTAGTCTAAGCAAACGATATATAGAACTGTATTATTTCATATTGTGTAATAAATCACGAAAAAAAATTAGTAGGTACTTAAGTAATACGCTTCCACAATAGCAATATGTATCTAATTACTTTTAACCTTCACAACTGTTTACAACCAAGAACAATTATTAGAACAAATAAAAAACTCACAACCACCAGCCTCAATAAACAAAATCCTGAAAATCTTTAAAATAATAAAAATGAGTGCAACGGACGGCGTGTACTAACTGAAATAACGTAACGCCTGCGTAAAAGTCAATCATGGCCGGTTGAATAGATAAAAGACGTAAGCGTACCACTTCATCCTTTCTCTATTTATTAAATGAAAAGAGCAAGCAATGTGTCGTATCGCCAGACTAGAATCAAGCGACAATGCACCTATCAAGATCGAGAGAGTGGTCGAATGTGTGGTGAACAACTTTCGTCCAAATGGCGCCAATGTTTAAATGAAACACATTTGCAAGTCTTGAAAAATGGTGCAAATTTTATGCTATATCATTAAAATTCGTGTTTATACTCGGATTAAATAATGAATATAATATAAAAATACATTCACGATCGCTTCAACGTGTTTTTATTAGTTGGTTAACAAATATGAAAGGTTGTTATGCATTTGCAATTACGTACGATACGCAAGGGGGCATAATTTGCATGAAAACATATAAAAATTTTGGACTCAAACTGGACAGCCAGTGGATATCAACTTCTTGCTGTCCAATGGATATCCATTTACTTGCAGTCCAATGGATATCCATTTAAATGTCTCTGACATCGAGACATTTTAATGGACACAAAATGGATATCCATTGTACTGCAGGTAAATCTATATCCATTGGACATCAAGAATTTAATATCCACTGGATATCCATTTAATGTCCCTGGACGTAGGGACACTTAATGGATACAAAATGGATATCCATTGGATGTTGATGGTTATCTGGGTTATACCAGCAATTGTACAGAAAATATATGTTTCACTCTTATTTTGTTGTTTTTATAGAGAATCTATCATAAATAGTAAGGAATTGATAAAAAAATCGATTGCTGCTTGAACGCGCATTGTACCCACACGAATCCGAAGAATCTGAAAAGGGGGTCGTTGCGGCACACCCTAACGTTATCCGATCGGGCTAAAAATTAACAAGGATTATTTTTCCATGAAATGGAACCATTCTGGGGAATAAAGACCACCCTAATGTGTACTTAACTTGGTAAATAATTATTCATGAATCATAAATTATCTGTTAATTGAACAAATAATAGTCCAGTCCACCTTTCTGTGTATTCTCAAACGAAACGCTTAATTGTATTTTAATATTGTATTAATTATAGGCAATAAAAGATAACAACTGGTTTTTATTCATATTTGTTACATTGTGTATTTTGTTGATATAGTCTAGTGACCCTTCATATATACTCTATATGTATTTAAATTAGTCGACAGAAAAAAGAAAACCAAAGTTTTAATTAGGCGAAGTTTCGTGTATTTTGACACTTCCTCAGGACTATTTAAATTAGGTTTTCCTTTTAAAAGTATATACATATTTAAAAATTTAAACATAAACATGAATAACAAATAAATACGATTAAGAACAGTACAAACAAACACCACTGACTAGAATGATGAATAAATTCTAGTCAATGGTGTTTGTCTGTACTGTTCTTAATATTTATTTGTTGTTCATGTTTATGTTCAAGTGTTTAAATGAATACTTTTACAAGAAAAATCTAATTTAAATCACTGGCGGTTCTTCTATAGGGTCATTTGGTCAATGACCTCCCACATGCAATTAAAAAATAGAGCTATTCATTTTAATATTCTTAAAAAATATATTAAAGTTTCTAGTTCATTCTATACACAATACTATTCAAATATCTAGATCGCAGGATTTCGTATCCCCTCCGAGCACCGAGCTCTACATTCATATTCATTACACTATTCATTTAGAGAATTTAAAAATCTTGGGTCAATCCACAACGTGTCCTCAAAGCTAGCTACGGACCGAATTTATAACGAATTAAAGTGAAATAGACTTATGCGCAAATCGTTAGAAAGCAAAAGAGACAGAAAACACAGGCGGGGACAATGACCCTGACACGCGGAAACGCACGAAGTTTAGTAGAACAGTCGCTAGTCAGCAGTCGTAATTCTGACTAGGTACGCGTTGGTCAATAAATTCTGTCGCGTTGTTTTTAATGTTTTTATTTGTGAACATTTTATTAGTAAATCTCTATTTGTCGTGAAATTAAGTAAAACAGTGTGTTTGGTGTTTACTATTAAATATGAGTGTTGTACAAAATATATTAAAACTGGGTTATGAGGACCGAGTGAAATTCAAAGGTGGTGGCCGTCCAAAACCTAATATGACGATAAAGCAAACATCTCTTTATAAGAAAAAAGAAGTTAATAGGTATTTTTAATTAAAAAAAGTTATCCTTCAGCAAATTTTATTCATTGTTACGCTCATCAACTAAATTTAATTTTACAAAAAGCATCAAGTCAGGATAAAAGCATAAAAATTTTTTTTGCTAATTTGGATAGCTTTTCTTCATTCTTTGGAAAATCGCCAAAAAGAACAGACGTGTTAGATAATGTTGTTAAGGTGAGATTACCTAAAGCGGCTCCAACACGATGGAATTTTAATACAAAGTACATAGAGACTGTTTATACCTATCGAACAGAATTATTAGATTGTTTAGAAAAAATCGTTGATAATGAATCAGAAAACAACATTCTAACCCAAGCTATTGGTTTAAAAAACTATTTACAAAATGAACATTTTCTTTACTGATTAAATTTTTTTCATTTAGTTATGCCTCATTGTGATATATTGTTCAATCAATTACAAAAATGTAATATCGATGTCATAACAGTAAATAAGTGTATTGGCGTTTTTAATAGTAAAATTGAAGACATCAGAAATAAAATTTTGAATAACTATTTGGAGGAGACATCCATGCAGTCTGCCCAGAGATGTAAAACGGAAGAATCAAAAAGGAGAATTTCATTAGAAGTTTGTGATATAATTACATCTGAGATCAAAAACAGGTTTGGCTTCAGTAATCATTTAGCAGTGTCTCAGTTATTTCACGCAGATCGATTTAAAGATTATAAAAAAAGCTTTCCTCAAGATATGTTTAAATTAGTTAAAATGGAGTATCCAGTCATAAATCATTTGAAATTTAAAACTGAATTAGAAGTATTATATAGCCGAGAAGATTTTTCCAATAGTGAAGGTGCAGTTGCTTTGTTACAGTTTTTTATTAACAATAATTTGTGTAATACTTTTTCTGAAAGTGTCAAACTGTTAACAATCTTGTGTACTCTCCCTATGACTACCGTCGAAAGTGAACGTTGTTTTTCCACCTTAAAAAGAATAAAGACATTTTTAAGAAATACCATGGGTCATGAAAGGTTATCTTCTTTAGCTATGCTTACCATAGAAAGGGCATTAATAAAGAAGATAAAAGACTAATGAAAAAAGTAATTGACCACTTTGCATCTCAAAAAGACCGGAGGATCGACTTGGAATTTAAATCACTTTAAAAGGTAGGTAATACAGTAAACTTTTCTAATTGACCTCCCTATCTTTTGACCCACGAACCGCCGTTGATTTAAATAGTACCGAGGTTGTGTCAAAATACACGAAACGTCAACTAATTAACACTTTGATTTTCTTTTTTTCTGCCTATTTTACCTCCATAAATTTAAAGAAATATATAGTGTATGTATATCATTGGCAGCTGGAATAAACACAAAATTTTGAGAGAAAATGAAATAGAAAATTCCTACATAAATCTTAATCTTTTAAAGATTTATGTACGAATATTATCTTTCCTTTCTCATCATTTTTCTACCACTTTTATGGATTTTCGTCAAAAAAAAGAAAATTTTGATTTTGACGATTTTTCCAATAAATACCAAAATATGAGCCTTACTGGGCCATTATTATAAAGCCAGAATCTCTAGAGAAAAAAACAAAATAATTTTAATCACTTCATTTACTACAATAATTATTTTTGAGTTTATTATTTTGATATTCTTTTTATTCTATTCTTTAACTAAATCAATAAACTTTGAGAGGTAAGTTAAAGCTGACCCTTCTACGGATTTTTCATTTTGTATTTAAAACGCATTAACATTTCAGAGGCGCACTCTAAGATATTTTTCATTAATTTAGTGTTAGATTCTCCTTTGTTGGACAACATCTTTTATTAGTTTTTTTTTATTTAGGTACATTATATGATACATTTGAGGGCAATAAACTAATAATAAATAAAAAAAATATATTTTTGAGTACTGTTTCAGTTATCCAGTTTCCTGTACACTTACTCTTTAACAACAGTATACCTGAATACAAGGTAATTCATTTTGTTAAACACTTACTAAATTCCAATAAAAATAATTGTTAAATAAAAATATACAGTGTGTCTCACTTAAGAGTGTAACAGCGTAATAATACTTTTCTTTTTTGTTCGATTTAAATCAAACTGGTCTCAAAAGATAGAGGTCATCAAGGTCTATTTAAGACCACAAAATCACATTACATCTTTAAATGCAAGGCCATCTACGATGCTAAATTATATGAAAGAAATCAAAAAATCATAGTAGGCATTCTTTAATAAAAAAAATTTTATTAACAAAACTTGTTTGAAATCAATCAAAAACTCTGAATCCGAGGTTAGTTAAATTCTAAAAAAATGAGATTTTGATGAAAAAAATTCCAGTCCCAAATTTTTCGTTTTGATAAGCATGCTCTGACTCCTTTGTTTCTACTAAAAGACAATTTTGTAATGTCAGATTAGTTGTCAAGTAAATTTGTTGGTATTCTGTCTGATTTTTTGCATTCTAGCATATTTTATTTCAGTTAAAATGCTTACAACTGCGGAAAAAGTGGAAATTGTTAGATTAGTTGGTGATAATTCTCGTACAGTGAGGGAAGTTGCTACAGAATTTAATAATCGGCATCTAGATCGACCCCCAATAGACCATGTAAAAGTTTGGCGAATTAATAATTTATTCAATAGAACTGGCAAAGTGTGCAACAAACAAGAACAACGTGTAAGGTATCATGTTAGAGATGCAGAAATTCTCCCGTTTGTGAGAGAAAATCCAAGGTGTAGCCAAATTAAAATGGCCACAATTTTAGATGTACCCAAGATTTGACAATGCTTCCGTCGAAATAAATTACGTCCCTTCAAGCCTATTTTCTTACATACATTAGAAGAAGGAGACGAAGAAAGGCGGCTGGAATATTGCTTTTGGTGTCAGGGAGAGTTTTTGGACAACCCTAATTTTTTTAAAAATATGTTATTCTCAGATCAAGCGACATTTACAACTAACAGCACAGTTAACTCTCAAAATACTCGAAATTGGTCCGTTGAAAACTCTCATGGGTTGTAAACTGTCGACGTCAGTATTCAGAAAAGGTGAATGTGTGGTGCAGTATTTTGAATGAACAAACAATTGGGCCATATTTCTTTGAGGGAAATTTAAATGCGAAACGTTTTCTAATTTTTTTTGCAAACTGAATCCTCAATCGAAAATGAAAACTTGCCCCTTATTGCATACAACAATCTGATATTTCAACTTGATGGAGCCCCAATCCACAATGCAATGGTAGTACGGAATTGACTAAATGACAACTTTCCCCGAAGGTTGGTTGGAAGAAATAGCCCTGTTATTAATTGGTCTCTGAGATCACCTGACCTCACGCTCTGGGATTTTTTTATGGGGGTTTCTAAAGAATGAAGTCTACAAAATGCAGCCACGAAATAGACTACAAATGGAAAACAGAATTAGGCATGCTTGCGTTGAAATTACGCCTGCAACCCTCCGAAAAGTTATGTACAACAACAGAAAGCGAATTGAGGCATGCATTAGGGCTGATGGAGGTTTGATAGAACATAATATTTAATTCATTTGGTTGTATTTATTATTCATTTTTGTAAATTGTGTTTCAATAAAATAAATTTAGAAATAATTTTTATTAAAATGCCTAAAATGATTTTTGTCATCAAAACCTAATTTTTTTTTTTTAGAATTTAACTAAACTTCGCATTCAGGGTTTTTGAATGATTTCGAACAAGTTTTGTTAATAAAATTTTTTGATTAAAGGCCTTGCATTTAAAGATGGAATGTGATTTTGTGGTCATAAATAGACCTTGGTGACCTCTATCTTTTGAGACCAGTTTGATTTAAATCGGACGAAAAACAAAAGAATTATTACGCTGTTACACTCTTAAACACATTGTATGTATATAAAAATGATTTATATAAAACGTAATAAAGTAAAATGATTTTGGAAATTATTGGAGAAATAATTCCTTATTTAAAACTACTACTGGCTACTGGTAAACTTTAAATTTTGTTTTATCTTAATTTACGTATAACTAAGAGGGCTGCTGGAATTATCAGCTATTTATTTTACTGCGTCTCCTTTGTACTCAGTAAACCTAAACTATACTTGAAAACTATAGGATACGGTTCTGTTTTCTTTTAAAGATTTTGATAGAACTATGCAACCAATTATACAACAATTTGCATGCGCCTGCGCAGCACTATTGATATTAAAACAAATATTTAAAAATATATTTTGCTTCTTTATCATTATAAGTAATTGCATTTAATAGATAAGAAAATTTCAATAGAATTATCGAATTACAGTATCGTTCTTGTTCCCATGTCTATTATGAATAAAGATAATTTAGTTCAATAAAAATAATACACATTAAAATTTGGTATGAGTCATGCGCCGTATTGTTCAGTCAGAGACAGTTATTAGCTCGGCCATGTTCGTTGATATACATCTCTAGAGTAGTGAAGTCCAGTTGTTGTTTTCCAAGGGAAATACGTGAAATTCCGGCCTAAAAATGGCAGGGAATATGGGAATGGAGCAACTTATTCCTATTGTGAATAAGTTGCAAGATGCTTTTACACAACTTGGGGTTCATATGACTTTGGATTTGCCACAAATTGCTGTAGTGGGCGGACAATCAGCAGGAAAAAGTTCAGTATTAGAAAATTTTGTTGGCAGGTAAGTTAAAATAAACATTTATTTAACTGTTTTACATTGTTTATATGCCAATTAATTATTGATTAAATTTGTGGTTAAATCAATTTCGTTTTGACTTTTGACATATTGACCTGTCTTATTGACTAGTCAAATTTGTGTTAATTTGACGTCTCCCGAGAAAACAGGAATGGGGCGTATTTTATTCAATACACTATTTTTTTATCCCATTTTCCTTAATATAGCTAATTTAAAAATTGGGTTGTGGGTTGATTATTGATTTTCAAAATTTGTAGCACAGAGATAATGAGTTGAATGACATACTTAATCTTTCTTGCAGAGACTTCCTTCCTAGAGGATCTGGCATTGTAACTCGTAGGCCACTAATCTTGCAGCTGATAAATTCCAATACTGGTAAGATTATTTATAAATGTTCACCAAAATATACAAAGTCTAAGAGACATTTGCAACTCCTAGTGATCAGTTTGTAGGACACCTGCATTGTTTACCTATAAATGTAAATAAAAATAAAGTATAGGAAAAAATTGTATAGTAAATATAAATAAAACTGATAAAATTCTTTATCTTGTGACACTGTTAGAGAAAAGCAAAATTCTAATTATAACCTTAATTAAATGTTACAAAATTTGATTAATATGAAAAAAAAACATATCCAGGTAATTAATTAAATTAGCTAGGTATAAGATTAGGTAATAATAAAATCAGAATTTACGAGATAACGTGTGCTAGATAAGTGATATTGTTGCTGATTTTTTTCAGGCAATATTATAATTTAAACTTGCACTACAATAATTTTTTCTGTACTACAAAACAAATTTTGTTCACTGAAGTGGGTTGGAACTTTTGATGTGAAGATAACTACAGTTTTTCACAAAACACCATATATCACACTCGACACGGATTTCGCCAACCAAGTTGGCATTATTTAGATATCATTAAAACGATTTAACTGATTTAATTTTGTTCAATTTGATCGTTTTACTGTTTTGTAATTCTGTATATTGGTTTATGAGAAATGCACATGGAGAATGTCATTAGGATTCTGTTAGTCATTCCCGAAATTAATTAATCTTCCTAAAATTATGTTATAATTCTGAAAAACGTTATAAGTATATAAAAAACTCGAGAACTAAAGTGTAAGGTGTCTCTATATTGGAGGTCAATCTCATAATGGTTGATTTTAGACCCTAAATTACGGCATTTGAATCGTACATACCAAGTGCGCCGTTTTTGAGATACAGAACGTTAAATGTAACTGGTACGCACAGTCATTTTTCAAATATCTTGAAACCGTTTGAGGATATCTTTTCCAGTTTTAATGTGTGATTATTATAAGGCTAATTAAATCTTCAGTAAAGATTTGGTTGAGATTGATATACCAGACATTTAATTTTTTCAGGCCAGTTATATTTTAACCCACCTTTTTTTTTTTTTTTTTTAGAACTATGACCCCTATACTTTCTAGGTAGAAAATTCACATAATATGCGACATTTTTTTACTATTGTAATTTTTCGATTTCTCTAAAAGTTTAAGGGCAATTTGGCAAAATTTAGCTGCACTGTGTTACTTAAAGATGGAAAATATGGATTAATAAGAAATTTTAACTTCTGATTTACTATGTACAGGGTTATCCAACGTTATCCACCCCATTTAATTCGCTACAACTTTTTATTTAAAACATTTTTTTTATAACTCAAAAAATAACCATAGGGCCTTTTCGTTAGATAATCCTGTACATGATGTTTAATCAATCATTTATTAAAATTTTACAATAATGTATGATTTTCGGAGATTTAATATAAAAAAGTGAAATTAAAATTTCATATTCATATTTGTCATCTTTATGTAACACAGTGCAGCTAAATTTTGCCAAATTGCCCTTAAATCTTTAGAGATATCGAAAAATTAAAATGTAAGAAAATGTCGTAAATTATGTGAACTTTCTCCTAGGAACGTCATAGGCGTGCCAAAAAAATGGGGTGGGTTAAAATATAACTAGCCTGGAAAAAGTTAAACAATCAGTATATCAATCTTAATCAAATCTTTACTGAAGATGTAATTGTCTCTATAATAATCGAATATTAAAACTGGAAAGATATCTCAAATGGTTCCAAGATATCTGAAAATAATTGTGCATACTAGTCACATTTAACGCTCTGTATCTCAAAAACGGCGCACTGGTATATAGGTATGTATGGCTCAAATGCCATAATTTAGAGTCTAGAATCTATCATTAAGAGATTGACCCCCAATTTCGGAACACCTTGTATAAGAACTGATAAATTTTAATCTGTTGTGTAGAATGTCACATATTGTATATTTTATTGACTTTTAAATCGATTGGTATTATAATTGTTATGCAAACAGACTTGGTTTTAAAAAAGTTTTTCTTTGTGGAACTTTACATAATTATTTGGCTATTGAGCCCTGAAGAAGTTTAAGCATATTCGAACGTAGGCGGTAGCTTTTATTTTAACCTATTGTCCTGGTTCCGACAATTTCAACCTGTAGTAGTAATCATTTATACGACTACTGCTGCTAATTATAAATTGAGGGAGAGATCAACACTTGGGTCAACATGTATAAAACACTTTGTATAAATATAATTATTGTCATTATATTTTTATCATTGGTGTATAAATAATGTATTGGAGACATTTGCCCAAAGTTTAATTAAAATTATTTTCGCAATTTTCGAAATCTAATTCTATTTGATTTCGAAAATAGCATGCCAAAATGCTAATCTATAGATTTTAAAATACAAAATATAATTTTTTAAAATAATACAGAATTTACATCTAACAAGAAATGGGCAATTTATCCATATTATGTACATAGACAAATACTTTTTTTTGTAATTTGAGTTAGTTGCGATTTTTTGTGGTTTTTTTAAATTCCATTATTTTCACCTCCACTTATTTATTTTTGAACAATATCTGTACAAAAACTTTTTATAATTTAGTTTTTGAAACGTTACAAAAATGATATCTATTTTCCCATTGAATTAAATAATCTGGTATTAAGTGAGAAGTATACAGGGTGTTTCAAAAAACTTCCGTCAAATTTTAAAGCATGATTTTTTGACAAAATAAGTTGAAAACTTCATAAGTCCTAATCATCTTCGTTTATAAGATACAGGATTTACTAAGAAATTAAAAATGTTGAAAATGTCAAAAATTAAAAATGAAAAATTATTTTTAAATTTCATTTAATAACTCATATTGAAGCGACAGCTTGTAAATCTTGTTTAATTCATAGCATACTATGAATATTTCTTTGGTTACGTTTTTAATTTCTTTGCAAATCTGGGTGAGATTAGAAATTAAGCAGTAAAACGTTTTTTAATATTTTGCCCCGAAACGATACTTCGTACGAAAAAAACAAGAGATAATTTTTATGTAGATCTAATCAGTAACGTCTCAGAAGTTTTTAAATTGAATAAAAAGCTGCGCCCTATCATAATTTTCTATAAAAACGTTATTGTTGTTGATCCTACGCACGCACTAGTGGAAGTAAAAAAAATCAGTTATACATGAAAATGCCTACTTATACGATATTAATGTGTCAAAATTCAATATTCTACCTGTAAGCTTTTTTGAGATTTTTTTAGGAATATATATTTTTTTTAATTTCCGACCCTGTATCTTATAAACGAAGCTGTTAAGGACATAAGTGTATATGAAATTTTCGACCTATTTTTCGCTGAAAAATCATGCTTTAAAATTGGGCGGATTTATTTTGAAACACCCTGTATATAAATTTATAGCTTCTAATACAACATATTGATGTCAACCTTTTTTTAAGCTGTGAACCTATGAAGCTGAGGTTTCGGAATTAGTATAGGCACATATGGGACTTACAGAGACGATGTAAAAGTACACAAAACATTTATAAGCAATCTGCGAACGTCAGCGAAACATATTTCGCGAGATGTTTTTATGATTTCAGAGAATGTTCAAAAAAAAAGTCTTGTTTAAGTACACTTATTAAGGTAGTTAAAGACATTCACTAATAATTATCATTACAAATCTATTGTTTCTTATTTCTTGATAATTATTTTTTATAGAAGTTAACTTTAGAGATACAATTATATCTATCCTTATTTAAGAGAAACTTAACGATTTTGAAGGAAAAAATATATTTTTAATATTACCATATGCCCCCTTCAAAAAAACAACTATGCAGCTACGGACCCGTGTTTCGGAGTTATTGCTCCTCATCGGCGTAGCGTAGCTAAGGTATTGGATCCAGGATGGGATAGATCAGGAACAAAAACTAACCTAAGGCTGGAAAGTACAGTACAGAATATATGGCACTACACCCTCTTTGTTTTATTTTGAAACTCAATAGCTATCTAATTAATATATTGTCCAACTAGAGTATATAACACCTACTAGGTACCGAAAATTGTAGACAAAATACAAAATTATGGTAGTATTTTAAAGTTTCCGACCCCATAGCTACTGTTATTACCTATTGGCAACTTTTAAATATACTTCGATGAAGATTGCCAGTAAAATACATGGATGAACCCAAAATGTTCTTTTATTTTTCCTCTTTTTCCTTCCTAAATTGGATACTAATATTAAAGCGTCTTCGTCCGACGATATCACTGAGCCTACTGATACTGAACAAAAATGTCAGTGACATGTTGTATATATTTACGGAGGTTTTTGTATTTTGTTTACTATATTGGTGTATGATGTGTCGACGACAGTTCGTATATATCTGCGACCCGTAGCGGTTCTTAAGTGATAATTTAGTTTTTCTAAAATTGAAAGTTAATTATTCCAACAATAAAATAATAAAAGGTCATGACATTTGAAAGTTTTCAAACAAAAACTGTGTATCTTAGTGACTGACATAAAGTTTATGTTTTGTAATGACTGCTAAAAAATATAAAAAAAGTCCCTCGCTTCATATATAAAAGAATTGTTTAAAGTGATTGATTTTGTCACAGATATATTGACAAACAAGAACACATAAACTATTAACGGTAATAATTTGATTAATCAGTTTAATTCGTTTTCTTAATAATTTATAAAACAAAGAAACGGAAACTTAATTGACTATTGTTTGTTAGTAAACTGTTCGGTGTTACTACAATGAATTAACTGTCAATAATGTCACACTTTTCGGGTTAATTTAACACAATCATTTTATAAAGAAAATATTTAGAAATCACTTAAAGTTGTTGAATGCTCAAAATAATTGTCGTTCTATAGTTATTAGTATATTTTATGTCACAAGTAGTTCCGACAACTTAAATTAATTTATATGAAAGTTTGTATCGCTACCTAAGGACAGTTGCCATCCATTTTAACCTATTAGAAACTATTATAACTATAATACAAAAATTGTCAACATGGTTTTTTAGCATTGACCAGGAAAGGTTTCATAAAATATGTACTTTTTAAAGTGGGGATCATAAAAAATATATGCTGAAACTCTTGGACCGTGCCAGCTTTTTTTTTATATATTTAAGTATTGTTTGTACCCTACGGTAAAAATTACAATGGTTTAGAAGTGCTCTTTCTACTTTTTAAATTATAATTTCTTTATAAATAAATATGATGTGTAATATTTGTTTCTTTCTATAGAATATGCAGAATTCTTACACTGCAAGGGTAAGAAGTTTGTGGACTTTGATGAAGTTCGTAGAGAAATTGAATCAGAAACGGATAGGGTCACCGGAAGCAATAAAGGCATATCTAACATACCCATTAACTTGAGGGTATATTCACCAAATGGTAAAAACACAAAATTACATTATATATTCCATTAAGTACATGATAATATGCAAATTTTAAATACACTTTAATCTGTTAATTGATATTATATAATGTTACTTAATACATTTAATGTTACATTTTAGTATTAAACTTGACACTCATTGATCTGCCTGGATTGACCAAAGTGCCAATTGGGGACCAGCCTGTAGACATAGAGCAACAAATTAGATCAATGATTATGCAATTCATCAAGAGAGAATCATGTCTCATTTTAGCTGTTACACCAGCTAATACAGATTTAGCTAATTCAGATGCTCTAAAATTAGCCAAGGAGGTCGATCCGCAAGGTAGGACGATTGTCTAAATATTTTTCCACTGTTAAATAGAACCCTTTTATGCAAATGGTACTGATAAAAATTGATGGGTGCTCCTAAAGTGCCACAGAATTACATATAACGGCAACACTTTGAAACAGATAAAAAAATAATAGAAATTATGTTTTATGTATACTAATTATAAGGGTGATGCAAAAACACAAAAATTTTATAACATATTTAGGTGATTTTTTGTGAAAAAAATAATAAAATAAATAGTGAAATATAAATTTATGTTAAATGTGATTTTATAAACATGGTATTATCGTAATGTATAAATTTGTATGATTTTTCTTTCTGTTTGATAGTGTTGAACTTCTAAAGCAGCTTCATGAGCATGTCGGAAGTCGCCTCTAATAAAACTAAAATAAAATAAAACCAGAAAATTATGTTTTCAGGAATTCGTACCATTGGTGTGATTACTAAGTTAGATTTGATGGATGAAGGCACAGATGCCCGTGATATTTTAGAAAATAAGTTATTACCTCTTAGAAGAGGTTACATCGGTGTAGTTAATCGTTCACAAAAAGATATCGAAGGACGTAAAGACATTAATGCAGCACTTGCTGCCGAAAGGGAAATTCTTTTACAGGTAAACACCCTAGATACATCTGGTCATAATTTGTATCCATTAGATGGTTTTAAGTTATATTTGTATTTTTTAGTCACCCTTCTTATCGGCATATCGCAGACCGTCTGGGAACGCCCTATCTTCAAAGGGTTCTCAATCAGCAACTAACAAATCATATTCGGGATACCTTGCCTAGTTTGCGAGACAAACTACAGAAACAGTTATTGACGTTGGAAAAAGACGTCGAACAATTTAAACATTTTAGGCCCGATGATCCTGCCATAAAAACAAAAGCTATGTTACAGTAAGTAAAATTTTTTTGGAAGTGTTACTAAAAATTAGAATAAGAATGACGATCATGTTGGTCTTTTTTTTTTAAGAACATACTTAAAATAAAAGTTAATATTATCATGTTCTAAAACTTTATTTTTAGAAAAGCAAAAATTTCCTGTTTTATTTTTTAATTAACAAAGATCGTTGCAAAATAAAATGAATATTTTTTGTTGTCCTAACTTTTCGTTAATCTATTAATCTAGTTTATATTTTGCATATGAATGAATGTACTTGTTTTTTTAATATAGATTTTAATGAAGGCAAAATCTTCTTTTAGAATGATTCAACAGTTACAGACAGATTTCGATAGAACCATTGAAGGTTCAGGTTCTGCTCAAATTAATACTATGGAGCTTTCTGGTGGTGCTAAAATTAACCGCTTGTTCCATGAACGTTTTCCATTTGAAATTGTCAAAATGGAATTTGATGAAAAGGAATTGCGTAGAGAGATAGCTTTTGCAATAAGAAACATACATGGTATTAGGGTGAGTTTCAAAATAAGTATTATATGGCCTTAAAATAATTTAGCGATTTCTAGGTTGGCTTGTTTACACCTGATATGGCATTTGAGGCTATAGTGAAAAAACAAATTTCTCGTTTAAAAGAGCCATCTTTGAAATGTGTGGATTTGGTTGTTACAGAATTGTCAAACGTTGTTCGATTGTGTACAGATAAGGTAAGTTAAATGGTCAATATATAGATTCGTTGATTAAAGAGATATTTATTTGTTGCAGATGTCCCGATACCCGCGCTTAAGGGAAGAAGCAGAGAGAATCATTGCTACTCATATTAGGCAAAGAGAACAGTACTGTAAGGAGCAACTTTGCATTTTAATAGATTGCGAATTGGCATACATGAACACAAACCATGAAGATTTTATAGGATTTGCAAAGTAAGTGTAGAGCATCTTTCCGAGGGTTAAATTCACCAAATGGAAAATCTCATTGTGTATATTTTTTTCAGTGCTCAAAATCAGTCTGAAAATGCCACAGCTAAGGGTACCCGTGGAGCATTAGGTAATCAAGTCATCCGTAAAGGCTTCATGTGCATTCACAATCTAGGAATAATGAAAGGTGGCTCAAGGGATTATTGGTTTGTACTCACTTCCGAGAGTATATCTTGGTTCAAGGATGAAGAAGAGCGAGAGAAGAAGTATATGCTGCCTTTGGATGGTCTTAAATTAAGGGATATTGAACAGGGTTTTATGTCCAGAAGACATATGTTTGCCTTGTTCAATCCTGATGGACGTAATGTTTATAAAGTAAGTTGATATGATGGTATTATGCTGAGGGTCTCGTAATGAATTTCATTTTTTGAATTGGAATAACTCGGTAGCTGTTGGAGGGAGTGGGATCGTACTGCATGATTTGGGTAGGGACATATGTGAATTGTTCGGGTGACAATGAAGCATTGGTGGGATGAGCATTCTTGCATTTTTTAAGATCGATGATTCATACAGAGTTATAAGACGGTGTTTCTGTACTCGGTTCAGTATCGGGTTGGCTGATAATCCCAGCAAAAATTTGTTAAAATTGTGGGTAGAAGTTCAGGGCAACGGCATCAGTTACTAATTAAAAAAAAAAAAAACACGAGGTCTGAAGCAGTCTGTAACCACCCCTTAAAATGTTGAAGATGTACGTGATTCCATGGTCGACGTCCAGACTATTTAAAAACATGATATGAGTTGTCAATTTTTGAAAACAGGAAAATCATTATGAGAACTATCAGTTTTTTTTATAGTTTATGAATGTAAGTTATCGTGATATTTACAAAATTTGTTTCTAATAATATAAAGAAATTATAACGACTATCATTGTGGTACTAAGTAAATTTAATTTTCTAATATTTGATATTTGAGTAATGGTTCTGAAATATTCCATTGCACCTTTTTAACATGCTTGCTCATCAGATAGAACTTATTATATAATTTAATCTATTTTCTAGGACTACAAACAACTAGAATTAAGCTGTGAAACCTTGGATGAAGTAGACTCTTGGAAAGCTTCATTTTTAAGAGCTGGAGTTTACCCAGAAAAACAAACCGAGGCTGTTAATGGCGAAGAGGTGAGTGACCTTTCTGGACATTCTTATTCTGTGCATGATGTACAAAATATGGCATGCCATGAACAGAACAAACACAATACACACAAGCATTTTATTTCATTCTATTAAAGATTTTAATTTTTAGTATTCTTCTGATGTAAGATAGAAATTTTCATGTTTTTACTTTTATTCAGTTGGCTGCATACATTTTAATTTTTGTTTTACCAAGGTATAGGCACAAGACGAGCACAAAGAAAATATTGACATAATAATTTTGCACTGAATACTCAGAATTTATCTTTAGTAGAAAAATTAAGTGGAATTTTTATAGAATTAAATTTTTACACCTAGTTGATATAGAGTAGTGTATAATTTTTTAATGTATTACAGAAAAAACGGGCAAGTATATACAATAGAGGATTCTAAATGGTCAGATCTTGTTTGATGTGGGAGATTTGTAGTTGTAGGCATTTGCATTTTACATTTACTTTTTATTTACCGTTGAATAGTTTTTTGAAAAAATATAGTTCTCCAAATAAGACATAAGAGCAAAAGGGATCACTAGTTGTGCCAAATAATGCAAATGATTTTGAGGTGTATACAGGGTACAGCAAAAAGTACGCATCATAATTGATATTTTTTTATTTGACTTGTCAAAAACTAATTGTGGTGATCATCTCTGCTTACTGTCAATTAAAAGTGAGATTAAAAGTTGTCATGTGACTTCTGGTACAGATGAAAGTAAATATTATTTTCAAAAATTCCGCGAAAATTGCATTATTTCTTAAAATTTGGAGAAATACCATTAACAGAAATCACGTAATAAAATTTTTGATCGCGATTTTTTTTTTTTTTTTAGGAAAAAAAATATTTTCGAATTTTGTGCTGTAAATTTACATGTCGGTCTAAAATTAGATGACAAACAACTCATTGATATTTTAGTTTTAAGATAGTCGAGGTGATCACCAGGCAAATAAAAAAAAATTTTTTGATGCGGATTTTTTTGGTATACATACTGTATGCCCTGGAATTAGTGCAAAAGGGTAAGCAGAGGTCATACTTGTGTGATTTTATGAAGTACAATATTCAAGTACTAATTATTTTACTACTATTACTGTGCATTTTGCTTAATAATTAATAATGAAATATTATATTTCATCAATAATTATTGGTCTGGCCATGCTTACTCTGTTTGGCACAATGACCAGAGATGTTTCAAAGAGTGACGGATTACATTTCGTTTTCATTTGTTGTGGTTAACTATAAGATTTTTTTTTCAAGAAATTTAATAAATTTAATGTTTGATTAAGAGAGTCAGTACCATAACCTCACTAAACTTGTATAATTAAGCGTTTACCCATATTTAAATACAGCAACTTTTAAATGACTTTCGCGTATGTATGGTACAGTTTGATACAAAAAATTTTAATTCTTTTTTTCAGCTTGATATTCAAATAAAAAATATTGTAGTTTGATATAAAAATTATTTACTTTTTTTAGCGCAATACTTTAACAAATAATAAAAATGTTGTATATTATTGATGGAAAATGTGTACTACCGTCTGAGTGATTTTTTATTTTTAATCTGTTCAAATGAAAGAGAAAGTTTTATCACAGAATGTTGCATTAATGTTAAGAGAACCAAAAGATGCAATAGTAACCAAGGGCAGATCCAAGATCTTCCTTAAGGGGGAGTATTTGACACAAATATTGAAAAATACCTAATAAGAAATTTCAGAAATGGTGTGTAATACAAGCTTTGAACTGAGCTTTATTTTACACATTATTTACACAATTGATGGTCCAATCTATGATTCGAAGCCGTAGTAAAAGTATTTAATATTTTTTCTTCGAACAAGATATTCGTATATGTGAATAGTAAAATTTTCGAAAAGTAATGTCAAAGGGGGATGCAATAGCATCTATTGCCTGACAGTAACACACCAAAAAATCTCCACAATTGCTGCATTTTCTTGCACATACATAAGATTTTTATTTGGATACTATTCTGTCAAATTACTTCACGAATTTTCAGATCGATTGCATAGTGGCAGAGCAAAAATTGCGGCGCTCTTGTTGCCGCAACCGAATCGCTGCATATTCTGATACGTACTTAAACTCGGTCTTTTCACCTCTGGGTAAGTTACTGATAACTAGAGTTGGCAAAAATGCGCCACAGGACATAGGCTTACGCACCATAATAAGTGTAAGAAAAGAAATTAACTAATAATAAAAACCATAAATTGTTCAATTTAACAATGTATGCACAACTTACCCTCTTAACTAGCTTGGTTATCACAAAATGGAAAAGATGTGTAAAAACTTTGTAGCATCATGTATGTTTCTATGGTTGTCTTCGAGAGTAATGTTCAACATGGTGAAAAAATATGCTTATATTTTGAGAATGACCGTTCGACATCTATTGATGTAATACATGCATAAAAAAAGTCTTTGAACTGACTTAACGGATCTGCAGATGCATCATCAGTACCATCAAAAATTTGTCTTAATCTGGTAAAACCGGTGTCTTGCTTTAACACACGTGCGAACTTTACTCCAACAGGCTCATTTTTTACGTCGCCTATAGAATAGCAGTCGATTTACTTCGGCCACTCTTTGCAGTGACTCCGTTAACGACAATGCACTGTTTTGTAAGTTTTGTATGGCTTCATGTAATCCTTTATAGTTCTTGTGAATAGTTTTTAAAGCTGTTTCAAGAGATTTTCGAATTTTGTCTGGCTTTCCTTAATAGCTGCAGCCTCGTCTGGATTGAATTGTAGTATAACAGCTTTTATTTGTTGTAAATATTCAGCATAATAAAATGCTGCCTCCAACTATGTTCACCAACATGTAAGAATTGGCTGTGGTGGTTCGGGAATACCTGGACACTAGCTGTGAAATGCGCGAAGACGTTTAGGAGATTTAAGAAACACGTTTTTAGTACTTGCTATTAATGCATCTACCTCAGGAAAACCTTGTCGCATAGTTTCTGCCACAAGGTGTAAAGCATGCACTTTACACATAACATGTACTAACCTACGTGTTTTTGACGAGAACGGCCTATTAAACGCAGTGTTGCGGCACCATCGGTCACAAACATCAACACGACTTTTTGACGTCAAATTTTTTTAACGTCTCCAGCACCACCCGCGTAATTGTTTGGCCAGTACACTCAGTCTTTTGCTAGCTAGTAACAGTGGAAATGTTGGTTTAGGAGGGTCCAGTACACGTTCTATAACATTTACACATAACGGCCGTGTATTTTTTAGTATACATTTGATCTTATTTACAATGTCTTCGCTTACAGTTGGTACATAGTTACACAACTTTGTGCGACTTGGTAACGTCACCTTGGGATTGTATTTATTCCAGAACTAGTGAAATGGTTATTTATTGAGTATGTGCAGCGGAACATCACAGGCAATCAGCATGAAGAGTTAATCGAACATAAACTGTGTTGTCGAAGGCATACCATTTTTTTTAGTTTTATGCTGCACAGAATTTACGTGACGTTTACAATCACGTTTGTTCCAGCACATCAAGTCAGTCACACACACCTTACAAATTATTATAGCACCATTGTAGAATAAATCCGGGAATACACTGATAAATTTATTCACTTTATCAACGTATGGCCGTTTTTTACCTTTGTGCAGGTCTGACATACTTTATTGTTAAATTAATGTCAAGAATAAAATACAAAAAATGAAATTATCAACGATACAACGGAGAGAAATAAATTACGTTATTGACACCTCGACGCATAACAGACTAAAATAGTAAACAAGTCTCGCTTACGTACTTGGATATTTCTCTATCTGGCACCGCCTATGATTTGCGGATGAAAATGCCAACTCTACTGATAATTAACAAGATGATTAGAAGTGATTTTACTTCAACATTTTATTTATGACTATATTCACATTCTAATTTCTAGTTAATTACCAGTATTTTACCTAGAGGTAAAAAAACCGGCCCTTAAACTGTAAATTTTGAATTTCAAGCATTGTAAGGTTATGGTACAATGAGATTCATCTTAAATTTGGGTAAATCTAGTTTCTATACAAAAAATTTGAGTAGATAAATAAAAGTAACTGCTTCTAACTTGAATTAATTTGAATAGTATTTGCTATACCTTGTGTGTAGTTTCTTGCATTTAATGTATGTGTTTGTGTGTTTTGCTTCTGATGCTGCAGGGAGATAATTATCAGGTTTGTAAAAGTACAGAAAAATTTACAGAACATGATAGATTTACTGCAACTCTGCTACAACTTATCTAACTGAGGTTACAAATTACACAATTTAATATTTGTTTATAAATTAAAGTTGGAGTGTGTAAAAAAATGATGTGTAGACAATTTTGTTTCATTTTTTATTTCAGCTGACACAATGTGTGTTTATAATGAAAAAATTTACCTATTTTTTTTGTAGTTTTTATGTCTTCAAATTAGTATTATTGTATTAATGGTATTCTGATTTAAAGCTATCCCAGTAAACACAAACTGTGGTTGTTTACCGGGCCTTTACTGGACATTCGGAGTACTAGTCCGATCAACTATACGTTGATGTTTACTGGGATGTAAATAAACCTAAAACAAAAAAAATCTTCTAAATTCTCAAACTGATATGTAGAATGTAACTTTAACCACAACGTATTTAATACAGAAGTAGTTTTCACAAATAATATGATTATACTTAACATCAGTTAATGTTATAATAATATGCCTATTTCCAATTGAAAGTAGAAGCAGTTTTCACTATTTTGTTAAATGGATAACTGGATCACAAAACGTAGAAAAGTCTCAAATGGTATTTAAAAGATTTATTGAAAATATAAATTTTCTTCATGATGTGTTTAAGACATTACTCTATAGTCAATTTAAACAGATGTAAAGTTGTATGGTAAAAATGTGAAAGTACATCTAGACATCACGCCAAATATTATGTAAATTAAAAACTTAGAATTTATTGTTACTTCACTGGACTGTGTAGACTGAATAGATGAGCCTGGAATTGTACGAGAACGGCCGGAAATGTTACGGAATGTTCTAGACCGCGTGAATGGATGTATAAATAAGGCGAACGGTGGGCCGAGACTCAGTCTTAAGTTGAAAGTAAACGAGTAAAGAAGAAATAAGATACAGACTTAAAAGTGTTTAATTATGATTATAGTTAAAACAATCATTAATTGATTGTTGTTAATTATTAATTAGTTAATAAAGTAATAAGCAACTGTTACCTGGACTTTCAGTCAACAAATCTATGAGTATAGGTGTTTGTGGGGATAGCAAACACATAACACTATTTATTTTATGTAGTAGTAATATACTGTACGAAATTGTTTCAAAATGGTATGAAGCAAAAAAGTGTTTTGAATTGGGTATAAATCTTAGATAATCAATTTCTCTAGAAAATCTTCAAAAAGGGAACAACACACTATCAAAACATTTGCATTTTTTCTTAAAAAATTATTCTCTTCGAACACAGAACATCACTGATTGGGATATCACTTCAATCGATCGCAATATCGGACTAAAATGTTTTTAACGTCATATGGTAAATGCCCCTGAATCTTTCCTGATTCTGTGCTGATTAGCACTTTTTTCATAATACAGCCTAAAGGAGTGTCGACCGTATTTATTTGGAAGTTTTTTTTTAAATCCATATACACAATATTATGTGTGCGGCCAGTATATTCGGGCAAACAGAAATATTCTCACCTTGAGCGTTTATCTGTTATGTGTCATATCTTTTGAATAAACCTATTAATATAACACCCCAGCACACTAATTCTTTTCTGAGATGGTTTTTATTCTGAATGCAGTTTTTCTTTCTTATGTAAAGATTTGAATACATTTATATTCTCTAACACTGTATGAAAACAGTAAACGTCTAAGATTTTTACAAATAATACACTAATACTACACTGAGTTTTCTATTTGTATGTTTTAATATTATTGTTTATTTAGTCATCTGGTGAAAGCATGACCAGCTCAATGGACCCACAGTTGGAAAGACAAGTTGAAACTATCAGGAATTTAGTAGACAGTTATATGCGAATTGTTACCAAAACCACAAGGGATCTGGTGCCCAAAACCATTATGTATATGATCATTAATCACACCAAAGAATTTATTAATGGCGAACTATTAGCACATATCTATGCCAGTGGAGACCAGGTAAAAGTCTAAATAACTTTAATTAAAGAGTAGTATAAGAGATAGACATACTTCAGTAGTTTAATGTAAAGTTGTACGACTCTCCTTAATGGATCAGTAAAAGAGTCGGTAGGTCAGATGGCCAACAGTTTTATGATCAACTTTCAAGGCATGAAGTTATTCTATTAATTATTTTTATTGTTATTTGTAGGCCCAGATGATGGAAGAGGCTCCAGAGGAGGCCCAAAAGCGGGAAGAGATGTTGCGAATGTATCATGCTTGCAAAGAGGCACTTCATATTATTGGTGATGTTTCCATGGCGACGGTCTCTACTCCTGTGCCGCCACCTGTAAAAAATGATTGGCTGGCTAGTGGACTAGATAATCCAAGATTATCTCCGCCTAGTCCTGGTGGACCAAGAAAAGCTACACCTAGTATGGGATCCGTTGGATCTAGTGGTAAATTTGTCTATCGTCAGTTCGTTTCTTGCACTTTCCTTTTTTATACTAACCATAACCGCTGAGTGAAGAAAAGTAAAGGAGCGCAACATATGCGTATAAAAGTGTTCCATATTGCTTCCTCACTCATCTTAATTCCTTGCACTCCACTATCCATATACTGTTAACCATGTAGTGCTGCCACCGTTGTTGTTTGGCAGTGTCATTAACTTGTTTTAGTAATTTTGATATTCTGTGGTTTGATCGGTGTAATACTTTCTCTGAAATTATGCTCTCTGAAGCCTAGTTTTTATAATTTTTAATAACATTTTAAACATTCTGTTTCCATAGATATTTAATTAATATTATATTTTCTAATTATTACTTTTTTTCAGCTGAAAATAATTACGAAAATTTCTTATTTACAGAAAATAAAAACTAAAAATAGGTAAATAATTAATAAAAAGTTTATTTGAAACCAAAAATTAAGTACTTACCGTTTTGATAAAATTAGTGGAACTGTATTTTTATTTTTAGTTAACTTTCATTTATTATATTATATTAATATCTATCTTTCAGTAAAAAATTAATTTATTTGTTAAAATTGTTTTGAAAGCTAATGTCTGTAAATTATCTTTTTAAAATAGTTCTTTTTACACACTAATATGGTTCGCTATGGTACTCATTTTTGTCACAAAAATTTTAAATGTATAAAACTATGTATGACACAACTTTATCAAAAGTGATGCCTAAATGTCGATAGAAGCATTGAATGGAGGAAATGATTCAAAATAAGTAAACAGTGGCTCAGGATTATTCATTATAAATTACCCACCCCTTATCATCATTATTATTGCCTATAGAAAAAGAAGTTTTAAATAAAAGTTGTGTCGTTATGACTAAATTTTGTGAATATGCTATCAAAAGTACAGTACTGTAATTCAGGGATCAAAAAATAATATTTTAAATGGGATACCCTGTATATTATTAAATTTTGGAATACCTTGTTCCTATTCAAAAATAACAATATTACCCTACCATTCCGTTAAGTTATTAAACGCAATAACTTAGTTAAACTGTACGGTAAATATGGAAAAGTACATATTAAAGTGAGCTATGAAAATGACAACTATGTTTGATAAGTGAATTTCTTTAATAAATAATAACGTACGTGAGGAAGAAAGCCAAATTATTATACAAAATACAAAAAAGTAAAAGGAGGGTGTGACCCAAGTCAAACAAAAAAACAAAGGTGAATAATACCTCCAGTTTAATAGAAAAAAGTGTATTCAAAAAAAAAAATAGTATATTTCATTTGAAGTAAGGTATCCAATTTATTAAAATAGTCTGAAACTGTAGTATTAGAAATTCTATAGTAAAATAATAGATATAGGTAAAAGTTATTCCAAAACCACGTTAAAAAATAACATACAGAAAAAATGTTATCCTACAAGTTGTAACAGAGGCTCATAAAACAAAAGTGGACTCGGTGATTCAAAAGTTGGATAAATCGATTTGTTTACTAAAATATTATGATGATGAATCATCCTTTTCTAGCAGAGTTTTAATAGGAAAAATCAAGGTGTGGGAAAAACAGGAAAGTTTGGTAAAACAAATAAAAAATCAGGAAGAAAAATTAGCGTGGTGTGGAATTTTCAATGTTGTACTAATTTTTGTTCTATAGACTATAAATAATTTTCAGAAAGAAAAATCTTTGAAATCCAAAGCCATGATTTTGATGCAGGATGGGGAAATTATGATAGTGTCCTACCCATTCGAGATCATGAATAATGTATTCCCAATGGATGGCTAATAATGGATCTACTAAATGGCCACCTACTAACGGGTTTGACCCCCTATGGATCTTTTTTTGGGGATTCTAACTGTCAAAAAATAATATTCAAGTTATTAAAGACAGGATGACGAAAAAAAATCTGAATGTAAATAATGAAGCCATTTGGTGCAATATAAAAAAGATGTTATCAATTATGCATTGACAATAATGGTGGACACACCGAACTTCTTTTATGAGTTTTCATTTATTTATATCTAAATTTTCTAAATAAATCTTTGTTATCTATTTTGTATAAATATTTGGTTTTTTTCTTCCTCACTGTAAACCATTTTGATTATTTCATTAAAGAAATGTCACTTATCAAACATAATAGTTGTCCTTTTCAAAGCTCACTTTTTTAATTTTAACTTTTCCATATTTTATGAACTAGTTTAACTAAGATATTCAACATTTAATAATCAAAAACGGTATATGGTAGGGGTAACATATGATAAATTTTTGAAATCCGGAACAAAGGATCATTCCACAAATTTAATAATATTCAGGGTATCCCATTTAAAAAGTAATATTGTTTTGTATTCCTTGAAATCTACACATTACTGTACTTTTGATAGCATTTTAACAAAATTCAGTCAAACCACACACTTTTATTTAAAACTTTTTTCTATAAATAATAATGATAAGGGGTGGGTAATGTATAATGAATAACCCTGTACAAGAGATACTACATAATGTGAATGAAAATCAACAACAGAAAAAAAAGTACCCTATAGATTTCGAATCCAGTGTTTGCTACGGATTTCAACATAATATGTTGTATATTATATTTGCACCTCCTTATATATTCCTTCACTCAACGGCATAACATATTGCATGCTTTTTTAATCTTAGTTTATTAGTTGTCAAAAAAAGTGTACATTGGGTGATTCTGAAAAATAACCCACCTCCCTTTTCCCTTAGTTTATGATGCAATTTCTGAAATATTTGGAATATTTTATATATTTGGAACTTGTATTAATTTCTGAAATCTAAAATATAAAATTTTCATGTTTTTGACAATTTTTAAAGTTAGTTTAAATAAATTGTTATCTTTAATAGTTTCCCGTTGAAACAATTTAAAATATCTATATTTTCATGCCACGAATGGCCAAGAAATAAAAATGCTTCTCTGCGATCGATTGACTTTGGTTGGTTGTTCATTTTCTGATAATTTATCTTCCCGAGTTTTCTTTTAAATTTCAATTTTGTTGAGGATTATCGACTAATGGGGGGTTTGATTTTAAAAGAGTACAAATCCAAAATTTCTGTAAAGGAATATTACTTATTGGGTTAGCCAGGCTGAAGAATATGTGGCAGTCACTAAGGAACCCAAAATACACTTAACTAAATTTTATAAATATAAATTAATAAATAATCAGCATATTTTTACATTTCTAGATTCGTTTCCAGTTCAAATTTAATTTTTCAAAAGCATAATTTGCAAACTTAATTCCCAGTTGTCGCACTGCAATTTACAAATTACTTTCACATCAAAATGGTCGAAACTATGTTGTTTACTTGTAAATTTATATTTACAAGATTTAATTAATTTAGGTGTTTAATAAAATTATATCATTTCCTTTTTTCCGTTTTTTTTTATTTACTTTTAATTTTTTGATTAATATTTTGCATTTCTCCTTAGTTGCACGTAAACGTAATTGTTCCATTCTCTAAAGCACAGCTTTTGTTTTCTAATACTGTATGTGGAGTTGGATGGCTGAATCTCAAAAATAAATGGTATTGCTGCTAATACATATTCATAAACAGTTATGGGTCATTTAAAAAAGATGCTTTTTTGTCCAGTGATATTAATATTTAAAAAAGTAAAAGTAGTTCATTCCATAAAAAGTATTTTACTTCTTTTTTTTTTAATTCTATAAATATCGTCTTACTTTCAAAATTAAAATATTTTATTTTTATTTAGCAATTATACAGCAGGTTAAGCATTTCCAAGTTATAATAAATATAATAAATCTGTAACATTGCATCATACCAAATAGACTATTTGAAAATATCGAAATTTTATATTATTTACTGCATACTGCTACTACTTGTAACATACTCAGTGTATGTATTTCTTTTAAACAAGCTATTTTTAATGTGACACCTTTGCAACAACATAAACATTTGTAAAACATATGAAAACTAAAACAATTTTAAACTAATATTGTTTATTAATATTAGCATTTGTTATGTATTGTATACTGAATTATAAAAGTGATTAAATCTAGTTTTTGTAATTTTGACCAGTCCTTTCAGCTCTCCGTCAGTCACTCGCCACCAAAATATTCATAAAATGTTTCAAGATTCATGTTTATTAACAATTTAATCTTATAATAGTAGGAATAGTAATATTGATCATTTAATTATTATATATATGACCCGGTTTTCTTTATTCTATTCGACAGAAAGTGTATTTTTTAACTGACCCCTTGTTCTTCAAATATCACAACAAATTTTTACTTTTGCATAGGTTCGTTAGGCTCTAGGGCACCACCACCTCCTCCTAGTACAGGTAGGCCGGCTCCTGCAATTCCTAATAGACCAGGTGGAGGAGTTCCTCCTATGCCACCAGGCAGACCACAAGGACAAGCTCTACCCGCCCCACTTATCCCCACGTAAGTAAATTTTTTATACTAACATTACCAGTTTACTTTATTCTCATTTATTCAAGAGACATGTTGATCAGTCATCAGTATTTAAATTAATATATGTTTTTATTAGTTTCATGAAGGCAGTTTCACCAATATCTGTTAATAGATTGTATCCGAGATGTTTGTGAATTGAAAAACATTATTTATTTAACCAAGAAATGGTCGTTGATGCCCAACGGAATTATAATAATAGTTAACAAGAATTAATTAAAACTTGCAATCTTGTAGAATTTTTTTTATCATTCATTATGACAAATTATTAAATTTTGTACAAAATCAACCTTAAGGACAAATTTCCATGAGCAGTTGTATTGAGTGAGTTCGTGCAATTCTATTATAGGATAAAGTTGGGTCAGTGTTCTAATTTCACATGACAAATACAAGCATTAACTCGGATCATTCCATAATTTGCTCGTTATTTACATAATAAAGTAATAAAATATTAATGACTGACATGACATCATGTGCATGGGAGTATGAGCATAGCCACAGGTTGCTAGTTTGAGCTTGTGGTTTTCTTTTCAGGAGGCGTTAAGAACATAATCTACACTAACTATTTTTAGTCATCACACCATATTATGTATAAGCCTGATTTAGGGCATATCACGTATTCCTGCATAATTGATTTCATTTATCTAATTTTTTAATGACAAACATTTTTTTATAAAGTCCTTGATTTATAAATTCTCTTATCATTATGCAAGGATTATTGTACATACCAGGTAACTCACTTACTATTTTTGCTTCTTTTTTTTTCGATTGGTAGTTTTAAACAGATTATGATATAAAATATTAATAGGAGGGGGTAATCTCAAATAGAGTGAATATAAATAATTACACATATCCACTCATTAACTTAAGTAACCAAGAGTAACAATGAAATATTAATAACAAAGGATACAAAATAATATTGATTGTTACATGTAAAAATATGTACATGGTTCCCCAGGTCAGTATTTATCGGAAGAGGTGAAGAAGTAAAATTAATTTAGTTATGCAATTTATCTGTATGACAAATTTTGTGACTATGACGGTACATCGGCCCGATGTCTTGTATGCTATGCAAAGCCGATGTCGACACATTTCCCACTGGAAAAGACATTTAAAATATGCAAAATACCTATGAAATAAAGAAAAAGGAATTTCCATATGTCACATTTCTATGTGACTATATTTATGTAACTTTAAAAGGTTAATCCTATGCGAGTTATTCATATTGATATGAAAAAACAGACTATTTGTCACAAAATTTCATTTTATTGCTGCTACCGGCTTCGTGAATTTGGTTTGTGTCATATTTTCAGGCAAAAAGACTAACAATAGAAATGTGTAGATATTAAGAGTATTTTACATAAGTATATAAATTAGTGTCTTGTATAATATAATTTTGGTAGAAATTTGTAGATAAATCTAATATACTGATTTAACTATTCTAAAAAAAAATTTTTTTATACAATTTTTAGAAATAGAAAAAGGACTGTTAGAAAATTCCTCATTGCCATTAAAAGAGTCTTTAAATCTCACTGATAATATACAAAATGAATTAAAAACTCTGAAAGGCCCCCGGTATGCGAGTAAGCAGTGTAATGACATTTTAAAAACAAATGCGGAATATGAAAAGTTATGTTTTATTAATCGGTGTCTCAGTGAAGAACATTTTGCAAGTGATTTGGAAAATTTTGATTATTAAGCACTTCTTATGTAACATCTATACACTACTGGACATATCTCCATGTGAAACCCGTATTTCGTGTGTAGCAGACAGTGATGGAATATTAGAAAACTAGTAAACGACAAAAACAGTTGCTCTGCGCAACTTCCACATGACTGAATTCGACATTCGCTTGTACATTGTATTGCGCGGGCGGACACCCACAGTAGCAACGACGCAGTACACAAGTCAACTCTCTTCCGCATATTTAAGCTCTAATTATCTTATTTTCTATCTCATTAAATGCAGGTTTCACATGAAGTGGTGTGCGGTAGTGTTATGTATGTATTATTTATCAGGAATTTTTTTAAGTATTGTAGTTAACTGTTTAGATTACTGTGATCGTAAATGATGAAAGTGTTTGTTTTAGTCTTTATTATTATAAATTTTATTTGAATATTGCAAATTGCGTATTATTGTGTAATCAGATCTTTGGCAATAAAGAATTTTTATTATTTATATTTATTACTATTTATTTATTATTCAATTTTGTAAATATTACTTAGGTAGATATTGAAAGGTCGATTTTGCGTTTCACACGAAGGAGATGTTTTTCAGCAGAAAACATAGAAACTGTGTTGCTTATGCACCTGTGGTGTTTATCGTCTGAGACAACCTAAATGCGTTATTATCAAAACGTACATGTGACGATATTGAAAGAGAAAGTGGCTGCCATTGGGCAACTCTAGTTATAAGGTAATAAATTAGAGGTGCATTCAGGAATGATAATGATCATAAAGAAAATGCTGAATTGACTTTGTTTCGTGGATCATAGTAGTGTTACTGTTTTGAGAGAACATTTTATGTTTTACAGTTTCACAAAGCTGTTGAACGACAATGAGATGACGTTTGTCCTGTTCTGTAAGTCAGCCGGGAGCTAGCTTACAACGTACTTGAAATAAAAGGAATAGTTTGAGCAGATCTTTAATGTGAATCAAATGTTTCGAAATAGTAGATTGATCTGCACAGCCCATCTTTAGTGCAAATTTATTTTAGCTGTGATAATTAAATAAGAAATGGTAGAATAAACTTGCTACCCAAGCAGTATCTGTTTCTGATAAATGCTAACTATGGGAATTATCAATTGCATTCTTGTTAGAAGGTGCAGTTAAAGCTAAATACATGAAATTTAATCAGTGATTTTTTGGGTTCCTGGTAAAACTCAACAAAGCGTGTAAACATATGTTCTGGTGGTAAATATAAAAAGAAAACACTTGCCAGGTATGGGGCAATGCTATTTTAATTTGAGTTCCTATATTGGCAATTTAAATCATACTATTTGAAGATTTTATGTTTCACTATTTATATTCACTCTGAATCAAGTATTAAAAAATCTGTGCTTCTGTTTATAAAAAGTTACTCATATCTATGGAAAATATTAGATCCCATTTCTTTTTCGAGTTGTTCGACGATGTATTAACTCGACCCATTTGAAATCAGTTATGCATAATTGTTATTACAAGTATTAAATAGGGTGCTATGTTTGTTACACATGCTCTGCTTCATGTAGAATTGTGTCTTGTGAAATATTTAAAAGAAAATAATGTTGTTATCGATTATTGTACATTGACCTGTGTATTGTATATTCTTAAAACAATATTATAAAATTGCTTGTCAGCTAATTTTTCCAAAAAATTGTTGTGGTCGCAATCGTATTTATGTGTGTGATGTGAAAGGTGATGATAGCATTTTTTTATTAGTTAACCCTTCCATAAAGAGAAATAAAGGAACTTGTTGGTATAAATAAAAAATTTTGTGAATGTTTTATTATTTGTCTTCAGAAGTCTTCATAATCCAGCATTAAAGTTAAAACTTTCATAAAATTTTCGTATTTGTCCATAAAATAATAGTGATATATTTTTAACAAAGGCTATACAAAAAAGTGTTTGTATGTATTTACATTTTATATACACTGCTGGAAATTATTGCCACATACGGATATCATAAATAAACAATTTCAGGATGTATCTTAATTATGAAGGCACTGAAAATTAAAAATGAGCAAAAAAATTCAGTAATATTTATCATCCTTGCTTACTAAGAAAAATATAAATTCAAACCTATGGTCAAAAACGAAAATTAAATTGAGGGTTATATGTGGTAAATAATTTCAGTAGTGTGTACACATAATCTGGAGGCTAAGAGTTGTCTCTCATCTGTTCAGTCGAATTGGAGGCCAACAGCAGGGGGGCTTTCAAGTGCCTCAGCAGGTTCAGATGGCTGTTGGACGTGCCGTCACCAATGCTGCTGTCAACGAACTTTCCAACGCCTTCAAATACCATAAGTAAACTTTGTTTTTATGTTATGTACTTTATAACTCTTGTGTTGATTAACCTGAAGCTAGTTACTAACATTGCCGAGGCGATTGCGAATAGTACATAAAGTTTGTCCTTTCGTCAACAACAAATTAAATTGTAGTGAGATTAACATTGTTAGGTTTACTCGCAGCAACATAAGTGATAAATATTAGAATATAAATTAATAGTGTATTTTAAAAAATTAGTAGTTCAAATAAAAAATTTACTTAAAATTTAAATACTCGTTTCTTTCGGCTGTACAAATTTTTGTCAAGTTGAAATTGTTCTGACAAAACAAATTGCCATTCGACATTTTTTTGTCAATGTTTTGATATATTTATTCAGTTCATCCAGTATAACATTTATATTTGCTTTATTGTAACATAGAATCTAACCTAATTTTTTTAAATATTTATCAAGCGAACGTTCTAAATCTGGGTACTATTTATTCAAAAGAACTAGGTACTGAAATAAAAACTTAATTAGTTTTAGTAGTTTTTTTCCCATTTGGAGCATATTTTTTAATGCTAGCAATTCTCTGAAAGACAGACTTTATGTATGTACATCTGTTATACTAAATATAACATATTTATTTTTGCCAATCATCATATCATATTCGTAAAATATCTCATTTGTAGAGTTTCATTTTCATAGATTATCAGTATTTTTAAAAGCATTGCGTTACAAAATTGTATGATATTGCCTTAGAAAAGTAAAATAAACATTTAAAACCATACAAAACATTCCAAAATTATTATAAAAATGTCACTAATGTAGATAACTATAATCTTTAAATATTAATATTAAGCCATATGTGCAAATTCACTAAAACGCACACCCTGAAAAAAATAAGATCTTCCGTGTAGTGTATACAATTGCCTAATCTAAATGTCTATTCACCAATAACTCAGCTTTTCATAGGGGGGTTCTGAATTGTTAGTTTTTTAAATTGCGTTTTGGTTTTAATAAAATTTACACTTGTATCATCGAATTACATGTAAAGAATCTGTTTTTGTCATTCTTAGATGTAAAAAAAAATTACTCACTATTATATACTAAATTTTTATCTACTCATATATTGTTCTCAAGCCTGAACTAAAAAAAAATATATTAAAGTCTGAGCTTGTTGACATTTTTGAGGAATAAGGAACTGAAATACTGTAATAAAGCTTTAAAAGTAGAAAATTAGACTATTAATTTTTCTAATATTTTTATCATGAATTGTATTTATAAATGTGATAAACAGAAAGACAACCAGATACGCAGTTTAAAAAATGGGGGCAGTTTTAAATTCCCTGCATATAATAAATTTTGATGTGACTCGAGTCTGTAAATCATGTAGCAAGTTTTTGCAATTTATTAGTTCACATTTGTTGACATAATATTTTAGCTGTAGCTGTGTTTTGGTACAGATTGGGGAAAACCTAGTAGAAATTTTAGAAGACAAAAAAAAAGTCGAAATGTAGTTTCTATGTATTTTAGAACGAGTCAATTATTGACGTTAATAATACTACAAGCACTCCAAGATAATTTGGATGGCTGTTTTTATTTTTATTTTGAACAGAGCCCAAGCATGTATATACAAGTGATAAGAACATCAGGTGCACGAATATTTTTCATCAAAATTAATTTTTTTAAAATTGTGGTATAAAAAAACTCGTATATTTTTTTTGGCATATTAGGTAATTTTTCACCATTTCTGGATAAAGGTATAGTTAAAATATATTTTATTATGTAATATAATTTATTTATTTATTTATTTTCATAAATATGTGCAAGACTATTTGACAGTGTTATTTATCTCACGGATATAGTATTTTGTTCGAAATACCTACATATTTTCATCTATCCATGTAACATGGTTACTCATATCGAGCATACAGTTTAGGTTAAGTATATCATGGCATTGCATTTTAACTGCTAAACTGTGCACCGACTTGCAATAATATAACTAATGCACTATAGTTTTTATTTTCGATGCTTTCCACAATATACTTCTAACTTTAAAATTCGAAATTTCCCTGGTATTTGGGAACACTGGTATAGAACACGTTCTTTTTCTGACATTGTAAATTAACAAAGAACACTTCGAGAATGATAATAAAAATCCTGTCAGTTATCGGTATACAGCATTGCCATGTAGAAATATTGAGGTAGAAAATCAGGAAATACTTGCATAATAAAAAACACTATACAAATATTAGCATTGAAACTCTGATGTGTAATTATTAAATTTGATGTCAAATTTTTGTTAAAAAATTAGAGAATAAAATGGGGTGTAGTTTCATGATCACCTGATATGTGTGATTGTATACTACTACGAATATTGTCTATTTAGACTACGAAACATTTGAAGTTTTATTTAAATAATTAATAAATAGAAACATATAACACCAAGGAGTTATATTTAGGAAAAAAAATCTGTTTGATCTAGACCGCTTTTTTAGCAATTGTTTCAATCGCTAACAGGCAGGCGTATAATGCATTACTGTGTACAACTTAAAATATCTTACTAGGGTAATATTTACGTTAGGTCATTTGTTATAATTTAAAAATTTTGGAATAAAAAAATATTTCTTATAAAATTTGCAGTTGTGTAAAAACATCAAATAATTGCATTCAGTTTGATAATGAACTGAGCTTTCTAAAATGTCTTGGAGGCTCCTTAGGACCCGGATGGGGTTTGTTATGCAATATTTGAGTAGTCCTAAGAATAAAACTAGTTTAAAAAGTTAACAGACTCACCTTTGTTCATGACAAATTGTGTACTGAGACGTTTATTTGTAATATAATATATATTTTTTATTTATGCTTAAATATATTCCTAATGTAATATGAGAATTATTGTTGTTAAATATTTATAGTTAAATAAGTGGACAAACATATTAAAGACATGTTATTACATACAAGTAACACCACTATTGTATTTATCAACACATTCTGTAGATAAATTGGACCTGCGGTTGATTTTAAAACGTCACTATCCTCGTAACGAAATGCTACATTGTTGCTAACAAAAGCTTTAAGTTTATTTTTGTTAAATGTTGTTGTTGTACATACAAATTCGTAAGTCGATATTTTTTTTTGCAGAGAGGGGGGTGATATTTTAAGATCAGTTGTAATATGTGCACCCTATGCACATATTATTTATGTAGTTCTCTTGAATGTGTAAATATAGAGCTACCATATAAGATTTTTTATTTTTCTACCCAACTAACAATTTCCTATTTCCTTTAATTTTTTTTTTGTGTTGGTGTTGGAGCCACGCTTAAAGCTAGTCTTTCTGTTTTTACTAATTTTATTCAGTCTTCTCACAAGATTTAAATAATGGATATATAAAACTTTCAGAGTAGCAGACAATGTGGTTCATAAATATAATAAAATTTGAGCAACCAAAAAAAAAAAAAATTAAATGTCAAAAGATACTATGACCTATTAGAAAATTATTGTCTTTGAGGCAATTTTTCAAAGATTAACCTTTGTCTTACCAAGCAAAACTAAGAAATTTTAAAAAATGTAAGGGCAATAGTGCCTGTGACTAAGTTTAAAGAACAGTCATATTATGGTGAAATCGACAAATAAAATATGTTGCTGGCATTTCGGATCCAATCCGTTCCGTATTCAAAAAATCAATAAAATTTTCGTAGATGGTATTAATATTACACAATATGAATTTTGGTGTATTATTCTTTTAATATAGGTATTCAAAGGTGTCCAACATTGTACAGAACAACTGACTATGCATTTATCTTCATTTAGTAATTTTGCCCCCCACCACTACTGTAGTTAAATAAGAAAAAAATATTCTACTTTCATAGTCCAAAGGTTAAATAATATAAATTAACAAATGCATCTCTGCTTTGAAATACTAAACAAATGGTCATCTTTTTGAAGATGCTACTCACGAGACAATTTACCTAGCGTCCTATGTTCATAATATTGGTAAAAATCATGTTAATGTTTTGAAATGCACTATTTTCTTTACATTTTTCACTTTCTGCTTAAATTTTGCATGGCCAGACTGTTTACGACTTAAAAATAGTAATAGAACATGATTTTATACAAAAATACCCAAATTGCTACGGTTTTATATTTTTTTCCCCACAATATATTTGTTTGATGTTTGATATAATAAGAATTTATTTTATTTTCTTAAAGACTGTATATTCTGGTAACAATTTGGGTTAATTTCCCAGAATTACAGGTAAATTTTGTATTTTCAAGAGGTTTCTGTAAACATTGGTTTATAACTCTCTAAGTCATTGCACAAATTTAAGAGTTGTTATTAGCAGCAAGATGAGGAATAAGAATAGGTTTGTAACAAAATTGTATGACCATTTTGGTATCTACTGGTTTAATGCTTAATTCAAGGGAAGTTATGTTACATATGATATGTCATGTAAAATTAGAGTACAGCTAAAAGTCAATTGGAGCATAACGGTTTAAAGTTGGGATTTCACAGTGTGTGAAAAATATGCATTTATTTATGATTTATTATGAATATTAAAAATAAAAACAGATACGGTTATGATATTTAAGATAGTTGTAGGACTTTGTTATTATTCTATCGGGGATAATAATGTAGTTTTAATTGTTAATTTTTATAATTAAAATTTGTGATCTAATGATGGAAGAAGGCATTTTCATTGTTAGAACACTTCATGATCGCCGGTCAGTCGTGTTTTTCGTCTGCTCATAGCATTTGTGTAGGTGCATTGAATTCTACTATTATTAAAATGGCCCATGAACATAATTGAAGGTGCCTTTTTATTCCTAAGTACCGAAATATGGAGAATTAGTAACATCATGTACACATCGAAGATGTGAATTTAGTTGATAGAGGTGTAAGTCTGGCTTATAACTTAATAATATCCAGTGGCATATTAAGTAATACCTGAAGCCCGCGACATTTTGTGCTCCTTTTGGTTATGAATTTTTGTTTTTAGATGTAGTAGCAATACGAGTAGATGCACAACAAATAAACTTTATTGCATGTTGCATCACAAATGTACAGAGTGGGCAAATATTAATCTGGAAACTTAAAGAATCGATAGAACTCGCCAAAATAATATGCATTTGTCATATAAATTTATTGTTAAAAATGCTTAGTTTTCAAGATAGAGGGCATTGAAGTTTTAATTTATGTTCAGTTTTTCCCATATTTCACTGAAAAAATGAGAATTTGCAAGGTGAACATTGTGTCCAACAGTATATTTCTCAACATAGGTGGGTGGTATCGAAGATATTCTTCTCCAAAAAACAGGATGCCACTGACCTAAACTATTTTATTTTATTTTCGATATTTAGTATCATTAATACAGAAAATAGTTTTCATAGGATGCAACATATTTGAGTTAAACTCATTTCAAAATCTTTCGTCCCCCTACTTATTAATTAGCTGGTAATTGTGAATGGTTTAAAAAACTACATTGTTTTGCATTTTCCATTAAGATAATTTTGAATGGATAGATGAAAACTATGATTTGAGGTGTACGCAACTTGCTTCTGAATTTCCTAACAATGTCTCAATTATTTCAGGCACCCTTTATCTCGAAAAATAAGCATATTTATACAAATTTATATGACATCCATATTATTTTGGGGTATTCTATCGATTTTCTAAGTATCCTGATTAAAATCTGGCCCACCCTGTACAGAAATTTAAACCTTAGAGGTGGATTACTCAGTAATAAAAAATTGAATTATTTGACTCATCTGGTCCGCTGTAACGCCTTTAAATATTTTTCGCACCAAGCCCGGGCTTTATGAGCTTGTAGGATACTCGTAATACACCACTGATAATAACAAGAGTATTTTAAGGCAAAAAGTTAGGATCATTTACCAGTAAGCATAAACAATTTCATGAAAGTGCGAGGTATAATAATGCATAAAGATAAACTTTGCGTCGGTTGAGATTGCTGTTATGCACACATATGTTTCACCTTGCTAACTGCTTGTTGGTTGCCATCACCTCCAAGATAATGCTAATTGGTTAATGAAACACGTGTCAATTATAAGGGTTTTGGTATTTGTGGAAATTACTTTGGTGTTAACAACAATATATGTATACCAGTTTTTTTGAAATGTGGAGAGGATTGAAATAAAGCCAGTTTACATTTGTGCTACTCTAGCAATTTTAATAAAAACCGTTAACTAGGTCATAAGAAAAAACAGAGGGTACTGGCCCACCCACAACAAACCTAACCTAACCTACAGAAGTACTATTGATTTTACTATGCTGGAATGATTTAGAGAGAAATATTAACCCAGATACCTCCCCAATTGGCATTACTTTACTTTATTTTGAAACTTTCAGTCGGCCAGTGCCAAATATTCCACCAAGAATACCTGATAGGCCACAACCAGGGAGACCCAATTAAAAAAGGTTCTAGTCAAAATTTAAGTGTTACTTTTTGGGACCAGTAAGGTGTAACTTAACTCAGTGGATGAATGCCTTATTTACAAAAAACTGTTTTAGTTCTTTAAGAGTGAGAATTGAAATACTGTGATTTCTAAAACTGTAATGGAGTAGACTTTATTTTTTAGATTTTTTTATTAAGTTTATAGTTTTTATAATATTTAATAATAGTACAATATTGACAGTAATTCACCTATTTTTATTTTCTGAAAACTTCAAAGCTAGTCTCTAAATGTATAGTATTATTAGTACCCTATTATTTTATTGTTGTCTGTCCATTAATATTTTTAGTTAATTAATAAGTACTAAATTGTATTTATGTATATATGTTTATTAATTTGTATTAAATTTATTTTTAATAGTTTTCTTATTTATTTTTAGTTTTCAATTTTCATCTGAAAAATTATAGTGTTTGTTAACTGTATAACAAACAAAGTAGTCAAAATAAATTATTTTATACTTTACAAATATTCTCTTAGGAAAATGTTGAAATAATAAAGCGTCTTAAAAAAAAAATCAAAAGGTGGAAGAGAGATGAAACAAAACAGAATCTACAAATCAATAGTCATAAAAAAACAAAATTATTTTATTTAAGATTAGTGTTATAATTAGACATTGGGAGGTAGCGATAAATGACATCAATTCCAGTGTTGACGCTTTTTTTCTGTTCCGTGGTTGACGCTAGGTGATGTGTCACAGCATAATTATGTTCATGCATATATTACAAAATATTTTACCTTGTGGTTATTTTGGCAAATTCAGTACCATCCAAAGTTAATATGAAGCAGGCAATATTGGTGAATGTAACACTAACATATACCGGGTGTAACAGGATCATGGTACACCCCCATTTTCTCCTTTAGTTTTATATATATATATATATATATATATATATATATATATATATATATATATATATATATATATATATATATGATATATATGATATATATGATATATATGATATTGGCTATCGATCTATCATGATTTGAAGGTGTAATTCAATGCAGGTCAGGGTATTTGCCCGCTGAGTAGTTGTTTCCTTCAAATCATATTTAATAATATATATATATATATATATATATATATATATATATATATATATATATATATATATAATATATATATATATATATATATATATATATATATATATATATATATATATATATATATATATATATATATATATATATATATATATATATATATATATATATATATATATATATATATATATATATATATATATATATATATATATATATATATATATATATATATAGATATAGAATAGAATAGAAGAATAGAATAGTATATTTTCATGTAAGATATACATAGTATATACATGAAGCGTCACAAAAATAGTTAAAATAGTTAAAATGATTTAGGACAGTAAAATTACAATTAATACTAACAATACTACATGTTATAGATTAAAAGAAACAAAAAGCATATATAATCATATATATATATATATATATATATAATATATAATATATAATATATATGCATTCGCATTGCTTATTGGACACTCGACAACATCTAGCATCCCCGTCAAGATGACGGTCAATAATTGTTTCTTTACAGCTGCAAATCATTCAACTCCCTGGTAAAAGCCTTTTTAAACCATTTTTATAAACAGAATTATTGCATAGTACATAAGAATATTTTATCATTTTGTATTGTAAGGAATGTTTTGGTTAGGTATTTACGATATTATATATATAGTATATATGTATGTGTCGTCTTAATTTATCGCTATTTCCCGATCTCTATTTATACGTATATACTGTCTGGTCTCGGAAAGAAGACCACGGAAAGAACGTGATTTTTGCATTCCATTCACAATTAAGTGTAAAATGAAATAAATGAATTAGTGCGTGGCAAATTTTTTTGATCGTTTGTATCTAGGGTTCCAAACTTAGGTCACACAAAATAAAGTACAAATCGAAAATCCAACAAATACAGGATGTTTCGATTTTATTTATACAAATTGAAACAGGTGACAGAACATGTAATTTTAAGACAAAAGTTTTTTATAAACATGTAACGAAATATACATCGTAAGGTAGTTACAGCCCCTTAACACGTTGAGTGCGGCAATATTTTTACTAGACTCGCTAGGGTGCGGTACGGGACATATATGTCCAGTTTGTGACTTCTCGCTGGTGCTGTGCTAACCTGAAATCGACTCCTTTTTTGGCATTATTGTAATCCAGTACACACAAAGGTTTTTTGACCGCATCTCCATTTCTTTGAGTTTTACCGGTTTCAATGAGAGTTGCATTGTGATTTGAGCAAGTTGATAACATAGACATTTTATAACTTTTACATTTCCTTTTTGCAGTGCATAAACCTCTCCTTTTTTGAGTTTCTTTGAATTCATTGATTTTGGATAGCAACGTCTATTTTTTTCTGTAAGTACCACATATATTAGTTTTATTTTTCAAAAGGTTTTCTGCCACATTCAGTGTGGTATAGAAATTGTCACAGAAGAGGGTCCTACAAATTCCAAAATAAGGGTTCATTAATATATTTATAACGGCTTCTGCATGACCTACATCACTGCTAGAATCCCTTTTGCCTGTATATATTTTAAAGTTTAAAATATAGCCACTGACACAACATAGTTTGTAGTTTTACTCCGTAGTTGTGCTTTTTGTTTTTTATATACTGGCGAAATCCTAGACGCCCCCGCCAGTGTATCATCGACTCATCTATTATAAAATTTTTACCAGGTATGACGTATTCTTGGAATGAATTTACCAACGGACCGAGAATTGCTCTTATTTTGAAAAGTTTGTCCTCTCCAGAATCTTCAAGATTGTTTGCAAAGTGCCAACACTTTAAAATTAACAAGAATCTATCATGTGACATTATTTTTGCAATAAATTCATTGTGAAAAATTGGGTCCTTTGACCAATAAAACTTTAGTTGAGGTCGTCCAACGATTCCCATGGCAATAATAATGCCAAAGAATTTGTTCATCTCCGCTGCATTGACTGGCTTCCACGTTTTTAGTCTTGAACATTTATGAGTGTTATTAGGTATTTTTTTCTTGTTGTTGGTTAGTGTATCTATTTGTTTCTTGAACCATAGTCTCAATCAGCTCGTCTGTCAGAAACAACTCAAAAAAATCAATTGGTTTTGTTGTATTAAGGGAATATTGAAGTCATCATTTTCGCAACAAGTTACACTAAAAACATTATTATCTAATATATTGTCAGACCAATCATCGTTTATAGGTGATGAAGAATGTGGTGTGTCATTACTTTCATTGTCACACATTTCCTGTTCACTTTGTTCATCATCCGAATCAGATTCAATTTCACTCGGAATATAATTTTTTGTCTGCAATAGAATCATCTGAATCCTCACTAAACTCTTCTGAACTTGAACTCAACCACTGACTCGTAGTTAAATCTACAATTTTTCTAGCCCGCGAACTCATTTTTTAAACACTTTATAAGCACCACTGTCACTAGACGACTACTCTGCTTTATATCGCAAATATTTGTGAATTGCGGCAAACAAACCGATACACGTCCAGACTTGCTTAAATGGTTCGTAAGCAGTATTTCAATACTAGGGTGCGATGCGGGTCATATATGTCCAGTACAATTTTATTACATAAATCAATTCAGGATGTGGCATGTATCACAGGGATACCGAAAACTTTAAGAAATTCCTAAAAATAATGATTTTACACTGTCCACAACATAGAAAAATCTTGTGATTTTGGCGCCGTCATTTACGAAGATCCGATACGAGACATATAGATCCCGTATAGCACTCAACGTGTTAAAGACCCTGTTAATGGATTTCCCCAAAAATTTGGTACACTTTATAATCTTTATGCCTCTAAACAAACTAAGATAAAAATGTAAAAATCTTAATCAGTGACATCCTAAACAAACTATAGGGTAAAAATTCCCCTAACTATTTTGGCTGTAGTTTCCTGCAACTTTTATCAACATCTTGGTAGCGCAGTGGGCCAAGTGACAAACATAGCTTGTTTACTGCCTATCGACTCCCGGTTTCGATTCTGACAAAATCGAAGTGATTGGTTGTGTATGTCCGTGTTTTTTCAATTGTGTAACCCCTATCCGTGCAGCTTCAGCTTTGGTTTGGGGGTTGTCTAATTTATGTGGTGTGTTTCTTTTTATATTAAATTTCATATTTTTTACAAAAAAGAGGTCTCGTTCATTTTTTCCATACAACACTGTTTAAAAAAAATTAATTTAAAATTTATGTTACATACCATAATATCTCATAATTCTATCTTTAACGGTTTCTGAAATATTGGAAAACCTATTAACAGAAGCACCTCTTACGAAATATTTTTTGATACATGTTTAGAGAAAATCTTTGTCTTAAAATTACACGTTCCATCACCAGTTTCAATTTATAACAGTAAAATCAGAACACTGTAGCGAAAGACCTATACTAGGTGTAAATAATTTAAAATAAAAAATACAACTGAATGGAAAAAAATTAATGGGCCAAAAAGGAAAAAACTACTATCTATGTTACAAGATTCACGCTCTATTTTTGTTTTTTTTTTTTGAACAAAGTATTCTGTATCCAACTTATCGTAAAATTGCATTTGTGACAAAATGCTACTCTTCATACACTGCACCAACCAATAAACTGTGTAAATAACGAAATGAAAATCTGTAAGTTATAATATTACCTGTAAGGGTGTGATATGTAGATATAATTACTAAATATTAGAATATTCTACACTAACATTAGAAGTTATATTATCTAGATCTCATCTGTGATGTACTGAATGTGAACCATAAAGGTCCGTCTTGATAAACTTATGACAATTTATTAATTAGGTCTCAGATAGTGTTGACCCCTTCGTTTCGTGTGACTAATTTCATGATTTTGTTGTTAATCAAAAAAGAGTACATTTAGGCTTAAGACAGAAAAGTAAGAGTAATTTATATTTTTAGCTCCAAGAGTACACGTTCTCTTTAAAGAGTATGGTTGGTAACACTATTTGCATCCACACCTCATTGCGAGCCTTCTTTCGCCAGCTGGACACGGACAGTAATGTTCAAGATCAGATTCTGAGTTTGTCACGTTTCATTAAAAAAATTACTCATTACATTTTAACAATCAAATAATTGTGGCAGCAAAATGTACATATAAAAGCAAGGTATATTTTGGATAGAATGAGAAAAATATATTTTATATTCTACACTTAATTTGCTTCTGTCTGTTTAACAAGTCTATGCAATAAGTAAATTTTACTGTTTTGTCTAATTTGGTAATATACATAAAACAAACCCAGTATAAGAAACATTACAATGAACACAACTAGAGTAAAACAATAAATTCTCTACGTAAATACAGATATGGTCTTTTTCGTTAGGGTGGAATTATAATTGATACAATTACATGTACTTTATATTTCATAATTTATTTTCTTAATGTAATTAACAAACATCATCTATACAGACTTAAGAAAACCTAGTGTCCAACAATACAACAAACTGTTTGACCATGGGACTGGAGTTTTTCTATTATTATTTTCGGAACTATGAACTTGAACTTATAAATGCTAGTATATTGTCCGACAGAAAATATCTGATTTTTGGTATAGTTATTTTTTTTGAATTTACTTAAAAAATATACTGCTTGAGTTAATAGACGATAAAAGTGACTATTCTTTTGGTTCAAAGGTGTAGTGTTTCCTTCCATCACCTGGGTATTGTTTGGGAAGAACAGCTGGGAACATTTTGATTTGTTCAAATAAGTAATACAAACTAAAGCTCCCAAACATAGCTCCAAAAAATTGAGCCCACTGAAACCACATGGGTCGCCTCAATTTCGCATTTACATCATAACGATCTTCTCTCATTAAATCAAATTCAGCATGCATCTATAAAAAAATATATAAATTAAATTATAATAAATATTTTCAATTTCGTATCTTCTTGCTTTTATTTTTAAATTATAAACTTTCTCATTCATAGCTATACCGTATTTTCATATTTGCTTATTACATAAAGAAGCAGCATAGTTCGAACTCGTACATTCACAGTAGAGAGCATGGACTGCATGGCTGCCACTGTAGCAATTTTATGACAGCCAGTCACATTTCGTATTTAAGGGACTGCATATTCTTGACCGAATACTTCCTTTTGCAGTGTTTTGAAATGAAAGCACGTATAGAAGTAATCAGTTTTTTTCAACCACAAGGTGTTCAAAAAACAGTACTAAGAAGAGCTATTAAAATAGCAATTGTGTCAGTTGAATTTTGTGAATTTAGGGTACTTTGTTCGCCAATACTTTCACATCCAGGTTCAGTGGGAATCCTGAATATTTCGTAGCCAACTAATGAAAGAAAAATAATCTCTTAAGATCTTGTATACATGATTAGACTGCAAAATCTTATATTATCAGTAATATTTGCTTTATTCTGTTATTAGCACTATTGTAAAATTATTAATTAAGAATGCTTTGATATCCTTGAATTAAACTATAATTTAATTTATTAACAATCACCGTTTCATTATAATTCCTTTTTAATTCAGGACTATCCCAAGGGTAAAATGGATCCTTGAATCACCCGATTCCATAGGTAAATCTGGATAGTCCCGGCTCCATTACCGTCATCTGGATAAGGTTTATATTCTGAAAGAGGTATCCCATATTTCTCAGCGGCCGCTATTCTTTCTGCTTCTGTTTTAGGGAATGGCCCTGGTTTGTAATCTTTGTTCCAGTCTAAAAAGAATCACTAACTTTGTCCTTAATTACATAATATACTTAACTTTAAACAAAACGTAAGTTATCGAATTCTACGATTACTTACGATTCCTAATAGCTGTTACGAGAATTACATTATTTTTCAACCTGAATTTGGGTAATACTGAGGATTTTATTAAATGGCTCATTTTGCTTATCTAAAAAAAATACAGATGAAGTAACATATAGCTGTCAAAAATAACACCATGTCAGTGTAATGATAGAAGCAAAAATCCCTAGATTAAGCAAAAATAAATGTTACAAATTAAATAATAAAAGCTCTTGTGTTTATAAAAATTAAATTAAATTTATTTATGCAATCAGAAAACTTAAAAATGTCTGTTTTTATTTCTATGTTTACAAATAAATGCAGTAGTAGAGCACTAACGAAGGCATCAAAGTTAAAAAAATTGGGACATTTAAGTCTCAGCAGTAGTAAGTAGAAATGTCTAAACTTTTGTTCTTGCATAAAACAAAAGTCACTAAGTCATTTTATTGACACGAATGTTAACCTAACTTTTATTAAAATAAAAATAATATTTTCAAATAATGATACACAGTTTGTTTATAATAAATTCGCAAGGGTATATTATACAAATATTAATTGTATGTAATTTAATTCTAAAATCTTAAACGTTTTAGAGATGTGTTTCTTGAAAAACATTGGCGAAGTGTTATATCCCGATCAGTATGTGATTATTACTTAGAAGCCCAAAGAGCAAATGGAAATGATATTAACCCTGTTATAGCTACTCCTCACCATTATCTTATTTCTATTCAAAGGGGTGGGGTGAGTTTCGTTGCTGTTTGCATGGAAGAAATACCACCTCTATTTGTTATCGAATTTTTGCATCGAGTTGTCGACACTTTCCAAGTAAGAATTTATGTACCACCAATTTAGTATTCTATGTTTAATAACTTAATATCTAATCCTTTAAATGTGATGATATAAAATGACCCAATGATATGAAAGAAACATAAATCAAATTTAATATTATTTGACTGTTTAGTTTTTTTTTGCGGAATTAGATTATTTATTAAGTATATATTGCTGTATCTTCTAATTTTAATTAGAACCCAGTTTAGAACTTTTTTAACAGTGAAACATTAGTGTAGAAAGGGGAGGCTGTGCAATTTATTACTGGCCCCAGCTAGCGATTTAAAACTTAGGGCACTGCAATAAATTGTCTTAACGAACTTGCACTTTTTGTATTGTAAAAAACACAATGTGATATTTAATAATATTATAAACTATATAAATTTTATTTTGTCAACAAACACCATCTGTGGCTACCCCCAAGGAGCCACCTCGGAGGTGTTGCAGTATTGCACTAGTAAACAGATTGAAATAAATAACACAAATTTATACAATTATGATCAAATTTTGTTTTTATATAATTCACATTTTTATATTTTATTATTTATAGACATAAAAATTTATTAATTTCCTTATGTACATTTTATACATTAGATTATGCCTGCTTATTTTCAGGACTACTTCTCTGATTGTACAGAATCTATAATCAAAGAAAATTATGTAGTTGTGTATGAGGTAAGATGATTATCTCGTTTTTACTTAGGTAAAATTCTTATTTATTTTTTTCTAGCTTCTAGATGAAATGTTAGATAATGGTTTTCCACTAGCGACTGAAAGTAATATTCTTAAGGAATTGATTAAACCTCCTAATATATTAAGAACTATAGCAAATACAGTGACGGGCAAGACTAAGTTAGTAAAAGGAATTGATATGTTAGATAGTGTAATGAAAGAAAAGGGGCTATAATTTCAATCCTTCTTTTTTTTACTTTTTATTATAAGTATCAGATACATATTTCTTAAATATTAGCAATTAATTTAGTTTATTAATTATATTGGATTTAGTTAGGATTTTACATTAAATTATTTAAAAAAAATGTTCAAATATTTTTCACTAGTGATAATTTTTAAATGATTTATAAAATAGTATTATTTAATTTATGCACTTTTAGTGTAAGTGATATTTTACCAACTGGTCAATTATCCAACATTCCATGGAGACGATCTGGTGTAAAGTACACAAATAATGAGGCATATTTTGATGTGATAGAAGAAGTTGATGCTATCATTGACAAATCTGGGGCTACAGTATTTGCAGAAATTCAAGGATATGTAAGTAAGGTTTACCAGTCGGATATGACGTAAAACCAGGGTTGGCTCTAGGTGGTTATGTGTCAGATTTGCATGCATATATGAAACGATATCTTATCTTGAAATTTTTTTAGCGAATTCCGTATTATCCAAAGTTGATAAACTCAATTTATTATAAACACTCACTCAAAGAGAACTGGAGGTATAGGAGGATGTACTTAACAGTAAACTACACATACAAGTATTTTTCACTGTCGGTTACAAGAATAAAAGTATATTATTAATATCTGTTTCAAAGGTTTTGTAGTTAAACCTCGGTGCCTTTCGTTGAAATCCATTTATATTGTGAGAAGGACCACTTGATGTCGACAGATGTAACTGGAGCATACTTAAAATATGTAAACTTTTGCAGTCACCACATTCATGCTCGGTGTAGCAAAATCTACTTCTTTGCCGTTTAAAAAGTCTATTACACCAGTCATTGTAACAAATCCGGATTTTTTTTTTAATATTTGTAATTTTTTTACCCTCAAATTTTCCCTTTAATTGAAAGATATATTGTCGAAAATTAAACACAACTTTTATTGCATGAACTATAGTAAATTCTGATGTTGGCTGATATTGAAGGTCCCACATGGCAAGAGGAATTCGTGAAAAACTTCCGTGTATGGTCTCCAGATTTTCTTGAACAGTTGGATTCATAAACGCCTGTTGCGCCTATGAAATAGCAATTGCGTCATTTGGATTTAACTGCTGTATTAGGGGATTTCACATTTTCAAAATGACAGTAATGCTGCCTCTAGCTAAGTTCCCATCATGTTATAATGGGCTGTGGAGGTAATGGAGCATTTGGTAGAATTTCATGAAATAACCGTACAAAAAAAACTTTCTTTACACTAGATATCCATTTATCAACATTAGGGTAGTACCCCTAATAATTTCAGAAATCCTATGAAGCCCATGTGCTAAACATGTTGCATGAAGTATATTCTGATATGTTTCCTTCAAAATTCTTCTAGCAGCTTTCTTATAATTCACTCCATCGGTAAGAAACAATAAAAACTTGTCCTTATTTTCTGCATATTTGTCGCCATGTCGCCCCAAAACTCTTGTAGACTTGAAGTCACTACCTCCGCTATAGTGCGATAATTTGTAGCTTCTAAAATTTTAGAGGCAATCAAATGCCCACTCATTGAACAATTTTCCTCCAATGCAAATGAATTCTCGTTATGCAAGATACTGTTTGATCGTGTTATATGTTTTCTCCCCTCCATGCTAGGGCCGGCTGTTGACCTTCAATAATGTAAATTAGCGATATACTGTAATTTAAAAGAATTACGCATTACATTTTAATTTCCTGACAAAACTAAGTTACCATGAATATTGTAAAATTAAATAAAATGCACTTATATTGCAATATATTTGTCTAGTTTCGTAATGTTTCAGTAGGTGTTTGCAATATATTATATTATATCTGTAAAAGCCATCCCTGGGAACCGATCGGTAAATCCCATGTATGGTAATCAGATTAATAATTAGAATTTAAAACAATTTAATTATCTCAATAGTTTCATTTTGTTGGTTGTTTTTATTGTGTATCTTGAATCAATTAAAATTTTTATGCCAAAATTTGAATTGAATAATTACAGGTACTGAGAATGGACATACTCTAACTTATATGTATAAAATGTGTTATTTTATAACTTAAGTAGATGATCTAACCTCAGAGGTTTAAGAGAATATAAAATACCTTTGTAGGAATATTTTGCCAACATTTTTTGTTTTGTGTTGTGTAACTATTATAAAGCAATTAAAATATTTGAAACATTTTAAATATAGAATATTGTTACATGATTACTGTCCTCACAAACATATCAAACCGTGGATTCACTGATTGAAACTCGTGGAAACACTTACTTACTGCCTTATTACCTAATTAATATTGAACAATAATAACTTAGTGAATGACTTAATTACAACCACAATTAAACACCTACTGTAGTCTTAAACTTATCCCAAAATCTTCTTTACTACCGCACACTATTAAATCAGACTAGCCTGACCGATTTCGTGCCTTATATATCCATCTGTGTATGGTCTAGAACATTCTTAAATATTTCTGTCCCTTCTCATATATAGTCCATTGGTGTAACAATATGTTTTCTAAAAAACAAAATGTCTACACTTTTGGATATGTGGTTTATTGCACTTATTTTTATGTTTGTTAGATAATATATTTAGTTAGTTTAATTTAAAACTCTATTGAAAGATATTTATAATAAATAAATTTGTAGTCTACAGATAAAAAATGTTGCTGCTACAAAGAATAAATATTTCTTTTTAGATTGACTGTTGCATTAAACTTAGTGGCATGCCTGACCTCACCTTGTCATTTATAAACCCAAGACTGTTTGATGATGTCAGTTTTCATCCATGTGTTAGGTTTAAAAGATGGGAGGTATGAAAAAGACAAATACAATAATTACCTATTATATTTAACCCTTTGTTTTTCTACAGGCTGAAAGACTATTGTCCTTTATACCTCCAGATGGTAATTTTAGACTAATTTCATATCATATAAGCAGTCAAAGTGTTGTTGCTATTCCTATTTATGTCCGGCATAATTTGTCAATTAAGACTGGAGAGCAGGCTAGGTTAGATTTGACTGTGGGGCCCAAGCAGACATTGGGAAGAACTGTTGAAGGTAACTAATGTTAATGTTTATGGTAAGATAAGAAGTATAATTTTTTTATTATCCCACAAATAATTTAATGTGCAATTTGGAATTACCAAAAAGGAAAAAATTAAAGTATTAAATGTATAAAAATATGCAGAGCGACTCAAATCCAGATCCACTATTTTACTATTCTATATGCAAGAAGAGGAGATACCATAATGTATCTCATACCTCTAACAATATCTGCTAGAATACTTTGCCCCTGCTAACTACCAAAGAATGTTTAATAACTGATATTGTTGCAGAATATTATAGAATGTTATCATCCTCCTACATGGTGAGATACCCATGAGGGGCATATGGTAGTCATACATCAGGTTTACTGTTTAAATCGTATTTTCCATTATCATTAAATTAAAAAAAAATAAAATCAAATTTTGATTCTAATAAAAATGTAACATTATTGTTAAGCTCATTATGTTGTTTTTTATTACCAGTTTCTTGTAAATACAATTGAAAAACATTTATTTATAAATAAATGTTAGGATTCGTGGGTTTAGGATAATGAAAAATTGAATTTTTACACTATGTCGATGTTTTGAATTTTTAAAAATTTCATCAAGATTGATTTTAAAAAAAAAAAAAAAAAATCATAAAAAATAAAAAAAAAAACCCTTTTTTCCAAAAAAAAAAAACCCCCCCTTTCTTAATTTTTTTTTTAATTAAAATTTTTTTTTTTTTTTTTTTTTTTTTTTTTTTTTTTTAAAAAAAAAAAATTTTTTTTAAAAAATTTTTTTTTTTTTTTTTTTTTTTTTTTTTTTTTTTTTTTTTTTTTTTTTTTTATTTTTTTTTTTTTGAATGTCCGTTAAAGTAAAAACATATGTTTAGGCGCTTAAACTACATTTTGTCATAGATGCGCAAAGTTATACTGTTTATGATAGAATCAAAACTTCAATTTCAGTAAATTTGTCACTTACGATATTTTGGCAAAAAAGTGTCAATATTGAGTCTTAAAAAGAATATAAAATTATATAATTTTTTTGGATAATTTAAAACTTTTTAATATTTCAATATTAATGACATTGGAATACCGCACTCGTAAGCCATAACAAGAACATCTACAAGACAGCAGAGTCACTTCAGCAACTGATGAACAGAACATTAACGTGGTTCAACAAATGGCGAATGAAACCAAATCTCCTAAAATCTCAATACATCGTGTTTAACCATAACATATCCCCAAACACTCCAACAATAACTGTTGACAATAGCACAATATATTGTCAACCGGCAGTAAAATATCTTAGAGTTCCACAATAGACAATAAGCTTTAATATAAAAAAAAAAAAAAAAAAAATAAAAAAAAGAAAACAAGAACCCAACGCCCCCCCCCCTACAACCACAAAAAAAAAAAAAAAAAAACACCCCCACCCCAATTCACCAATCACCCCCCCCCCCCATAAACAAAAAAAAAAACCCCCCAAACCATAAAACAAAAAAAAAAAAAAAAAAAACCCAAAAAAACACAAAAAACACCCAAATCCCCCCCCCCCCCCAATCACAAACCCACACAACCCCCCCATAACCCTCCCAACAACCTTCTCTATGAGATTACGCAAATAACACCAATCAACCAAAGATTACAATCCCTAACCACAAAATTTGCTAAGGAAATAAATAACATAGAAATAATACAACCCCTTTGCAAAACAAGATAATAAGAATTACCTAGCAGAAGAAAATTTCCAGAGTTAACTCTATGGGAACACATCACGCATTAAATAATATACAATGAAACAAATGTTATTTTTTTTTTTTGTTTTAATACAGATATTTATACTGTAATGAAATGAAATAGTATGTAAATTATTTTAAAGGGTTGTAACAGGCTGAAGGACCTCGGTCAATGGCCTTTTGGTGAAACCAATAAAATACTTTTATTATTATTATTATTATTGATATTGGAATGCATTGACAGCAAACTGTCCTTTTTAGTCCTGAAGAAGATTTAAAATAAATTGAAACATAGTGCAAAAATTTAATTTTTCATTATCCTAAACTGACAAATTGTAATATTTCATAATCAGAAGAATAGGTATGAATTATTTATCATTTATAATTTCAGGAGTGAAATTAGAAGTACTTATGCCCAAATGTATACTGAATTGTGTATTAACCGCAAACCAAGGCAAATACAATTTTGATCCTGTGTCTAAAATACTGCACTGGGACATTGGAAAGATTGATTTTACTAAACTTCCAAATATTAGGGGATCTGTAAGTTTTTATTATAAATAATTATTTTGAACAAACATTTTATAAATATCTTTAGTTCCATCGTATCACATGAATACAAAAATGTGATTGATTAAATTAGCTATAAGTATAGTAATTTTTATGTGCTATTCATTTAATGTTTTTTAGAAATGAAAGTGCACAGAAAGTTAAGGGTATTGGAAAAGTCACATTTGAATATTTGAATATGTCCCTGCAAAATTTTTTCCGTGTGTATGCGTCGGCATGGTTTTTAGATGTCCAGAATAAAAAATTTGTCTCCTTTTCATCGTATTTCTTGTTTTTGTAGTTGATTACGTTTAGGTGTGTTTGTATTCCATGGAGTTTTTAAACAAATATGGAAGCAAGGCATTTATCACAACTTGATATCAGTAGGGCCATTGGTATGCTCCAAGTCGATGTTGCTACAGAATTAGGAGTAAGCCAAAGCATCATTAGCATGCTTTGGATTCGGTTCTTGATTCTGTACAAGAATGGCCCAGAATTGGTGGACTTCGGTCTACAACACTACAACAAAATCGTTATCTTCGACATAAGAAGGAATTCTACCCTTTACACTTGTCAAGTAAGAATTACCTTATGTACAGTACATTGGATACCAAATCAGTACGCAACAGATTCAAGGAGTTTGGCCTGCTAAGTCATCCTTCATATGGAGCTCCCCAGTTAAGTTCAGCTGACCATGCAGCCTGTTTAAGGTGGGAAAAGGATCATCAAAACATGGACATGAAATGGGGTTCAGTTTTATTCAGCGATGAGTCTTGTCTCGGCGTGCACAGCGACAGCAGATGTCTACAAGTTTGGAGACTGTCAAGATAACGATACGATTTATCCACAGTAGTTTTTAGAGGAGGCAGTGTTATGGTATAGGAAGAATATGTCATGGAGGATCATTGATGACTTTGCGCTATAACTTGTGACGGCTTTTCAAGCTACTATTGGTGAAAATTTTATTTTTACTTATCGTACTCAGTAAGTATCAATGTCCTTGAATCTCACGGAATTGATTACGATCCTCTTCCACTACATTCTCCTGACTTGAATCCCATTAAACATATGTGGGTTTTATTGGATAGGGCACTTCAAAACCATGAACCGTTTCTAGAGAAAATTAGGCAACTGTAATAAAGTAAAATATCCATTTTATGGGCACAAATCCCACAAGATGTGATTGATCACTTCATCAGAAGCATGCACAAGTGTATATTTGAGGTAATTAGAGTGAGGGGCCAGAATATTAGGTATTGATGATAGGTTTAGGACATTGTTGGTTCCCCACAGCTTAACACTTTTTGAATATTTTTTTTTTCGTTTTTTTCATAAGTAAATAATGCAGAAAGGTTAATAAAGAAGCTGTCAATCTCGCATAACGATTTTTTTTCTTTAATCCAATCTTTTCATGAAAATATGAAATATCCTTAACTTTCTATGCATAGTGTATTTAATTACTATCTTTAGCTTAAAATTTACAATTTAAAAAGAAGAAAATAAAAGCTTGGGAATTTTTTGATGTTTACAGTTGAATTTTCAGTAATCGGTCATGATATATTAAAGCCGTATCTGTAGATTTATTTTGAATTTAAATTTTTGTTATATAGGTATAATAGCATATTAGTTTGTTTTGGATAACATTTAATTTTGATTTTGAAATATCTAAACATATACAGGATGTATCCTTTAAAAAAAAACATTAGTTTCTTCATAAATACTTATTCCAAAATGGCTGCATACTTTCGTTGTTTGTTTTCACTACTACAGTAATTAACTAAAAACTACATTAGACTACATTTTGATAAAATACACAAAAGTAACATATTTTCTAAACATTTCAATTAAACATTACACCTGGTTATTGTAGGTTTCTATAGCAAGTGGGTCAAATACAGCAGAAATAAATCCATCAATTAATGTGCATTTCACAATCAGTCAACTTGCTGTCAGTGGCTTAAAAGTAAACAGGTTGGACATGTATGGTGAGAAGTATAAGCCCTTTAAAGGTGTAAAATATATCACTAAAGCAGGCAGGTTCCAAATAAGGATGTAGACTGTTTTTCAAATTACACAATTTTTACTTGTTTTTTTTTTTTAATTATAAATATTTGTTTCCAACCATAAAGAAAGCAAGGTGTTTGAACAAAGAAATTTATTTATTACGTATGTTATTGTAAATAAAATAATAAACGGTGGCTATATCTGTCAGGCTAAAAAAGGTAAAAATTATATGTTTTCTAATATGAATGTATGCATCACTTGTTGCTTATAAAGTAAATAGTTTCTTTTTTCAATTCATAACTTTTTCATAAGGACACCCTGTGCTAGTATTTTATATAGGTATATTTATGTTATATTTTATTAGCTTTTAAATCTTTATTACTATTGAACTTGAAACTTTTTCAAATTATAAATAAATAAAATGATATTCTTTAAGGTTATTTATGTTTTGTTTTTTTCTAGTGATTTGTGATAATGTTTTGCACAAATGTGAAGGATAAATGTGTTTCAGTTAATGCTGGTGACTGTAACCTCTTTCCTGTATAAATCGGTTAACCAGTTTTGGGTTATTTGCGGTATTTTACAAAACCGAAAACCGATTATTCGGATACCCGGGTATCCGAATAACTGCTTTATCAGTTAATCCTGATAATATACTGATATTGAAATTGTGAATATTGTGTCCTTGAACTTACTTTTCTTCTAACAAATTGTCAATAACAGGACGATAACCAATAAAGCGGGATTTTGGGATAGGCCCTCTGTCACTATTCATACTATTTTTACACTTTATGATTTCCAAGCTTTCAAATGCATCCAGCTGTCTAGTATTTGTTACATTCCTAATTAATCTTAAATTGCTAATATCTATTTTATGGTTGTTCTCAAACGCATGTTGGCCTACAATAGACTTATCTGTTCTACCATATTTGAGATGGGCCATATGCTCTTTGAATCTAGTTTGAAGTGATCGTCTAGTCTGTCCAACATATTTTTGATTACCGTCCTTACAGCTAATTTCGTATATCCCCGACTGTTCATTTGTTTGTCTTTTGGATTGCCTAAAAGTTGTTGTAGTTTGGTTCCCGATGAATGAACCACTGTCATACCTACATCTTTAAAAATCTTATCAATACCACGGGTGAATCGAAGATCGAATGGAATCGATACAAATTTCGGATTTTCTCTTTCATTTAGAAAGGTCGAGGAATTTCGGGCGACTCTTTAAATTTTCGTTTCCTAATTATTTTATTAATTAAACTTACAGAATATCCATTACTCGCAACTATATCCTTAATCAATACCTTTTCTTTTTCAAACCTCTCCTTATTGAGGGGGAAGCTTAATAGACGATGGACTAGAAAATTAAAACTCGCCATTTTGTGTTGAGCACAATGGTGAGAGTCCTTAGGGATATATCTTAGAGTACTGGTATCTTTTCTGTATAGGTCAAAATCTAATTTATTTTCACTATTTTTAATCATTAATACATCAAAAATGGTAGTTGTCCAGAGTTCAGTTTCATATGTGAATTTAACTGACGTGAAACGATTGTTTAATTTAGATACAAAGTTATCAATATCAGCGACTTTTGTATCGGACACTGCAAAAATATCATCCACATACCTAAGCCAAACCCTGGGGAAATACTCGAATTCTTCTTTTGCTCCCGTCTCAAATCTATTCATGAAGAGACTGGCAATGAATGCTGACAGAGTTACCCATTGCTGTTCCTTCATGTTGTTCGAAGAAATTATCATGAATCGCAAAGTTTAGTGAGTTTAAGATATTCTTTTACTACATCTTGACTGAGATTGTTTAAATCGAGTAGATCCATAAGGTAGTCCAAGGTCTGTGGTATCGAATACCACATGCAATTCACTGACAAACGGATAAACACTGTCATAGATGACATGCGCCTACTTGGAATAAATATAAAAAATCGCAAAAAGTAATCTACTAAGATTATTTTCGCTATTAAATACTTACACATCAAAAGCGACCCCACATATGATATATAGTTTGAAAGAGAAAAAAAATTTCCTTTTTAACTAAACTATAGCCAACTATGATTCCCATTTAAAAAAAAAAGAAACTTTATGCCATAACTCAAAATTGCACCTTTATTTTTAAATTTTCTCGACGCCACTGTTTTATACAGAAAAAGTGCGTGAAGAATGTAAAAGTTGTTTTTTTCATTACTTTACAAACATCCAAGATGTGTCTAAAAGTCGAAAAATCGACTTTTGTTTATAACTCGAAAACAAAAGACGATAGCAAATTTTTGTTTTCATCAGTAAGTTTGTTTCAAAAAAAGAAATCGAGAATGTGTCCTCCATTTTTTTGTATCTGACAGTTACCGAGTTACCCGAACAAACATCGAAATTTGCCCACCCTGTACATGGGGGTATAGATCTTTAATCGTTTACCCCAGCAAATTTAAACAATTACAAATCTAAACATATTAAAATCTGTTCTGTTACGTCATGCATTTTTCACTGTCATGGAATTTTTTGACACTACTTTGTAATTTTAAAATTTTAATCTTAAAATTTAATTTACGTTTGACAAATCTACAATCACATTGTAATGATAATATAGGTATGCAATATGGTAGTTTTAGTTAAGTATGTTAAGTTTAGTTTCTGTACAGATTCTCCACTGCTTCACGAGAAGCATTTTTCATGTATGTAAGTATTTACCCATTATTATTAATTTGACCATTACCATATAAAATAGAATAAAATTCTATTCTATTCTATTCATCTTCTTGATAACTTCAAAAATAACCAAGTTTTTTCAAAAAAGAACATTTTTACTCACTAAATAAAAAATTGCCTACTAAATTTCGAACAAATAAAAAAAAATGGGGATTAGTTTTGCCTATAATTTCACCTATTAAATCTGCATATGATTTATAACGAGATAATAGTTCTCGTTTTTTGTTATTATGAAGTTTAGGAGAGATTTACCACGGCCGTGGATTTACAGTGTCGGCCACCTGATGAAAACGACGCGCTGCCTTAACTAAAACCAGCGACAAACTTAATTCAAATCTGACACGTATAAAACTATAAATAATAAAAAAAGAATAATAGTCTTATGTCAGGTGAGTATATTTTAGCCAGATGACAAGAGTAACGTCTTTATGTTAGTATGTCTCGGAACGCCTATCTGCAATATTTCACGACGTCCGGACCTACCCGTATCAACTTACCATGGTACCAACAACTACAGCTACAAAGCATTCCGGTTTTTCGACCATTTTTTTTATTCCTTTTTAGTAGACATATATACGCTCAGTGGCGTACGTAAATTGGCTTCAGATGACAATGCAGACAGCATTATTTACGAATCAAAAATGGGTCTAGCCCATTCCGAATTTTGTTGAGAGCTGATTTTGAGGTATAAATAACTCCCTTAGAGACTTTTTTGTTTTCTACGATTTTCTGATGAAATCGTATGAAATGAGCGGAGAAACATTGCGACTTTTATATCATTAGCGGGTGAATGAAAATGAGCGTTAAATCCGAGAAAATATACCTAATTTATTTTGTACCAAATTTTCATTTTTTTTTTTATTAATTTTTTTAAATAAACTAGCTTTGAAATAGTGCACGCACCACAAGGACCCATCAAGACTGATGGTCAGTCCTGATGAAACCGAGCCATTGTTTAAATTGCCCCTTACACGTGTAATGCGTACCATCAGTCGACCGATGAAATACGCACGAGCATCGGTTGAGCCCGTACGTGTGCGCATCGTCAGGGTTTGTTGGAGCCATTAATTAAAGTAAGCTTTTCAGTTGCATATTTTGGTGCCGTGTTGTATTTGTTTTTTTCGTTATGTTATTTCTACATGGTAAAATGGCAAATGGCCGGGGCAAAATATCTGTTTGATACCGAAATTTTATAGAGCACCGGAAAATAATCTGAGATATATCAGAAGATTACAGGTAATCTTTTCACGCACAAAGCGACAACAACACGTTGCTCCACACATTGCAGATACAGTTTTGGAACTGATCGAACGTATCCATGTGAAGGTAAAGATTATCGACTGATGATTGGTTAATTTTGTCATAATCGATCATCAGTCGTTTGTGAAACGGTTCTTAGCATGGGCGTCGCCTCCAAAATTTTCAGGGGAGAGCGGAGCAAAATTTTTTAGAAAATGCGTCTGAACGTTTCGTCATAGTGAATACTAGAAAATAGTTTTCTTTTTGTAGAATAAAAAAACTAATTTTCTGAAAAATATGTAATATAAAAATGTTTGTTTTGTTAGCACTGCTGCAATGTACCAGCATTGGCATTTGATGTGACTGCCAAGAAAGCGTATACTGTTTTTCTTTATATAGGAGTGCGATACTTGTAGAATTGTAGAGAGTACCCAACGGATATGAGATAATTGTTTTATTGTCTGCCCTTTGTACGCGTCGGTTTATTCCTTTATCGGTGCCCGTCGGTATCGTTGCTTTTAATACTCAATAATAAGAATTCTCATATCTATTCTATTGCGCCTACTTTGTATGACGAATGAGTGGCTTGGAACTGTCTATGATCCTCCATAAGTAAAGAAAAATTATCGTCAGTATTCACAGTCGGCAGTCAGCTGCTCGCCAGCGGGAGATCGCCCACTGGCGAGAGGCCGCGATGAAAGGTTCTGAAAGTTGTTCTTCAAACGTCCGTAACACACATAAGATTCAGTGAGTGTTCGTCTATGAAACGAAAATAGAAATTTCGGTGGATCTCGCGCTGGCGGCTAACTATGAATACCAGCGTATCAGCCCTAGCTACAGTATCCATAGATGAAGTGTGTAAAGCAATTTATGTCTATATTAATTTTTAATTATGTTAACATTAAATAGTGTGGCAAAAATAGGGATATTTAGAGGGGCGGCAAAGGTAAATCTCTCGGTAAATCTGTATAAGGGCAAGCACCCTAGCGGTAACCCTGGATAATACGGTCTTGTCCAAACCATAAGAGACGCTGTTCTGACACCTTTTTTTTATAGCTGATGGCGGATCTTGATAAAAAAATCAAAGGTACCGAATTGTTACTTAAACGAAGGATTTTATTGTAGGTACCTTGTATATGGATGACTGAAAAATTGCAGTATAATTTGTTAGTTAATGTTAATTTAACCATTTTTTAATTCCTTAGCAGTAATCGATTGGTTTTCATTTCTCCTGTTATAAAAGGGCGTTCTAATTTTATAGGTGTTAGAATACCTTTAATAGTTGAGTAAGGAATCGTTCGGTGTATGAAGTTTTGTTGTAAATCTGGAAGAAGAGGGGTATAATTTTCTCAGTTTTCTAAGCGTATAGGCCTTACATATTTATATATTAATGAAAAATATTCATTATCTGCCAAAAGCTAGGAAGGCTACCCCCCCTACCTACCCCCTTTGGCAACGCCCATGGCTTTTAATCTCTACTTACGTTGTTTCATTTCTGAATAAAGGCATATTTACTATCGTAAATGCTTAACGAACCAAATCGAGATATAAACGAATTTATATGATTAATAAACCAGGGCCGTACGCAGGATTATTTCAGGGGATGTTTAACATATGAATAAATGATATTATAAAAAATCGTTGTTAAACTAATGTTTCATAGAACCAATAGACTGACCCTACCAGGCGCACAGCCACCGAGTTTATGTCCTACTATTCCTACACTCCATTTCATCCATTCCCAGCCACTCATGCACTCGTGACTACAATTGGCAAAAATTGCGCAGCAGGACATAGGCGTACGCATCATAATAAGTGTAATAAAAGAAATTAACTAGTAATAAAAGCAATAAACTGTTACATTTTATAACAATGTATTCACAACTTATCATCTTAACTAGCCTACCAAACGCATTGTTGTGGCACCATCGGTCACAAACATCACTTGACTTTTTGACAGATCAAATTTTTTCTAACGTCTCTAGCACCACCCGCGTAATTGGTACATTCACACTCAGCTAGTCTTTTGCTAGCCAGTAACAGAGGAAATGTTGGTTTAAGAGGGTTCAGTATACGTACTATAACATTTAAAATTGATTTTTTTTTTACAATCTGTCGTTTCGTCAACACATAACCACAGCCGTGTATTTTTTTAGTACACATTTAATCTTATTTACAATGTCTTCGCTTACAGTTGGTACATAGTTACGCAACGTTGTGCGACTTGGTAACGTCTACTTGGGATTGTATTTATTCCAAAACTCCTGAAATGGTTGTTTATCGAGTATGTGCAGTGGAACAACACAGGCAATCAGCATTAAGAGTAAATCGAACATAAACTGTGTTGTCGAAGGTCTGTGTCGCACATCTTACAAAATATTTTAGCACCATTGTAGAATAAATCCGGGAATTCACTGATAAATGTATTCACTTTGTCAGCGTATGGCCGTTTTCTATCCTTGGGCAGGTCTGATATAGTTTTTATTAAATTTAAATTAATATCAACAATAAAATACTACAAATAAAATTATCAACAATACAACGGAGAGGAATAAATTACGTTTTAAACACCACGAGGCATAACAATAGACTAAAATCAAATGTTAGTTTTTGTTAAAAATAGTAAATAAGTCTCGCTTACGTATTTAGGTATTTCTCGATCTGGCACCGCCCTTGACTTGCGGACCGATTTGCCAACTCTATTCGTGACTTTTATGTAGCCACGATATTCGGATATCGGACTACGAATAGGGCGTCGGCTTATGTAGTTGAATAAACAATATAAACATATTTTTCGACACTTAAAGTGTGGAATGTAAAATAAATTACAAGAAATTACTAATATAAAATTCGAAAAATCTAAATAGAAAGTAAGAACCTAAAACACCCCATGGATACGGCCTTGTAATAGATATATAAAAAACTCGAATCCAACAATTATAAAATGTGTCACGTATCTTTCACAAGTCTTTTTAGGTTAAAACTAAAAAAAATCAACAGGAATACCCCATACATAATCAATATCACTAAGTGGTTACTATTTTAATATGTATCCAGCATAAAAAAATTTCATCCAGAGTGCTTAATTTATAATTGTTGCCGGTTAAACCCACGGTTCATAAACAATACGGTTGTCGCATTTAATAAAATTATGGTGGGGGGAAACATCAATGACGTCACAAAGGGCATTTTCGCTTTTCGTTCGAAGTGTTTATTTTGCATTTGTGTTATTTTAAGTTTTTAACCTTGTTTATAAAGTATTCGTAAAGTATTCAGAAATTGAAAAAAAAAACAATATAAAAAACTTAAAATAACACAAATGCAAAAATAAAGACTTCAAACGATAAGCGAAAAAGACCTTTGTGACGTCATTGACGTGTCCCCCCCCACCATAATTTTATTAAATGCGACAACTGTTTTGTTTATGAACCGTGGATTAAACCAATGAAATAATTCGCGTTACACTATTTCCAGCCGGCGTTGCCACATTGTCTGTGTTATTGTGTTTTGGAAGTTAAAAATGTGTAGAAATATTTGCAATTTTAACTATTTTCTGAATTTGTATATTTATTTTTGTATTATATACAATTTTTCAAGACTATATGAATTTGTATACAGTATAAAACGTAAGTATAATTATATCTACGTATTTTCGCTCCATTTTTAACTCTCGCGTCTCAACCAGTGCCGTATATTAATGGGGGGAGATACATCCCCCCATGGTCTCAAAGTCGAGTAATTTATTAACTAGTTTATAGGAATATTACATATTTTTTAACACCTAGAATTTATGTAAACTAGCTTTGCTTTCCACCTATTTACGTTTAAGTCTAAAAATACTAATTAAATGTTAGGACGTCTGCTCTAATTACAGTTCACAGTCGCACAATTTTTTATTGACGTAAACTTTTTTGGATTTTATTTTGTTTTTATTCTCCCCTTCAAGAGTCATGTTTGGTAATGCCACTAATAACATTTTTTTGGTGTTTATTATTGGTTTTGGTAGATGCAATTCAAAAAATGCTTCATATTTTTTTAATATGGGAGGGCAAAAGACCTCTCAACTTCTTTAGCTGCATTTGTAAAATAAATTGCATTAGCAACAAGAAATTGCAGGAGCAGGAGAAATTACAGGAGGATATCCGGAATCACGTACACGACGATTTTCTGTAAATGAACCGACCCTTCTGATTTTCAAAGTAAACGGCTAAAAAATATATAAAATTTGGAGGAATAAATTAGGTACATTTGTGCATATTATGAGGCATATTATGATGTCATTTTAAAATTTGTATCACTGTTCTCTCAAAAGATATGGGTTAAGGTCATTTTTTAATGGCATAGAGTTTTTGGTATTTTTTTAAAGGTAAAGGTTTTAAAGTATTTTTCTGATAAAAAAATTAATTATATGAGGTCGTGTAAGAAAATATTTGAGAAAATAGTGATCGCAAATTTTAACTTTGAACCAAAAAAATCAATTTGAATGAAAATTGTGATTCGTCGCGCTTATACTCTGCTTACAGAATAACAAAATTACTATAAAGATAGAAAAAATAAATAATTATTGAAAATCGTAACTTAACAAAGGAAGTTACGACTGACATTAAAAAAAAAAAAAAATTAAAAATTGGTTTTATTTTTTGGGCTCCTCTTGTTTTGAGATCTAGAACCGCCTCTGCTAGTAACACGCTAATTAATTAGTAAAACTGGCAACACAACATAGTGCTGTCTTCGATTTTATTGGCTGATTGTGTTTTAGCGCGAACTTAATCAGATGATGTTCTAAAAAAAAAAATGTATCCTTTTATGGAGCTCAAAAAAAAAAAAAATCAGAGCTTAAATTTTCAAATACTAAAGAAACAAAAAAAATTGTGGGTCATGCCTATTTGCGTACATATTTCCTAATTGAGTTTTAAATATATGTATATCTAAATAATTAAGTAATTGATAAATTTATATTAAAAAAATGCATGTTGGTGATGGGATTTCCATATCAAGTAATGTTCGAGTTATGAAATATTACGAATAAAGACTACAAGAACCTTATGTGTATCTCACAAAATTTTACGACGCGGTAGTTGGAGTGCATAACAGGTGAGTGAAATTGGCACCAATGGCACCCCAATTTTGAAAAGTTAATACAATTTGGTTTGCGATTCGTTTGCGAAGATAAACGATAGTTCGTTTGCGATGTAACAGTTTTTAAAAATCGCCTTGTCGAAAATATTAGCGAAAAATTGAGGCAAAATTGGAATTTCGAAAGAAACCTTTTGTGATAGTTTACGAACGTTTACGATCACACTCTTTTCGTTTGCTGTGATTATGTATCTTACTACACTATAATGTTCATAAAATGTATTTATCGCGTCTATTTTAGTAATGGAATGTTCCAAAAAAAATCTCGAAACAGCTCTAGAAAGTCTTATTTAGAGTCTATACTATTTTCGTGTTGATACAATTCACTTATCTCCACTATTTGTGCATTGGAAGGTCCTAGAACTTTCACGAAATGTCATTATTATGTCTGAGTCCATAATATGTTCTCGTTAACACAGTTGACGTATCTTCTGTGGTTTCCAAATCGAATGTTCTAGAATTTTCACGAATAATCACTTACAGTCTTCTCTTTAAGTCTATAACGCGTTCCCGTTGACGCATTCACGTATCTCCAATGGTTTCCAAATAGAATGTTCTAGAAATTTCCCGAACTTACACTAAAGTCTTCTTTAATACAGTTAACGTATCTTCTGTGGTTTCCAAATCGGATGTTCTAGAATTTTCACGAATAATCCCTTACAGTCTTCTTTTTTAAGTCTATAACACGTTCCCGTTGACGCATTCACGTATCTCCAATGGTTTCCAAATAAAATGTTCTAGAAATTTCCCGAACTTACACTAAAGTCTTCCTTAATACAGTTAACGTATCTTCTGTGGTTTCCAAATCGAATGTTCTAGAATTTTCACGAATAATCACTTTCAGTCTTCTCTTTAAGTCTATAACACGTTCCCGTTGACGCATTCATGTATCTCCAATGGTTTCCAAATAGAATGTTCTAGAAATTTCCCGAACTTACACTAAAGTCTACTTTAATACAGTTAACGTATCTTCTGTGGTTTCCAAATCGAATTTTCTAGAATTTTCACGAATAATCACTTACAGTCTTCTCTTTAAGTCTATAACTCGTTCCCGTTGACGCATTCACGTATCTCCAATGGTTTCCAGATAGAATATTCTAGAAATTTCCCGAACTTACACTAAAGTCTTCTTTAATACAGTTAACGTATCTTCTGTGGTTTCCAAATCGAATGTTCTAGATTTTCACGAATAATCACACATCTTTAAGTCTATAACTTCCGTTGACGCATTCACGTATCTCCAATGGTTTCCAAATAGAATATTCTAGAAATTTCCCGAACTTACACTAAAGTCTTCTTTAATACAGTTAACGTATCTTCTTGGTTTCCAAATCGAATGTTCTAGAATTTTCACGAATAATCACTTTCAGTCTTTCTTTAAGTCTATAACACGTTCCCGTTGACGCATTCACGTATCTCCAATGGTTTCCAACTAAAATGTTCTAGAAATTTCCCGAACTTACACTAAAGTCTTCCTTAATACAGTTAACGTATTTCTGTGGTTTCCAAATCGAATGTTCTAGAATTTTCACGAATAATCACTCTCAGTCTTCTTTAAGTCTATAACACGTTCCCGTTAAGCATTCATGTATCTCCAATGGTTTCCAAATAGAATGTTCTAGAAATTTCCCGAACTTACACTAAAGTCTACTTTAATGCAGTTAACGTATCTTCTGTGGTTTCCAAATCGAATTTTCTAGAATTTTCACGAATAATCACTTACAGTCTTCTCTTTAAGTCTATAACGCGTTCCCGTTGACGCATTCACGTATCTCCAATGGTTTCCAGATAGAATATTCTAGAAATTTCCCGAACTTACACTAAAGTCTTCTTTAATACAGTTAACGTATCTTCTGTGGTTTCCAAATCGAATGTTCTAGAATTTTCACGAATAATCACTTACAGTCTTCTCTTTAAGTCTATAACGCGTTCCCGTTGACGCATTCACGTATCTCCAATGGTTTCCAAATAGAATATTCTAGAAATTTCCCGAACTTACACTAAAGTCTTCTTTAATACAGTTAACGTATCTTCTGTGGTTTCCAAATCGAATGTTCTAGAATTTTCACGAATAATCACTTTCAGTCTTCTCTTTAAGTCTATAACACGTTCCGGTTGACGCATTCACGTATCTCCAATGGTTTCCAAATATAATGTTCTAGAAATTTCCCGAACCTACACTAAAGTCTTCCTTAATACAGTTAACGTATCTTCTGTGGTTTCCAAATCGAATGTTCTAGAATTTTCACGAATAATCACTTACAGTCTTCTCTTTAAGTCTATAACGCGTTCCCATTGACGCATTCACGTATCTCCAATGGTTTCCAAAGAATATTCTAGAAATTTCCCGAACTTACACTAAAGTCTTCTTTAATACAGTTAACGTATCTTCTGTGGTTTCCAAATCGAATGTTCTAGAATTTTCACGAATAATCACTTACAGTCTTCTCTTTAAGTCTATAACGCGTTCCCGTAGACGCATTCACGTATCTCCAATCGTTTCCAAATAGAATATTCTAGAAATTTCCCGAACTTACACTAAAGTCTTCTTTAATACAGTTAACGTATCTTCTGTGGTTTCCAAATCAAATGTTCTAGAATTTTCACGAATAATCACTTACAGTCTTCTCTTTAAGTCTATAACGCGTTTCCCCTTTATCCAATGGTTTCCAAATATCATGTTCTAGAAATTTCCCGAACTTACACTAAAGTCTTCCTTAATACAGTTAACGTATCTTCTGTGGTTTCCAAATCGAATGTTCTAGAATTTTTTACGAATAATCACTTTCAGTCTTCTCTTTAAGTCTATAACACGTTCCCGTTGACGCATTCACGTATCTCCAATGGTTTCCAAATAGAATATTCTAGAAATTTCCCGAACTTACACTAAAGTCTTCTTTAATACAGTTAAGGTATCTTCTGTGGTTTCCAAATCGAATGTTCTAGAATTTTCACGAATAATCACTTTCAGTCTTCTCTTTAAGTCTATAACACGTTCCCGTTGACGCATTCACGTATCTCCAATCGTTTCCAAATATAATGTTCTAGAAATTTCCCGAACTTACACTAAAGTCTTCCTTAATACAGTTAACGTATCTTCTGTGGTTTCCAAATCGAATGTTCTAGAATTTTCACGAATAATCACTTACAGTCTTCTCTTTAAGTCTATAACGCGTTCCCGTTGACGCATTCACGTATCTCCAATGGTTTCCAAAGAATATTCTAGAAATTTCCCGAACTTACACTAAAGTCTTCTTTAATACAGTTAACGTATCTTCTGTGGTTTCCAAATCGAATGTTCTAGAATTTTCACGAATAATCACTTACAGTCTTCTCTTTAAGTCTATAACGCGTTCCCGTAGACGCATTCACGTATCTCCAATGGTTTCCAAATAGAATATTCTAGAAATTTCCCTAACTTACACTAAAGTCTTCTTTAATACAGTTAACGTATCTTCTGTGGTTTCCAAATCGAATGTTCTAGAATTTTCACGAATAATCACAGTCTTCTCTTTAAGTCTATAACGCGTTTCCCCTTTAACGCATTCACGTATCTCCAATGGTTTCCAAATAGAATATTCTAGAAATTTCCCGAACTTACACTAAAGTCTTCTTTAATACAGTTAACGTATCTTCTGTGGTTTCCAAATCGAATGTTCTAGAATTTTCACGAATAATCACTTACAGTCTTCTCTTTAAGTCTATAATGCGTTCCCGTTGACGCATTCACGTATCTCCAATGGTTTCCAAATAGAATGTTCTAGAAATTTCCCGAACTTACACTAAAGTCTTCTTTAATACAGTTAACGTATCTTCTGTGGTTTCCAAATCGGATGTTCTAGAATTTTCACGAATAATCACTTACAGTCTTCTTTTTAAGTCTATAACACGTTCCCGTTGACGCATTCACGTATCTCCAATGGTTTCCAAATAAAATGTTCTAGAAATTTCCCGAACTTACACTAAAGTCTTCCTTAATACAGTTAACGTATCTTCTGTGGTTTCCAAATCGAATGTTCTAGAATTTTCACGAATAATCACTTTCAGTCTTCTCTTTAAGTCTATAACACGTTCCCGTTGACGCATTCATGTATCTCCAATGGTTTCCAAATAGAATGTTCTAGAAATTTCCCGAACTTACACTAAAGTCTACTTTAATGCAGTTAACGTATCTTCTGTGGTTTCCAAACCGAATTTTCTAGAATTTTCACGAATAATCACTTACAGTCTTCTCTTTAAGTCTATAACGCGTTCCCGTTGACGCATTCACGTATCTCCAATGATTTCCTGATAGAATATTCTAGAAATTTCCCGAACTTACACTAAAGTCTTCTTTAATACAGTTAACGTATCTTCTGTGGTTTCCAAATCGAATGTTCTAGAATTTTCACGAATAATCACTTACAGTCTTCTCTTTAAGTCTATAACGCGTTCCCGTTGACGCATTCACGTATCTCCAATGGTTTCCAAATAGAATATTCTAGAAATTTCCCGAACTTACACTAAAGTCTTCTTTAATACAGTTAACGTATCTTCTGTGGTTTCCAAATCGAATGTTCTAGAATTTTCAAGAATAATCACTTACAGTCTTCTCTTTAAGTCTATAACGCGTTCCCGTTGACGCATTCACGTATCTCCAATGGTTTCCAAATAGAATATTCTAGAAATTTCCCGAACTTACACTAAAGTCTTCTTTAATACAGTTAAGGTATCTTCTGTGGTTTCCAAATCGAATGTTCTAGAATTTTCACGAATAATCACTTTCAGTCTTCTCTTTAAGTCTATAACACGTTCCCGTTGACGCATTCACGTATCTCCAATCGTTTCCAAATATAATGTTCTAGAAATTTCCCGAACTTACACTAAAGTCTTCCTTAATACAGTTAACGTATCTTCTGTGGTTTCCAAATCGAATGTTCTAGAATTTTCACGAATAATCACTTACAGTCTTCTCTTTAAGTCTATAACGCGTTCCCGTTGACGCATTCACGTATCTCCAATGGTTTCCAAAGAATATTCTAGAAATTTCCCGAACTTACACTAAAGTCTTCTTTAATACAGTTAACGTATCTTCTGTGGTTTCCAAATCGAATGTTCTAGAATTTTCACGAATAATCACTTACAGTCTTCTCTTTAAGTCTATAACGCGTTCCCGTAGACGCATTCACGTATCTCCAATGGTTTCCAAATAGAATATTCTAGAAATTTCCCTAACTTACACTAAAGTCTTCTTTAATACAGTTAACGTATCTTCTGTGGTTTCCAAATCGAATGTTCTAGAATTTTCACGAATAATCACAGTCTTCTCTTTAAGTCTATAACGCGTTTCCCCTTTAACGCATTCACGTATCTCCAATGGTTTCCAAATAGAATATTCTAGAAATTTCCCGAACTTACACTAAAGTCTTCTTTAATACAGTTAACGTATCTTCTGTGGTTTCCAAATCGAATGTTCTAGAATTTTCACGAATAATCACTTACAGTCTTCTCTTTAAGTCTATAACGCGTTCCCGTTGACGCATTCACGTATCTCCAATGGTTTCCAAATAGAATATTCTAGAAATTTCCCGAACGTACACTAAAGTCTTCTTTAATACAGTTAACGTATCTTCTGTGGTTTCCAAATCGAGTGTTCTAGAATTTTCACGAATAATCACTTACAGTCTTCTCTTTAAGTCTATAACGCGTTCCCGTTGACGCATTCACGTATCTCCAATGGTTTCCAAATAGACTATTCTAGAAATTTCCCGAACTTACACTAAAGTCTTCTTTAATACAGTTAACGTATCTTCTGTGGTTTCCAAATCGAATGTTCTAGAATTTTCACGAATAATCACTTACAGTCTTCTCTTTAAGTCTATAACGCGTTCCCGTTGACGCATTCACGTATCTCCAATGGTTTCCAAATAGAATATTCTAGAAATTTCCCGAACTTACACTAAAGTCTTCTTTAATACAGTTAACGTATCTTCTGTGGTTTCCAAATCGAATGTTCTAGAATTTTCACGAATAATCACTTACAGTCTTCTTTTTAAGTCTAAAACACGTTCCCGTTGACGCATTCATGTATCTCCAATGGTTTCCAAATAGAATGTTCTAGAAATTTCCCGAACTTACACTAAAGTCTTCCTTAATACAGTTAACGTATCTTCTGTGGTTTCCAAATCGAATGTTCTAGAATTTTCACGAATAATCACTTTCAGTCTTCTCTTTAAGTCTATAACGCGTTCCCGTTGACGCATTCACGTATCTCCAATGGTTTCCAAATAGAATGTTCTAGAAATTTTCCGAACTTACACTAAAGTCTTCCTTAATACAGTTAACGTATCTTCTGTGGTTTTCAAATCGAATGTTCTAGAATTTTCACGAATAATCACTTTCAGTCTTCTCTTTAAGTCTATAACACGTTCCCGTTGACGCATTCATGTATCTCCAATGCTTTCCAAATAGAATGTTCTAGAAATTTCCCGACCTTACACTAAAGTCTTCTTTAATACAGTTAACGTATCTTCTGTGGTTTCCAAATCGAATGTTCTAGAATTTTCACGAATAATCAGTTAGTCTTCTCTTTAAGTCTATAACGCGTTCCCGTTGACGCATTCACGTATCTCCAATGGTTTCCAAATAGAATATTCTAGAAATTTCCCGAACTTACACTAAAGTCTTCTTTAATAGAGTTAACGTATCTTCTGTGGTTTCCAAATCGAATGTTCTAGAATTTTCACGAATAATTACTTACAGTCTTCTCTTTAAGTCTATAACGCGTTCCCATTGACGCATTCACGTATCTCCAATGGTTTCCAAATAGAATATTCTAGAAATTTCCCGAACTTACACTAAAGTCTTCTTTAATACAGTTAACGTATCTTTTGTGGTTTCCAAATCGGATGTTCTAGAATTTTCACGAATAATCACTTACAGTCTTCTCTTTAAGTCTATAACGCGTTCCCGTTGACGCATTCACGTATCTCCAATGGTTTCCAAATAGAATATTCTAGAAATTTCCCGAACCTACACTAAAGTCTTCTTTAATACAGTTAACGTATCTTCTGTGGTTTCCAAATCGGATGTTCTAGAATTTTCACGAATAATCACTTACAGTCTTCTTTTTAAGTCTATAACACGTTCCCGTTGACGCATTCATGTATCTCCAATGGTTTCCAAATAGAATGTTCTAGAAATTTCCCGAACTTACACTAAAGTCTTCTTTAATACAGTTAACGTATCTTCTGTGGTTTCCAAATCAGATGTTCTAGAATTTTCACGAATAATCACTTACAGTCTTCTCTTTTAAGTCTATAACGCGTTCCCGTTGACGCATTTACGTATCTCCAATGGTTTCCAAATAAAATGTTCTAGAAATTTCCCGAACTTACACTAAAGTCTTCCTTAATACAGTTAACGTATCTTCTGTGGTTTCCAAATCGAATGTTCTAGAATTTTCACGAATAATCACTTTCAGTCTTCTCTTTAAGTCTATAACACGTTCCCGTTGACGCATTCATGTATCTCCAATGGTTTCCAAATAGAATGTTCTAGAAATTTCCCGAACTTACACTAAAGTCTTCTTTAATACAGTTAACGTATCTTCTGTGGTTTCCAAATCGAATGTTCTAGAATTTTCACGAATAATCACTTACAGTCTTCTCTTTAAGTCTATAACGCGTCCCCGTTGACGCATTTACGTATCTCCAATGGTTTCCAAATAGAATATTCTAGAAATTTCCCGAACTTACACTAAAGTCTTCTTTAATACAGTTAACGTATCTTCTGTGGTTTCCAAATCGAATGGTCTAGAATTTTCACGAATAATCACTTACAGTCTTCTCTTTAAGTCTATAACGCGTTCCCGTTGACGCATTCACGTATCTCCAATGGTTTCCAAATAAAATGTTCTAGAAATTTCCCGAACTTACACTAAAGTCTTCCTTAATACAGTTAACGTATCTTCTGTGGTTTCCAAATCGAATGTTCTAGAATTTTCACGAATAATCACTTTCAGTCTTCTCTTTAAGTCTATAACACGTTCCCGTTGACGCATTCATGTATCTCCAATGCTTTCCAAATAGAATGTTCTAGAAATTTCCCGAACTTACACTAAAGTCTTCTTTAATACAGTTAACGTATCTTCTGTGGTTTCCAAATCGAATGTTCTAGAATTTTCACGAATAATCACTTACAGTCTTCTCTTTAAGTCTATAACGCGTTCCCGTTGACGCATTTACGTATCTCCAATGGTTTCCAAATAGAATATTCTAGAAATTTCCCAAACTTACACTAAAGTCTTCTTTAATACAGTTAACGTATCTTCTGTGGTTTCCAAATCGAATGTTCTAGAATTTTCACGAATAATCACTTACAGTCTTCTCTTTAAGTCTATAACGCGTTCCCGTTGAAGCATTCACGTATCTCCAATGGTTTCCAAATAAAATGTTCTAGAAATTTCCCGAACTTACACTAAAGTCTTCCTTAATACAGTTAACGTATCTTCTGTGGTTTCCAAATCGAATGTTCTAGAATTTTCACGAATAATCACTTTCAGTCTTCTCTTTAAGTCTATAACACGTTCCCGTTGACGCATTCACGTATCTCCAATGGTTTCCAAATATAATGTTCTAGAAATTTCCGGAACTTACACTAAAGTCTTCCATAATACAGTTAACGTATCTTCTGTGGTTTCCAAATTGAATGTTCTAGAATTTTCACGAATAATCACTTTCAGTCTTCTCTTTAAGTCTATAACACGTTCCCGTTGACGCATTCATGTATCTCCAATGCTTTCCAAATAGAATGTTCTAGAAGTTTCCCGAACTTACACTAAAGTCTTCTTTAATACAGTTAACGTATCTTCTGTGGTTTCCAAATCAGATGTTCTAGAATTTTCACGAATAATCACTTACAGTCTTCTTTTTAAGTCTATAACGCGTTCCCGTTGACGCATTTACGTATCTCCAATGGTTTCCAAATAAAATGTTCTAGAAATTTCCCGAACTTACACTAAAGTCTTCCTTAATACAGTTAACGTATCTTCTGTGGTTTCCAAATCGAATGTTCTAGAATTTTCACGAATAATCACTTTCAGTCTTCTCTTTAAGTCTATAACACGTTCCCGTTGACGCATTCACGTATCTCCAATGGTTTCCAAATATAATGTTCTAGAAATTTCCGGAACTTACACTAAAGTCTTCCATAATACAGTTAACGTATCTTCTGTGGTTTCCAAATTGAATGTTCTAGAATTTTCACGAATAATCACTTTCAGTCTTCTCTTTAAGTCTATAACACGTTCCCGTTGACGCATTCATGTATCTCCAATGCTTTCCAAATAGAATGTTCTAGAAGTTTCCCGAACTTACACTAAAGTCTTCTTTAATACAGTTAACGTATCTTCTGTGGTTTCCAAATCGAATGTTCTAGAATTTTCACGAATAATCACTTACAGTCTTCTCTTTAAGTCTATAACGCGTTCCCGTTGACGCATTCACGTATCTCCAATGGTTTCCAAATAAAATGTTCTAGAAATTTCCCGAACTTACACTAAAGTCTTCCTTAATACAGTTAACGTATCTTCTGTGGTTTCCAAATCGAATGTTCTAGAATTTTCACGAATAATCACTTTCAGTCTTCTCTTTAAGTCTATAACACGTTCCCGTTGACGCATTCATGTATCTCCAATGGTTTCCAAATAGAATGTTCTAGAAATTTCCCGAACTTACACTAAAGTCTTCTTTAATACAGTTAACGTATCTTCTGTGGTTTCCAAATCGAATGTTCTAGAATTTTCACGAATAATCACTTACAGTCTTCTCTTTAAGTCTATAACGCGTCCCCGTTGACGCATTTACGTATCTCCAATGGTTTCCAAATAGAATATTCTAGAAATTTCCCGCACTTACACTAAAGTCTTCTTTAATACAGTTAACGTATCTTCTGTGGTTTCCAAATCGAATGGTCTAGAATTTTCACGAATAATCACTTACAGTCTTCTCTTTAAGTCTATAACGCGTTCCCGTTGACGCATTCACGTATCTCCAATGGTTTCCAAATAAAATGTTCTAGAAATTTCCCGAACTTACACTAAAGTCTTCCTTAATACAGTTAACGTATCTTCTGTGGTTTCCAAATCGAATGTTCTAGAATTTTCACGAATAATCACTTTCAGTCTTCTCTTTAAGTCTATAACACGTTCCCGTTGACGCATTCATGTATCTCCAATGCTTTCCAAATAGAATGTTCTAGAAATTTCCCGAACTTACACTAAAGGCTTCTTTAATACAGTTAACGTATCTTCTGTGGTTTCCAAATCGAATGTTCTAGAATTTTCACGAATAATCACTTACAGTCTTCTCTTTAAGTCTATAACGCGTTCCCGTTGACGCATTTACGTATCTCCAATGGTTTCCAAATAGAATATTCTAGAAATTTCCCAAACTTACACTAAAGTCTTCTTTAATACAGTTAACGTATCTTCTGTGGTTTCCAAATCGAATGTTCTAGAATTTTCACGAATAATCACTTACAGTCTTCTCTTTAAGTCTATAACGCGTTCCCGTTGAAGCATTCACGTATCTCCAATGGTTTCCAAATAAAATGTTCTAGAAATTTCCCGAACTTACACTAAAGTCTTCCTTAATACAGTTAACGTATCTTCTGTGGTTTCCAAATCGAATGTTCTAGAACTTTCACGAATAATCACTTTCAGTCTTCTCTTTAAGTCTATAACACGTTCCCGTTGACGCATTCACGTATCTCCAATGGTTTCCAAATATAATGTTCTAGAAATTTCCGGAACTTACACTAAAGTCTTCCATAATACAGTTAACGTATCTTCTGTGGTTTCCAAATTGAATGTTCTAGAATTTTCACGAATAATCACTTTCAGTCTTCTCTTTAAGTCTATAACACGTTCCCGTTGACGCATTCATGTATCTCCAATGCTTTCCAAATAGAATGTTCTAGAAGTTTCCCGAACTTACACTAAAGTCTTCTTTAATACAGTTAACGTATCTTCTGTGGTTTCCAAATCGAATGTTCTAGAATTTTCACGAATAATCACTTACAGTCTTCTCTTTAAGTCTATAACGCGTTCCCGTTGACGCATTCACGTATCTCCAATGGTTTCCAAATAGAATATTCTAGAAATTTCCCGAACTTACACTAAAGTCTTCTTTAATACAGTTAACGTATCTTCTGTGGTTTCCAAATCGAATGTTCTAGAATTTTCACGAATAATCACTTACAATCTTCTCTTTAAGTCTATAACGCGTTCCCGTTGACGCATTCACGTATCACCAATGGTTTCCAAATAGAATATTCTAGACATTTCCCGAACTTACACTAAAGTCTTCTTTAATACAGTTAACGTATCTTCTGTGGTTTCCAAATCGAATGTTCTAGAATTTTCACGAATAATCACTTACAGTCTTCTCTTTAAGTCTATAACGCGTTCCCGTTGACGCATTCACGTATCTCCAATGGTTTCCAAATAGAATATTCTAGAAATTTCCCGAACTTACACTAAAGTCTTCTTTAATACAGTTAACGTATCTTCTGTGGTTTCCAAATCGGATGTTCTAGAATTTTCACGAATAATCACTCACAGTCTTCTTTTAAGTCTATAACACGTTCCCGTTGACGCATTCATGTATCTCCAATGGTTTCCAAATAGAATGTTCTAGAAATTTCCCGAACTTACACTAAAGTCTTCTTTAATACAGTTAACGTATCTTCTGTGGTTTCCAAATCGGATGTAATAGAATTTTCACGAATAATCACTTACAGTCTTCTTTTTAAGTCTATAACGCGTTCCCGTTGACGCATTCACGTATCTCCAATGGTTTCCAAATAAAATGTTCTAGAAATTTCCCGAACTTACACTAAACTCTTCCTTAATACAGTTAACGTATCTTCTGTGGTTTCCAAATCGAATGTTCTAGAATTTTCACGAATAATCACTTTCAGTCTTCTCTTTAAGTCTATAATACGTTCCCGTTGACGCATTCACGTATCTCCAATGGTTTCCAAATAGAATATTCTAGAAATTTCCCGAACTTACACTAAAGTCTTCTATAATACAGTTAACGTATCTTCTGTGGTTTCCAAATCGGATGTTCTAGAATTTTCACGAATAATCACTCACAGTCTTCTTTTTAAGTCTATAACACGTTCCCGTTGACGCATTCATGTATCTCCAATGGTTTCCAAATAGAATGTTCTAGAAATTTCCCGAACTTACACTAAAGTCTTCTTTAATACAGTTAACGTATCTTCTGTGGTTTCCAAATCGATTGTTCTAGAATTTTCACGAATAATCACTCTCTCTTCAGTCTATAACACGTTCCCGTTGACGCATTCATGTATCTCCAATGGTTTCCAAATAGAATGTTCTAGAAATTTCCCGAACTTACACTAAAGTCTTCCTTAATACAGTTAACGTATCTTCTGTGGTTTCCAAATCGAATGTTCTAGAATTTTCACGAATAATCACTTACAGTCTTCTCTTTAAGTCTATAACGCGTTCCCGTTGACGCATTCACGTATCTCCAATGGTTTCCAAATAGAATATTCTAGAAATTTCCCGAACTTACACTAAAGTCTTCTTTAATACAGTTAACGTATCTTCTGTGGTTTCGAAATCGGATGTTCTAGAATTTTCACGAATAATCACTCACAGTCTTCTCTTTAAGTCTATAACACGTTCCCGTTGACGCATTCACGTATCTCCAATGGTTTCCAAATAGAATATTCTAGAAATTTCCCGAACTTACACTAAAGTCTTCTTTAATACAGTTAACGTATCTTCTGTGGTTTCCAAATCGGATGTTCTAGAATTTTCATGAATAATCACTTACAGTCTTCTTTTTAAGTCTATAACACATTCCCGTTGACGCATTCACGTATCTCCAATGGTTTCCAAATAGAATGTTCTAGAAATTTCCCGAACTTGCACTAAAGTCTTCTTTTAAGTCCACAACACCTTATTGTTAGCGGCAATCGCATATCTGCGGCGTTTTCTAAATTGAATGTTCTAGAAACTTCTCGAAAATCCACTTTAAAGTCTCCATTCGGTCCAGAAATAGTTCTCAAACACTGTCCACTAGTTCAATTCTTCGTGTCATCATTATTGCCTGAGAAGAACACTGTAGAACCTTTTCGAATATCCCAGAACTTTCTCTTCCAATCCACTGCCGACACCTGACCTCGTAGATTCGTTGATTGAAATCCAGGTAACACTTACTACTTCATTAATTAATTAATAATTAACAACAATAAATTAATGACTCTCTTAACTATAATCACAAGTAAAACACATAAGTCTATCTTATTTCTTCTTCACTCGTTCAATTCTTAATTCAGACTGAGCTCGTGGACGCATCGTGCCCATTATATATTACATCCATGCACGGTCCAGAACGTTCATGAATATTCCCGGCCGATCTCGTACAATTCTAATTCCGTCTAACCAGTCTATACAGTTCAGTGGCGCAACATTATTGTTGTACATTGTTACTGGAGAATTACCCGCGTCGCAAACGTAAACGTTCGTGAACGAATCGCAAACGATCCCAAAAAGATTTTTTTCGAAATTCCAAATTTTGAAGTGTTGGCGTCATTTTTTCGCTCATATATTCGACAAGACGATTTTAAAAAAAAACTATTGCATCGTAAACAAAAAAGTTACTATCGTTCATCTTCGCAAACGAACGTAAACCAAATTGCACTACGATGGAACGAAGGAATAAAACTAAAATGTTTAATAAAATATATATTAAATCCTACCTTCCTAGATGGTTTGACCCATTTCCTGTCCCGTTCGGAACCTACCTGAAACATAAAAGACCATGATTTTTTGCCACAAAACACATATTAAAATAAAATTTTTGAATTTTATTCAACGTATTTGTTAAATTTTTTCAACGAGATTTTCAACAATAACTTAATTAGTAATCATGGCAGTGTCCTCGGCAGTGTCAGACTATGACTGCTGGGGTCCTCATGCTAACTATTTTTTGAAGCCCCATCTCTAAATTGTTTAATCTACATGAAAAGAAATTATTTAAATTGTTTGGAGTTTGAGAGAAAAATATGTAACAAAAATCTTACTTCTCTCGAATTTCGTACACTTTCAATTTTTTTAAGTGAAAGAAGCGTATACGGTTTTACAAACAAACGAAATATAAGGCAAATATTACCACAACATCGTGCATTAGTGAAGTATTAAATCCGATAAGTATACCCCTAAGGTTAATTATGAGAAGATATTTTTTCAGTGTAAGTGACACGTAAAAAATATCAAATATTATTTGTTTCCACTAAACCGGCGCATCCGCCTAAAGCGCGCCGAATCGCGGTGGCCTTAATTGGCGTCTTCGGACTCACTGCTATTGAATAGGTAAGTGTGTGAAATAGACCATATTTTTTTTGTAAATTTACCGCTCTACATAATTCGAATAACTACATATATCCATTATGTATATTATTCAGGGTGGTCTGAACTTAAATCCTAAAAGTATGCTCGATAGTCTAAGCAATAGCATGCAAATTCGACGACAGGTTACTGTCTGCTAGTCGGTAATCAAAGAGACCATATGAGTACAATACTTTTTTCTCTTTTGAATTTTTTGGTATGGCGTCCGGATAGGGAGGGGTGAATATATTTTTTTATCGAATGGTTACCGATATTTATGCGCATAGGTAGTTAGTATATGTACACCACATACCCTAATTACTCTGGCAGACAAAACTTCCGATCGGTGCGCGGTAACCGGAAATTGAAAAAAAAAAAATTTTAGTTACCGGACCAAACCTAGCGCAAAATGTTTGTTTTGGTGTGTACAGTACTGTACTATAGTGGCAGACATTTCTATCGGTCGGTTGTTGATCAATTTACCACCAAAGTGGCGAAAAATTGATCAAAATTTGAAATGTTGACAAAAAAATAGTTAGAATTAAAAAAAAAAACGTCAGCCCAGCGAGTTTATGGTTCACAAGACACTAAAAAACCCTAATTTTGGCTGGAAGACATTTTTGCCAAATTTAACCCCCCAAATCACCCCTTACAGGGGTAAAAACTTCAAATATTTCGTATTTTCTACTGTAATAACATATCCAAGGGACGTTTTTTAATGTTTATAAGAAAAAAAGAACAGACACGAAAAACGGAAAAAAATTTGTAACTTCTACCTATCTTAAAAGATAGATTTCAACACCCTGTAACTAAAAAATTAAGTTTTAATGGACTTATGTCTACAGGGAATTTTCTTCTTAGAATGGCATTTTCTATCATCTGGCACATTTTTAGGATTTAAATTCGGACCATATACTGTATACAACGTGGTGATTTTTTCCGCATAATATTCATATTGTTATTAAATGAAAAACGCTGAAATACGTCAATCCTATTTTTAAATATCTGATGTAGCCAGCACATGACTTTCTTATACCAGTATACAGTGTGGAAATTAAGTAACGCATAAATTCAGTAATTCCGTTGATATTAATTTTTTTGGAAAAAATCTCGAAGGGGTATAGCGATTTTAACTTCGGCAAATATTTTCAGTCTAATTTTAGTTTCTTATGTCATTTATTTTTTAAGTTATGGCGTCATCGACTTTTAAATGACAACCTATATTTTTTATTATTGATTTTGGTAGTAGATTTTATTCTGGTTCCGACCGTATAAAATTTTTAATATGTTAATATTTGAAAAAATCGAGAAAAACAGTCTTAAAAATTCATTAAATTGGGTAAATTTATCTAGTTGCAGGTGTATCACATTAGTTACGGCTGTCAGATTTAAATAATTTGTAAATGTCACAATAGAATAAGTGTTATTATTTTGCTTTTTCTAAATTAGAAAAACTATTTTATTAATAAGAATGGTACAGTTGAGCGACAAACAGAGAATTGAAGTGTTAATAATGATTGGTTATGACGACAGAGCTAGAACACATCAAGAAGTGTGTCATCTTTTTAGAGAAAAATACCCGGATCAGCCCATAAATTAATCAACAATTAGTAGGATTGAAAAAAAATTTCGGGAACATGGCGTTGTAAAGAATATTCCAAAAAACAGGACGTCCGGCGACATTAAATGAAGATGCACAACTTGATGTGCTACTAGAAATTGAAAACAATCCACATTCAACTAGTAGAAGCATTGCTTTGAACCACAATATAAGCCACACTACAGTTCTAAAACTTTTGAAAGTTCAAAAATTCCACCCATATAAGGTACACTTGATTCATGAGTTGACAGAAGATGACTTTGATCGTAGGCAAGAGTTTTGCGAACAAATGATGGACATTTGCAACCGCGATCCAATGTTTTTCCAGCGTGTTTTATTTTCGGATGAAGCAACATTTTGTTTAAACGGCCATGTCAATAGACAGAATTGTAGATATTGGGCTAGTGACAATCCCCATTGGATGCACGAAAGTCATACCCAATATCCTCAGAAAGTTAATGTTTAGGCAGGAATATTGGTGACAGAATTATAGGTCTATTCTTTTTTAAAAACAATTTGACTGGAGATAGATACCTGCAATTTTTACAGTTGGAATTGATGCCTGCATTAGTTGCATTATTCCCCAATGCAAATAACCTTGACCTACCAAATAATACCATTTGGTTACAACAAGATGGCGCTCCGCCTCATTACGAAATTATTTTGCGACGCTACTTGGACCAAGTTCTCTCAGCAAGATGGATAGGGAGAAGAGGTCAGATAGAACGGCCGCCTAGGTCTCCTAATCTAACGCCATTAGACTTCTTTTTTATGGTGGTACTTAAAAAGTAAAGTGTACAACAATCGACCCAATAATTTAGACGATCTCAGGCAAAGAATTCAACATGAGATTAGGTTAATATCGCCTCAAACTATTCAGAATGTGAGAAATGAATTTTATAATCGTCTTGGGTATTGTCAAATGTGAATTTGAACATTTAGTGTAAATATAATTTAACAACTGTTATTTATGTGCTTATTTTTGTGTTTGATGATATTGTTAGATTTTTCTCTGGTTAAGCAATTTAGTTTCTTTTTATACTAATGTTTGCCTCACGAAGTTATCGTTATTACTAACTTTGAATTGAGCAGATAATAAATTTCTAGGTCGATTTTTCAACTATTTGTATAATTTCAAAATAAAAACGAATGTGCCGTCGATAACTTTCCGTCAAACTTAGGCAACTAGATAAATTTACCCAATTTAATGAATTTTTATTATTTGAACTTTAAGACTGTTTTTCTCGATTTTTTCAAATAATAATATATTGAAAATTTTATACGGTTGGAACCAGAATAGAATCTACTACCAAAATCAATAATAAAAAATATAGGTTGTAATTTAAAAAAACAGTCGATGACGTCATAACTTAAAAAAATAAATGACATAAGAAACTGAAATTAGACTGAAAATATTTGCCGAGGTTAAAATCGCTATACTTACCCCTTCGAAACTTTTTCCAAAAAAATTAATATCAACGGAATTACTGAATTTATGCGTTACTTAATTTCCACACTGTATATTATCCTGATCTAAAAAAATCAATCTATTTAATTCATCACTTACCTCAATTAAATTTTAATAGCGTACCTTGAAATGTTTCATTAAAATTTTTAAATAATTAATTATCAGCGTCATTCGATACGGTCAATAATAATTCATGTCATATATTTTAATAATTTTTTGTTATTGACATTGACATTTTTGTAACTAAATTAGACCTTTCAAATGTCAAACTGTTAAATTTATTCTAACCCCATTTTATGAGGCTAAATGTGTAAAATATTTCAGTTTACATCAGCTTTATTAAAGTACTTGGAAAATATATTTTATTCGCTTGATATAGTAGACATGATTTATAATCCTAAGTACAAATTTTTTTGAGTCATTAGGTCCAATGTAATTAAAACATTATTGTATTAACTTGCCGACGTTTCGGCATAATTTATTACCATCCTCAGGGCACTGTAAGATATAAATAAATTGATTGGTTATTCTATAACTATATGGGTGATAAATTCTAATCCAAACTAATAGTGAAGAAATAATATTGAACAGTTAATTAATTATTCTATAACAGATTATAGAAAACATGTACTTATTTTAGGCACTTCAATTATTATTTAGAATTAGTTATAGGTTAGTGATATATAAAAATTATAAACAAATACTCACATTAAAATATATTTATACATCACTAACCTATAACTAATTCTAAATAATAATTGAAGTGCCTAAAATAAGTACATGTTTTCTACAATCTGTTATAGAATAATCAATTAACTGTTCAATATTATTTCTTCACTATTAGTTTGGATTAGAATTTATCACCCATATAGTTATAGAATAACTACAATCAATTTATTTATATCTTACAGTGCCCTGAGGATGGTAATAAATTATACCGAAACGTCGGCAAGTTAATACAATAGTGTTTTAATTACATTGGACCTAATAACCCAAAAAAATTTGTACTTAGTATTTAAATTGTGGTCTGGAAATTATTATTATATTATGATTTATAATCTTTCATCACGAATATATTTTTTTATAAAGTCCAATACAAAAAAGTTTGGGTTCCGTGGACCATTCAGCTGGCCGATTTTGCTTATCACCGAATTTTTCATTGTCTTTGGACTTTAGAACAAGTGTACCAATTTTTAAAGCTTTATCTCAAAAACTGTGACTGCTATCGCGATACCACAGACATGCGGACAGATTTTTTTCATAAAGTTATCCTTTTTCATTATAGTTCGTCGAGATTCGTCCAGAAATGCAATAAAATTTTTTAAATTTTTTTCCGAAATTGTACCATTTTTCTTCTTTCATTCATTGTGTCACTTCTGGTGGTACGACATTCAGCAAAAGTTAATGTGTCACCTAAAATGTTGTTGACAATCTTAACTGCCAAATTTGGGAAGTCTCCTATTAGTATTTTTTGAGTTATCGTGGATACACACATACACACACACACACAACCACACACACACAACCACACACACACATCCACACACACACACATCCACACACACGCACCGACAGACATCATTCTGAAAACAGTCAGAATGGATTCAGGAGGGTATATATCAATCAAAATCTTGAGGTCGAACAAAATCACGATTACTATACTTATATTAGGTATAAGAAAGTAAAAAGCACTGGCTAACATAATTTTCTTTTTTCATTGAGCTGTGACGCCATTTCTTTTTTCATTTCTACCCATCCCTTATTTAATAAAAATTGATTCCTTATTGTTTTCTGAGTCCAATGTTATCCAATTTTAGTAGTCTCCTAAAGCATTGGAATGGAAAATATTAGCCTAAAAATGATTGAACGTTCAATACAAAGTGTTAGGCACGTGCGGGCCAACGTCAGATTGTTATTGGGGGACATTTTGTAGTATCACGTTAAATGGTAATGGTTTTTTTTGAATAATATTATGAATACTGTGCGGAAATAAATCACCACCCTGTATACAGTCTGCGTTGACTACATCAAACGTGGGTAATTTTTAATATTGTCTGATGCCATATTTTATTTTAAATTAAGAGAACGAGTGGCCGTTTATGTATGTTGTTTTGTTATAGTCCGATATGATTTCTTGAGAATTCGGTTTAGTATAAATTTATTTCTGTATATTTTTTCAGTTCTTTTAATCTAGATATAAAATATACAATAAATATTCATATATTAAATAAAAAAAAGCGAATAAAAGTATTTCCTTCTAAATAAATACTTAATGAGATGTAAAGTGACACAAAGTGGAAGTGTAAAAATGGCCTGTCTTGGACGAACGAAAACCACATATTCGTGTTCAGAGTATGAGAGTGCTAGGTGAAATTTGAGGAAAATTTAGGAATATTGTGAGCTGTCGAATAATTATCAATAATTGGTTGAAATATGCTCCATTTATTATTTAACTCGCAAAATTTTTCGACAAAGCATAGATATGCCTTTTATTGAAAGAATTTCATTGGATAATAATATGAAATATTTAAATGATTAATTTATTCAAGATCGTAGATATTCGGAAAAGGGCCGGCAGATCCCCACTTTTTTGTAACTGGAAAATGTTTTTATCACATTATTTATGGACGTTAAAAAAATGTTTGTAATCTGGCAAAAATATTTCTAGTCGTTTAGGAGTAATTTGAAAAAAAATGAGTTCTTTTGTTTCAAACTCTATATCTCTTAAAACGACTTTGCAATAAAAGTTTATTTAGGGTTTTGTCATCATTTACCGAGGTAAACTGTTGAAAGAAATTTGCGAGGAAATTTGTATAACTTTTTCGTCGGAACTAGTGGCGGCTGGTGAAATTTGGTTATGCCATACCCCTGGCCATATCTTAATATTAGAGCATGGGACTCAAATGATACCTTAATTCATGACATGAACTGCATTGCAAAAAAATTGCAGTTAAATTTGCACATTGCAAATTAATTTGAAATAAACTCGGAAATAGACTTAAAAAAAAACTAAATAATCAAAATTTCCTAATAAAATATAAATGTATCGGTAAAATATCCTCTTGATTATGGAAAAATAGGTATCAGTATCAATTTGGCAAATGGCCTAAAAATTATTTGAATGGCCAAATCTGAGGGCAAACCATTTTTACAACTTTTTCTCAAATTTTAACTAGGTATTTACAATTTTTTTTGCAGAACATCATTTGTTCAATACAAGTCATGCCTTATATGGCATACCAAAATTTCACCAGCCCCTACTGTTTGGAACACCCTGTCCTGTTTAGTGGTAGATATGAATGAAATGAAGAAGAGATGTTTGAAAAAGTAATGCTTAAATATAATTGGTAATTTTAGAAATCACGTGCTATAAAATGGATCTCCTTGTTGTGGGATTTTCCACCTTTTAAGTGTAGAAATAAGTATGTATTTGGTTATCATTTATCAAATTATAAAACACTATGCTGGACAATTAATATTTACCTGGTGTCGTCTAACGATTAGAGTTCAATGACCTTACAAAATAGCAACCCTTACTATCTCGCTTACTATATATAGGAAGAATGGGGAGAGACTACTTGTAGATTTAATTTTACAGATTTCGTTCATTCACTAATCGAGTAAAAGTAAAATAACAATTCTAATCGTAAGATAATAGGCAGTAATAATAGATATTAAATTACCTTGGACTGCTTTTCCCTGCACAGTAATTAATTATAGACTCTCCAATGATCATAGCAAATTAACACAACACAGCACTGTAATAATTACAAACACCACTTAAAAAAAGTCACTTTTCACACAAGATGCAACACAAAAATGTTCAAATAAATTTAACCGACAACCCTTACCTAGGAAGTTTGCCACTACAATGAAAATAATTGGTTATCAGAACTCCGAAGCATTGTTCAGATTTTTTTGCTGGGCCTACGATTTTTTTGTGTTTACGATGTTAGGTAATCAAACAAAGCAGTTTTTTCTTGACTAAAACGTTGAATTTAAACAGAATTGAATAAAACGGACTAATACCTACATTAAGTTGCACTCATTGAAATTGACAGTTAATCACAAATTTAAACGTTATTATTTTTCTAATGCAATTTTTAGACTTGACCGCGACAATAGTACCAACTCTTAACTTTAATCGGTTGAGAATCTGCTTCTGACGTCACACATTCAGTTTGGATTATAAACCATAAACAAAATAACGTATAACACCTATAATTTAGTTGTCAGAATTTTTAAAGGTAGCCTGGTTTTTAGTTTTTAAAATCACAAATATAGGTACACTATTTAAAACTTACTATTAGATGCTGTCAGTATGAAATTTGCATGCAAATAAATACTGTTTATACAAAGAAAAAATTGGAAACAACCAACGCAGCTACGGACACCGGTGTTTCGGAATTACTGTTCCTCGTCAGCGTAGTTTGTCATTTGTCACTTGTTTATAATATGTTTATTGTTGACACTCCAAACTGAAAGAGTCACGTGACTGTTGCAGATGCTCTGTATAACAATTGTCAAATTTATAGTACGTTTTAAGTAATGCATATTTTAAGAACTAAAAATAGTGTACCTTTAAAGGTCACATTCACATCACAAAACAATATCTTTTATAATAAAATGTGTCCAACAATTTTATTGTACATATTTTTTTTTCCAGTTTTTTTAAAATAATGTATAGGACAATTGCTTAATATCCAAAAACAGTGAGGAGAAATATTATAGGATGTCACAAATAAATAACTATAGACAATATAATTTTGCTCTTGTGATTGCTAGTAAAAAATACTTGTGTATGTTGGCGTTACATTCACCAATACTTTCAGCCCTCTTTGTATTAACTATTGTATTAAAGTAAGATATTGTGTCAACCTAGCGTCAACTCTGAAGTTGACGTCATTTATCTCTAGTTAGAAATTCCTCGACATTTTAAAATGAAAGAAAAAATCCGAAATTTGTATCGATTCAATACTATCCTTGATACACCCATGGTATTGGGAAGATTTTAAAGATATAGGAACAACAGTGATTTATTCATCGGGAAATAAACTACAACTTTTAAGCAATCCAAAGGACAAAATTGAAACTAACTAAAAGTTGAGGAATCACGAAATTAGCTGTAAGGACTCTCATCAAAAGTATGTTGGACAAACTAGACGATCAAATGCAAACTAGATTCAAGGATCATATTGCTAATCTCAAATATCCCCCCCCCCGGTTAGACCAGATAAGTCTAGTGTTGCCCAATATGCGTTTCAGAACAACTATAAAATAGATACCTAATAGTAGTTTAAAATGAATTAGGAATTTAACAAATATAGACAGCTGGATGCATTTAAAAGCTTGGAAATTACAAGGTATAAATGTAGTATGAATAGTGGCAGAGGGGTCAATCTTAAATAGTCGCTCGATTGCTTAATGAGTCACGGTTTACAGAACCGTGACAATAGTTTAGGTGTAAATAAATATGATACATCGTTAGCATTAGGTTAGTTTTAATCATCTTTAGGTGATGACAACTCGGTTGTCGAAACGCGCGTCGAGTACAGTATATGGTGTTTTGTAAACCATGACAATGTTAGCGTCACATTAAGAGTACCAAACCACTTCAGGCTCTAGTCACATGTCTTACATATCAAAAGAATTAAAGGAGCTTGTGTCTCTTTAACATTTAGGGCAGGTTTTATGAATTTCTGTTAAACTCGAGATTATCAATTAAACTACAGTCTTGTAAATTTTCTATAATCTTGGTTATCCACAGTTTGCAGGTCACCCTTTCCAAATCCAAGTCGACGCCACTGGTACTGTGCATAATCTACACAATTTTTAGATTGCGTAAAAGTTTTATTGTTTTATTATATTTTCTATTTGCAAAGTGGTTGTGCCGCTTTGCCAGGTAGTGGTCTCTGGTATGTGTTAAATTCTTGTTGCTGCCCGACAGGACGATTTGGAAATTAATTTTGGTGGCTTCTAGACGTTGAAAACGTGTTTTAGGATGACTCTTCATGGATGGAATATGTGAGGATGGAGTGATTTCTTGCAATGCAAACTTTAAAAACATATTTAAATAAAGTAATGTTTGTAATCCAATAGGATAATTTCATATGGATAAATGATGAAATATAAGATGTTTTCGCCAAATTAAAATTCTCTAAAAAAATCGTTACAACGTGTATGGCAGTACATTTTGTTGAAAGGACAACAGGGTACGAATAAAAAGAGTTCTGGCCTACATTTCGTTTATTACACACAAACTTCATCATGGCTTAATAACAAATATTTAAGTAAATTTCAGTACACACATTCTCAATCGTAACTGTAAATCCCAAAACGTATCCAAACTTTAAAACTTTAAACTGAACGAAATACAATTAAGAATCCATGCTACATATATTCTGTTAATGAAATTTTTATCCTAGAATTTTATAGCTATAGTAATAAAATCAATGGATGAAATATGAAGGCTTCTTAGTTACATAATTTAACATCTTTTATGGTTGATTTATTCAGTTTTAGATAAAGTGTTTGATACCGATATGATATACAAATTTATCTAAAAAAATAAAAATTATTTACATATTTTTATTTGTATTATTTCTCTGTAAACAAATTAATCGAATTTTACTGTGAGGTTGAAATTACTGTTAGGATAAAAAACTATATCATACTTTTGAAGTAGCAGATAAATGTAAACCTAATAACCTACCTAACTAATTGATAGAACATATGTCTCACAGCAAAGAAAAACAAAAATTGACATACAAATTTTGAACCATTCAAGACAAGTCTATCTGGAACTAAACTAATTGTGAAGAAATCGGCCATTAGATTTAGCAATTGACAATATTTATAACCATGGGCGTCGTTTGAAGGGAGCGGAAATATCAGGAGCAGAACACATCCAATGGAAAAAATGAAAGTGTATAGAGAAAAAAACACTGTTTAAATAATATTTCTGCTGCATATTTTAATAGTTTAGTAGTAATAGCCTCCGCGAGTTCCGAGTCGACAAGGAGCAAATTTCATAGTCGCTGTGACTGTGAATGAAAATCAACATGAACTCGTTCAGGAACAAATTATTTTTGTGTCGCTGATAGAGTTTATTTTCAACATTTTACTAGCGACGCTGATCTGTTCTCTATATGTTATATATTATTGACCATTACATGAGATTATTTTAAAAATTGAAACATACAGACTTGAACTAAAACTCAAAAATGGACATTAGAACGTATTTTATTCTCTGTCAAATTGTGAAAAACATCAAATTATCTTCGCACAATACTATACATTATAAGTGTATAAAATGCTAAACAGTCATACTCATTTGAACATTTAAACACAGTTAAAGAGACTACGTCTGAATTGTAAAAAAATTGTGTGAAAAAATGTTAACTGTCTTGCCCCAGTAAGACATCGGTGATTAACAACTGTGATTGTCCAAAATGTGTTTGCCCTCAATAATATCCCCAGACAGTACCCATGTTTATAAATGCTATGATGTTGGCACATTTCTATATCCTTTCTTACAAGTTTATGAAGATTAGAAAAATGGTATAAAAACGAACCTATTATGGAAGCAGTGCCGGACACAGAATTCCCCAAAGTGGTACAATTCGGTGTTTGAATACAAATTTAATTGTCTGATCGATTCTGATTTAAATAAACGGATATGCTGGGTCTCTTGGCTTTCAAATCCATCTACCATTTTAATCCGTCAATATCTTTTATACTACACCACTGGTAATTTTTGATTATTCATTTGGAATGGTTAATCATTTTAAAAACTTCTTTGTCAATTGAGGATTTTCGATATATTGCTCCGTTTTAGAAGTAATTTTGAATAATTCATTCAAAAACAATCATAAAGTCGGCTAGTTGTAAGGCGGCGGTTACAGTGTATAAGAATTCGTCCAAAAAAATTGTTCGTACGGATTTGTACGAACTCGTACGAACTCATCTGAGGTAAACAAATACATACGTGTATGTATGCAGTGCTTACACCTATTTCGTACCTACGTATTCTCACGAGGTTGTACGGTTGTTCTGATGCGAACGAAATATTTTGTTTTTTGGTCAGTTAATCGTACGAATACAAAGAAAGGATATTGAAATATTAATACACTTGTTGAAGAAAGTCGGTCTTTATGGGATCAAAAATGCTGTACAGTAATAGGGAATTAAACAAAACAATATGAAGGGAAGTGTAGGAGAAAATGAACAGGTAGGTAATTTTTTAAATACAGTTATATTTTTTACTAGACATGTTATATTTTGAGAGTAAAGATTTATTTATTTTATTAAAGGTGTTTCCAACAAGTAGCTGGATGCATTGTACTTCAGCACAAACCAAGTACTATGTATGCATCTGTACTACCCCAGTAAACACAAAAGTATGGGCCTTCACTGGGCTTTTACCCGCCCCTTCCTGGAAAAAATGGCTTATAAAAAGCCCAGTAAAAGCCCCTACTTTGGTGTTTTCGGGGACTTTTTCTGCATTCAATATAACCACTCTCTTCGTACTTATTTGTATGAACCAATTTCTTAAGAATTCTTATCCACTGTAACCGCCGCCTAATGCAGTCCATCGAGTGGGTATAAAAGGCGAACCTTTGACCACTTATATGGTCGAATAGGCAAACGCACGATATGCGCAGTGATTTGCGCATTTCAACAGGTTTCCAGCGGTCAGTAGGTTAACAAAATGCAAGATGTTTTTAGTAGGTGTTATTAAATAAAACAACCCATGGAAATTAAAGGAAAAAAAAAAATTTTAAAATTTTCGGATTGTCACTAAGATCATAAATCTGGTACTGGAGTCAAAAATAAACATAGCTGTGAGCCACTGGCAACAGGGACACCCAAAAACGGAGGTGTAGTTTGTTCTACACCTTCGTTTTTGAAGGACACTTGACTAGGCAAGTGTATAAAGTGTGAATATATTTTGTTCAAATTGTGTAAGTCGTATTTTTTTTAAATATTGCTTTATTAGAAATTCAGACAGTATTTTTAAGTAAAAAGAAGAGATAAGGGATTGTAATGGAAGTGAGGCTGTGGACAAAACTAGCCTCTCGTAATCGCCGACTTTCGGTGCAGAGGCGTGATCTATAATATCAAGTTGGGTAAATAAAACAGAATATTTGTGTGTTATTACATTTGGATTAAATAAAAAGTTGAATGTGATTTTTTATTATTATATTACTTAAACCTAAGCACATAAAGTAAAACAAAACATATAAGCAAGTATCTTACAGTAGAATATTTATTATAATAAATATGCCACTGATTGAATTATATTTGACGTAAGACTAAATTTAGTCTTGAAAATTATTAAAATATACAAAAAAGTAAAACTAAATGTCATTAAATGGTAATTAATCTAAACAAGAAATACTTACGGATTTTTTATTCTAAACCCGTAAGTGTTAAAAAATAAAATATTCTGGCTCCACAAACGGCAGTGTATATTACAAAAGGTTTATTAATGATTCAAGTGTACGCTGACAACCTTAAACAACTGTTAATGGACATGATATAAAAGGTAAGTCTGTAGGTAACACCATGCTCCTCAACGACACCAGTCACTGTCTTAAAACGAGCCGGCTTTAAAATAAGTAATGTTGATTGAAGAAATCAATATCGAATCCTAGGTGTTTAAATGATAGATGGACTAGAAAATTAAGAGTCCCAGTATATCGTATCTCAGTCTGTTTAAGAGTTAATTAAAAAAGAAACTTAAAAAGAAATAAATTTCAACGCCCGAAACTGAACGAAATACGTTGTATATTTATAGAGATAGTTTTCCTTAAAATTTGAGTGCTCGCTATTGTCAAAATTGTGGTACTTAAAAGTGGGATACCCTGTAATATGCTCATGTGCTCAAAACTTTTTTCAATTAGTAGTCCAACGTTTGATATTAGATGAGAATGCACATACAAATTTGCATATTACTAATATCTACAAGTTTTTTAAGGCAACAAGATTGCTCTGTTGGAAGAAAAAAGCAGGTGGTTCACACAAAGTTGTATGGCCCCATATGGGTCCACTTGTTGACTACTGTCTGCTTCTGTGTACACCTACCTACTATTTTACGCTATTTTTACAGGCCGGGCCGAGAGACCCTTTTAAATCTTAAATCACGCGTCTTCTGTTCTCTCCTCTTTAATTAAGCAATGATTGAGAGCATTCCTCTATAGATGTATATTAGGACTAGATGTTAAAATTGTTTGATGGTGTGTGCGCCGTATTTGGTAAAGGAATTTATTATCTTATAGATTCTATTGATTTTAATTAACGAAGAGGAAATATTGATTAGTGTACTCATAAAAAGTGATGGCTTATTAAAAATTATCGTTGACTTTATCACAAGAGCGATTTATCTGATTTTAGTTAAAATTGAACAAAATATGGGAAAAAGTCATTACATTAACAAAGACCATAGGTATTTATTGTACAGGGTGGGGCAAATGACACCATAAGGAAATAATTAAAATCTATGAGATTCCTATTAACTTTCATTTTTATTTAATATGGTCTAATACTTTTTTAATGCTATTGGAATTTTGTCCGAGATAAAGTGGTTCAAGGGTAATTTTTCAACATTTTTTGTGTTTGGCAATACATTCATTTATGGATATGTTACATATCATTATACCTTAAGGTGGTTGATTGCTAGGTTATGGATATTTTTCTTATCATGTATATACAAACTGTTTATATAAAGTTCAGTTTAAACTTATTTGAAACAAAAAACATCGGCGACTTTGATCCCTTTATCGCTGTCAAAGATGTCGACGTTTTTCATGTTACAAATAAGTTTTAACCTTTACTTGTTCATTTCGTTCTACTCGTATATGTAAAATATGTCAAAAGAAAAACGTGTTTTTGCACACCAATGCTGTTAGTATGTAATGTCTAGACATCGGACAATTATCGTGCGTGCAGAGTCGACACATGGGGTAAGAGATAATAAAAAAAAAATTTACGGAACAATTAAAATACATAATTACACAAATCACGTATTACTATTTCTTCAACTGTTCGTGCATTCGTTTGCAACACCCACAGTGGAAGTGTATTCCGAATAGCACTTAAAATACGCATAACGTTAATGATTTTAAATCCGTTAAAAACATCGAATTTGTTAAAATCCATGGTTTCTTCAAGACATCCACATATAATGATTTTTTTTTTGGAAATTATGTGAATTACTGGAAACATTATTTGTTAAAAGAATATTTTACTTATTAGAGAAATATTCATGTCCAACATTTGATTTTGCTGCTAAGCCGAGTGAATCAATAATGAAGTGTTGTAAATATAATTTGCATGTTAATACTCTATTTCGTAATAACGAAATTAGTCTATATCGATAAAAAAATAAAAAACCTCTAAATATGTAAATATATTTGATATCCCATATATGTATAATTATGTATTATATAATGTAGCTAACCAATCAAGCCCAAATATTAGGTAATATTGTTGTTAATAAACGTACTATAATATATTAATAATAATAAAGTAGCAAATATTACATGATATTGTTCCGTTTTATTTTAAATTTACTATGTATTTCCTTTGTATAATGTTGCAAATAAGTTTGAAACTTTACTTGTTCGTTTCGTTCTACTCGTATATGTAAAATATGTCAAAAGTAAAACGTGTTTTTGCATACCAATGCAGTTGGTATGTAATGTCTAGACATCGGACAATTATCGTGCGTGCAGAGTCGACACATGGGGTAAGAGATAATAAAAAAAATTGTACCGAACAATTAAAATACAATTACACAAATCACTTATCACTATTTCTTCAACTGTTCGTGCATTCGTTTGCAACACCCACAGTGGAAGTGTATTCCGAATACCACTTAAAATACGAATAATGTTAATGATTTTAAATCCGTTAAAAACATCGAATTTGTTAAAATCCATGGCTTCTTCAAGACATCCACACATACTGATTTTTTTTTTTGGAAATTATGTGAATTACTGGAAACATTATTTGTTAAAAGAATATTTTACTTATTAGATATTTTACTTATTGTACAAATATGTCCAACATTTTATTTTGCTGCTAAGCCGAGTAAATCAATAATGAAGTATTGTAAATATAATTTGCATGTTAATACTCTATTGCGTAATAACGAAACTAGCCTATATCGATAAAAAATAAAAAACCTCTAAATATATAAATATATTTGATATTCCATATATGTATAATTATGTATTATATAATATAGCTAACCAATCAAGCCCAAATATTAGGTAACATTGTTGTTAATAAACGTACTATAATACATTAATATTAATAATAAAATAGCATATATTACATTTTATTTTAAATTTACTATGTATTTCCTTTGTATAAGAGGAAATAAATTGACTTACTAGGAAGTTCCACGGCAATCCTTGTTGTATACTACTTCAAAATAAATATGAATTATTTATGCATCTAATATAATTTTCATTAAAATTGTGACTAACTAGGTTTTTCCAATTCATGGGAGAATTGTTCGCCAAACGCCAATGAAAATGCCACATAGTTGTTATTATTTATTTTTATTCTCGTGCCATCTACACACTGCGACGGATGCAGGTAAACTGTATAGTGAATAAATACAGTTTAGATCACGCTCCTATGGGAGCTCAGACATGCTAGTTAGAAAGCCGGTCCGGGACTCACTAAAATTGTCCGGTTTCTGGATTGTCCAATAATAAAAAAAATCACCTACTACGATTTTGCTATTACAAATATGGACGTTTCTATTTTATAAATCTTTGAGGTTGGGCCAACAGACGAATTTGTCTTTTCGCACCCGCATTTATTCCCCTACAAAACAACATCAAATATTGCCAAGGGACTTCGTTTCGCGAATAAATTTTTTTGAATCGTTCCTGAACAATTTAAACAATAATGATATTTTGGACATTAACTTTTACACCGATGAGGATGGTTTCATCTGAGTTATTATGTAAATAGTGAGAATATCAGAATTTGGAAAGCACAGAGACCTCACGAATACACCCCCTGCCACCTCCTTAAAGTGGTTCTCTGGGTAGCATTTTCACGGAGACAAATCGACTGCACTTTCCTTGATCAAACGGTGAATGCAATATTTTTTGTATTCCACACATGTGCACTTATTCAGCAATTACACAATGGTTAGCTCATTCGAGGGTATTTTCAACAGGACAAAGCTGCAGCATATATGTACCACAATACGAGAATTTTACAACAATGGACTAGTGGATAAAATTATATTATTATCTTTGTGTCTCATATTAGTTGTCAAAAAACACCCTGTGACTAATCTATTGACGTAAAGTCACAAGCGCAGAGGTTTATTTTTCCAGTAATATGCTGGGTAACTAACTATATTTTTTAGATAACGAAGAATTATTCATGTGGTAGTAAGTTCCAAAAAAGAGAAAGAAAAAATTTAGGGAATACCACAAATAACTTTCAGATAATATAATACTTGTTCTCCCAATATTTTCCCTATTTCCTCACTTGAAAAACTGGGTATATCGAAACAATCTACAAACTCTCGAAGAATTGCAGTTTCTGAAGAAATCAAGATAATTAATAATTACCTCAAAGTATTGCACAACGTGCCCTTCGAAAACATGCTTTCTACTTAAAATTTGATGCAGTGTGCTGTTTTTCAGGTTATTTCAATTTTTATTCGACCACTAATGGGCTAATATATGTCCCATTGTAGGATTGTACCGCAATTTATAATATGAGAATGCTATAAGTTTTCCTTTCTTTTTCCAGTGCTGTTTCCTACTATACATTGGTTTCTACTGTCCCCCAAACGACGTCCAGCAATAGGTCGAACATTATATAAACTTACCAAACATTTCAATTTTCTCAGAGAAAAAAACTTATAACTGCAAATTGAACAAACCATTGTTTCAAAAAATGTAAAAAAGAAACAAAAAAAATTACATTATTTGGTTCACACTGTACTATAATGTGTAATATCAATACTACATTTTAAAATATTTCGCACATAATCATAATCTTTTTTGCCTCGAAGGACGTATATAAATGTTAAAAAAATCAAAAGTTACTTATAAAAAAGCATAAGAATAGCAGTGGCGGCTGGTGGATTTAGATTATACAATATCTCAGTATTGAAGTATGGAACCCAAGCAATATTTTAAGGCACAACTATCAGTACTGATTGAAGTAGTTTTGCAGACAAAAATTGAAAAAAATTTGAGAAAAAAAGTTACAAAAATGCCCAGCCTCCCCAGATTCCTTCTAGAACATTAGTAAAATCTTTGCAAACTATTTTTTTTTCGCAATCAAAAGAAAAATTTATCACCCCGTTTTGTTTTGGTTTTCGAAAATTTTCATTTTTTGTAAAGTTATGACACTGAAATTTAAGTTCTTCATCGAGTAAATTGATAGTCGTGCCTTCAAATATTATTTGGGTTCCATGCCCCAATACTGAGATATGGTACAACCTAAATCTACTAGCCGCCACTGAAGAATAGTGCTATAAAGAGTTTTTATAGGTGAATTAAAAAAATATCATTATTTGGTCCACCCTTACTGTGATGGGCAATACCAGTGGAACATTTTAATATTTCGCTCATAATCATAATCCTTTAGCCTAGAAGGACGTAAATAAATGTTAAAAATCAAAAGTTACTTATAAAAAACATAAGAATAGTGCTATACAGAGTTTTTATAGGTGCAAAAAAAACATTATTTGGTCCACCCTGTACCAGTGGCGGCTGTTCAGGGAGGCAGGGTAGGCTGAGCTTCCTTTACAATTTTGGGAGAAGCAGAATATCTCCAAACTAATATTTTTCACAAGTAGAAATTTCTACTTAGGTATATCTCATTCCTCAATGTTATTTATAATTCATTAATTAATTTTCAGTGTAAAAAAAATTTTGCATTTCCCTTCCACAAACATGTAACATTGTAGTCCGGGTAGTCCACTCCACGTATGCATATTTCCCGATCTCTCATCATGCTTTTGCGCTTGCTTGGATGAAATGAGGCTAGCGGCGAGCCAAACCTCATTTCAATACATTGTTCGTGACCTTGAATTATGGCGCGTATCAGCAAACATTTTGGATCTGTAAAGTTAGGGTAGCTAGCCTCTAGCATCCCATCTCTTTCTAGCGCATGTACACTTCAGTTGAGCGTTGATCAGCTCTCTCACAACAGTTTATAGAACAAGGACAGTGGCAATTTCTGGTTTCGTGGGAGAACAACATAAACATAAATAAAATATTTAACAGGTGGTTGAAAAATGAGTGCTTTAGGTGAAAATATTCCCAACGACATGTCTTGTTGTCCAGACGTGGTGAATTATTTGTTGTTAAATGGATTTAGTTCCTTTAGTTATGATCAAAAGGTAAGAATTAAAAAAATGGCCAGACCTACACCGTCAATGCCGTCATTTTCACAAGTGGTGAACAAAACAGAGGGTTTAGCGATAGCAACTATCAAAATATCGAGTGGTTAACGGCATCAGCAGTTAGAAACAAATTATATTGTTGGAAATGTTTGTTATTTACTAATGATCAATCCTCAATTTGGGGCAGGGCCAGGTTTAATAATTTGTAAAATTTGTCTCGAGGTTTAGAAAGGCATAAAAAATCTCAGGAGCATATTTCATCTTGCATTAAATTCGAAATGTTGGGTAAACAAAATATTGTAAATTTCTTGGATTCTGCGCATAAAAGGGAAATAGAAAATTTTAATGAAAAAGTCCGTAAAAATAGGGAAATATTAAAGTGATTAATTGATGCCGTTATATATTTATCTTCTCAAGAAAATTCTTTTCGAGGATATAACGAAAAACGTGGTTCGTATAATAAACGAAATTTCAAGGAGCTAATAGATTTTTTAAAAACGTATGATCCATAATTAGAGAACTTTTTAAATAACGCCATTGTTTTTTCCGGGACATCTAAATCAATTCAAAATAACGTAATTGAGAGTGTTAGCCTCATTATTAAAGGCAAAATTTATAAAGAACTACATAATTGCGAATTTTTCTCGTGGCAAATTGATGAAACGACGGACATTGTAAATCTCAACTTTCCATAATTTTTAGATATGTAATACACGGTGAAGTTGTTGAAAGGTTTGTTAGTTTTTTTGATGTGAGTAGTGGAAGAAACGCGGACAGTTTATTTAAATTATTAATTGACGAATTTGGTAAATTTGACTTGAAAAATAAATTAGTTGCACAAACCTATGATGGCGCTGCGATTATGTCAGGACATCTTAATGAACTCCAAACTAAAATAAAAGATATTGATCCTCAGGCTTACTTTATTCACGCACACAAATTTAATTTGGTTTTAAGTAAAGCCAGTAACGCAATTAAAGAAGTTAGAATTTTTTTCAAATATTGGATCTGATATCTTAAATAGAATTATGGAACATAGAATTCCGAGTAATGCTCCCACTCGTTGGAATTTTTATCTAGAGTTGTTTTCACTGTTGACACATAAGGAAATAACTTATTGACGTTTTTAATTTTATTTCGGAAAATGAAGACTTTTTAAACGACTATCAGACTTTAAGAGCAGCTTATGGATTAAAATCGTTATTGTTGGATAAAAACCTCATATCTTTTCTAAATATTTTTAAAATAATTTTTGAGCAAACTGATGTTGTTTTCCAAATTTTACAGAACAAATTAACTGATATAACATATTCTAAAAAATAGACTTAATTCACTTATATCTATATTAAAAGAATTTTTCGCAATTCTTTTCAATAATTTATATAATGGTTTTTTTTAGAAAATATTGAAAAATTAGATGATGAGCTACAGTTTAAAAAAAGAAAGACAACATATAACTTTGTCAAGACAGACATACATTACAAACAAATTTTTACAGAAATTTTGGACACCAATATAGTTCAAATTAAAATTAGATTTTCCGATTTAAATACTTTGCAATGTTTCGATTTAGTAAATCCTAATAATTTTATAATGTTTTCTAAATCATTTCCTAACAGTCTAATGGACAAATTAATGGACCAGTATTCCATTTTTAACCGTATTTCGTTAAGAAATGAACTACGTGTATGTGTTATATTCTGACCAGCAACTTTTAGCAAATTCAAAATCGCCCCAAGAAATGCTTACTTTCATATATAATAATAATTTAAAGAGCTGTCTCTCTGAACTGTACAAACTTTTGTCTTTAGTGTCAGCAATTCCGCTAACCACAGCTTTTGTAGAACGATCGTTTTCAACACTCAAACGCATAAAAACATTTACTAGGAACACAATAGCACAAAACCGCCTGTCAAATATATCGCTTATTTCAATAGAAAAACGTTTTTTGTCAGAGTTGAAGAAAAATGATTTATTTTCATTTTATGGAGAAGTAATCAACCAATTTGCTAGTTCTGAAAATCGTAGGTTACCACTGATTTATAAAAATATTTAGACTTTACACCAAAGATTAATATAGTTAGTTATTATTTTAGAAGAAATATTTATTTACGTTATTTATTTTTTAGAAAATATTTTTTATGTAACTTCTTTTTAAAACTATTTTAATTTTTATTAAAAGTAATTATTTTACACTCTGGCAGTGATAATGAATAACATTTTTTGTTTGTAGAAAAACACTTTTATTTATCAATTTTTTTCCAAAACTATTTTGATTTTTATTAGAAGTTATAATTTAATTATAAGTGGGATAGTAGGGCTACTCTGGCGATCAACCCACGACAAAAAATGTAACGCGTCGTTGTACTACCTCAAGGGTGGTGGGGAAATGTGCAAATTGTAATCATATTAAAATTTAGTTGCCATTTAAATTTCAAGCCTCCTCTGTAGACAGTATCACGAGCCGCCACTGCCCTGTACTGTAATGTGCAATACCAATGGCACATTTTAATATTTCGCTCACAATCATAATCCTTTAACCAAGAAGGACGTAAACAAATGTTGGAAATCAAAAACTACTTATATAAAAGTTCAAAGAATAATGCCACAAAGAGTGTTTTTTATAGGTGCGTTATTAGTCTCCGCCGGAGTAATACATTAGCGGTGATTATTACAAACACCTAAGAAATGTCTTAAGACTCGACCATTTCTCACAATCAGACAGACGACCGGTTTCCACCCACTTTATTCACCGTGTTACCCGTTGTCCCCTTGCCTCTTCTGCGGAGCTGAAGAAAAGTCAGCTATGGAGCACCGACTCGGCGCTCAGAGAATGCAATAACATGGATGGAATATAGGCGGAGGTAATGTAAATGTAATAGGTCGTCGCATGAGAATTACATGGTTCTAAGTAACAATTTACTATTTTTACAGAACAAATTTAAGATTATAATTTCTAGAAAAGTCACTTTGGTTCCATTTTTATATGTGGAACGTATGAAACAAGGTAATCCAGTATTTGCTTGACATGATACATGTTCATGGACGTCGCCAATGGGGCAAAGTAGAACGGCCGCCCCATTTTGACTTTTGGCAGATAATGAATATTTTACAATAATATATGGATAGGTAGGTCCTATAATGAAGACCAATCAATTACAATGGTAAATAATTAAAAAAAAAAGACTAAATTAACATTCACAAATAAATATTATTGCAAATTTTCAGTCACCTACAATAAAATTCTTTAAATAACAATTCGGTATAGTTAATTGTTTAACAAAAATCGCCGTCAGCTATAAAAAAAGATACCATAATTACAAACGTTCTGGAGAATTCTAAAATAGATTAGCATAAGAACTATTCATGTAAACGTGTACAAATTCTCTTCACCCCCTTAGCATTATTGCCTATAGAAAAAAAAGTTTTAAATAATAGTTGTGTGATTATGACTGAATTTTTTAAAATGCTATCAAAAGTACAGTGGCGTGTAGATTTCAGGGGATACAAAAAATAACATTATTTTTAAATGGGATACCCTGTATGTTATTAAATTTTTGGAATGATCCTTCGTTCCTGATTTCAATAATATACCATTAGTTACCGCTACCGTGTACCGTTTTTGAGTTATTAAATTTCGAATATCTTAGTTAAACTAGTTATTGTAAATATGGAAAAGTTAACATTATTAAAGTGAGCTATGAAAATGACAACTATTATGTTCGATAAGTTACATTTCTTTAATGAAATAATCAAAATGGTTTACAGGAGGACGAAAAAACCAAATATTTGTACAAAATAGATAACAAAAATTATTTAGGAAATTTAAATATAAATAAATGATAACTCATAAGAGATGTTCGATGTGTCCACCATTATTATCAATGCATAATTGATAACGTCTTCTTATATTTATAATTGCACAGGAAATGGCTTCATTATTTACATTCAGACAGTTTATTTCAAGTCGAATCCTGTCTTTAATGACATGAATACTATTATTATTATTATTGACAATGTCTTTTAGAAATTCCCCAAAAAATTATCCATAGGGGTCAAATCTGGACTGTTAGGTGACCATTTAATAGGTCCATTATTCGCTATCCATATTGGGAATACAGTATTCAAATGATCTCGAATGAGTAGGACACTATGCGGAGTTTCCCCATCCTGCCCTGGGCTTCCAAAAAATTCTGCAAAAGAATATTTTCTGCTTCGGGGATAATTATTAAAGATAGGTAACTTCAGTTAAAGTATATCATAAAATATAGGCCCAACAATTTTGTTTCTGGAAATTCCACACCAAACGCTAACAGTTTTTCTTCCTGATTTTTTTATTTGTTTTACCAATCTTTTTATGTTGTACTTGTTTTCCCACGACCTTCGATTTTTCCTATTAAATACTCCTGTCGTAGAAGAGGATAATTCATCAGTCCATAATATTTTAGTATTATCATCCAACTTTTGAATCATCTGGCGGTAAAAGTCCCAGCCTTTTCTTTTTATGAGCCTCTGTTAAAACGTGTATGGGTAAAATTTTATATGGTCTGCAGTTGTTATTTTTTAACGTACGTTGGATTTTGGAATAACTTTTACCTAATTAATCGACTGCATTATTTATACTACATTCGAATAAATATGGATGAAGCAGTATATCTAGTTGTTCTGGTTTGCTTGAACTACATGCTTTTTTCTACTAAAACTGGAAGTATTATTCACATTTCGGTAAATATTTTTGAACGTATTTTCTGATGGTGTTGGACAATTTGGATACAACACCCTATATGCTCTTTTTGCTGCACATTTATTTTTATTATTTTGTATATAATAAGTAAATATTTGGACTTTTTTTTCTCACTGTAAACCATTTTGATTATTTCATTAAAGAAATGTCACTTATCAACCATAATAGTTTTCATTTTCATAGCTCACTTTAATAATGTTAATTTTTCCATATTTACGATAACTAGTTTAACTAAGAGATTCTACGTTTCATAACTCAAAAACAGTATATGGTAGGGGTAACATATGGTATATTTTAGAAATTAGGAACAAAGGATTATTCCAAAAAATTTAATAATATACAGGGTATCCCATTTAAAAAAAAACATTATTTTCACCAGCACGCTACTGTACTTTTGATAGCATTTTAACAAAATTCAGTCATAACCACACAATTTTTATTTAAAACTTTTTTTTCTATAGGCAATAATAACGATGATAAGGGGTGGGTAATTTATAATGAATAACCCTGTCCAATTAGCGGTGCCACATTTACAGATATTTATCTGTAAATTGTTTTTTATTTCTCAATGAATAATATATCAGGGTATAAAGGGTTTTTCACTATTTTTTTTTTTTTAAGAAAACAACAAGAAATTGAGGCAAACATTTTTATCTTATTTTGAAGTACAATCGATGCAATTATGTTTGGAAAATAACATCATTCAAATGGCCGCTTTTGCTCCTCTTATAGGACCGAATCCGACGAACCCAATTTTCAAGCTCTTTTTTCAATTAATCAGGCCTTATGTCACGATTACAGCTTTCAATATTCCATTTTAATGCATGAATTGTGTCTAGTTTATTGGCATAAACCAACGACTTCAAATAACTCTAAAAAAATAGTCCAAAGGAGTTAAATCACAACTTCTTGGTAGCCAATTGACATTAGCATTTTTCGAAATAATCGCCTCATCGAACTTTTCACGCAATAAGTCGATTGTGTCATGGGCTGGTTGGCACGTAACGCCTTCTTGTTGAAACCAGATGTTGGTTAAATCAATATCATTCAATTCAGGCCATAAAAATTTCGTTATCATCGATCCGTACCGCTCACCAATGTAATGGCATCTCCGTTCTCATTATCAAAGAAATAAGGACCGATGATGATGCCACCAAGTCAAATATCACCGAAAACAGTTACTTTTACGGAATGTAGAGGTCTCTTGTGTATAATTTGTGGATTTGCTTCCCACCTGTAACGACAATTTTGTTTATTTACTGATCCACTGAGAAGAAAATGAGCTTCATCTGAGAAAATGATTTAAAAAAAAATCAGCATCATTTTCAAGTTGTTCCAAGGCAAAGTCAGCGAATTCAAGGCGTTTGCGATGATCCAAAAGCTGCAATTCTTATGTGAGAACAATTTTGTAAGGATGTAAACCAAAATCCTTCCGTGAAATACGCCTGGAGGATGTTGCAAACAGTCCCAACTCTTGAGAACGCCTTGGAAGTGATAAGTTTGGTTCTTCAACAGCATTTGCCTGAATGGCAGTAATATTCTCATTATTTACAGCAGCTCTTTGTCTTACAGGCATGCAAACATTGTGTAAAGAAAAAGTACCCTCAAAATTTTCAACAGTTGAACGAATTTTGAACACACTGGGCCGATTATAACGACCATAAATTTGTGAAAGTGTACGATAAGTTGCAATAAAAGAACGATTATTTTGATAAAAAAGTTGGATAATTCAATATAAAAAGTACTTAATTGAAAAATAAACACTTATTTATTTATAAAACGAAAATGGTTGCAATTAACCATAGGGAAGTACTTACAAAAAATGTTCGTTTTTCATTTTTACATCACATCGTTGAAAAATATACAGGGTGTTCCATTTGAAAAAATTGAGAAAATTCAATTTAAAAAGTTCTTAATTGAATACTAATTTTTGGCCACCTTGTACATTTTTTGGAAATGAAAATGATTCAAAAATATTAATTAGATGTCTCGAAACTGGTATTCACATAAATTTTTCTTGAAACCCATAATTGTGACTGTGGTGATTTTTTTTAATATCCATCTGCAGATGGCATTATTTCAACAAAAATTCATTACATCAAAGTGGTTGGGAGATAGCCAATAATAAGATAGAAATGAATAGAGCCTAGAAAGAGGCTTCAAAAAATGTACTGATATACATAGCATTCCATTTAAAGAAAAGGCACTTGGTCCTGTAATTTCGTCTTGGCTCGCCCTGTATGTTCGAAAATAATTTCCAGTTATAGACTTTTTTATCTAGTTTACTTGCAATTTTTTAAAAAATTTCTAGCTATCGTAAAACTCGAGATATCGAGGTCCGACGCACTATTGCCCCACCCTGTATATCTGCAATAGGATTTTTTTTATATATAACTGCCGGTTCTGAAAAATAGTAAATATTTCCGTTGCCTAATAATCACAACAATGCTTCGAATATCCTAATCTTAAGTAAAGTCAATCTCACTTCAGTAGGTATTACTTTGTTAGTAGACATTGTAGACAAGGTGGAATCTGCCAGTTGTCCGCATTCAACGATAATGCAAACATTTTGTGAACAGAATATACGGAGTGTTCCTAAAATATGATGCCAAGCTGATACCGATTCTACATAATAAATAATGAGGTAGACTTAAATCAAACGTATTCCTAATGTCAACTGTTAAAAAGATACAGGATGTTTACCTCTTGCAATTCCTATGCTTACCTACGGTTGAAACGGATCTTTTTAATAATCTCATCAAACGTCATGGTTATCCAGCTTACGAGCAAATTTGATGAATAACTGTTGAATCGTTGAACTGTTGAACTTTAAGAGCAAGGTTTTAAAAGATGCACTTATCTTTAACCAGAGTACCCTATGGAAAAACATGACAATATTTATTTGATTCAAATTGAATGTAGAATTCAGAAATAGTAAGTATTCTAATCTTGATCAGTAGCGGACAATATTTTTTTGTAATATTTGTGCAAGCCTAAGTCTAAGAAAGTAGGTAAGTTCCCAAAATATCAGTACAATATTTTATTATTTTCTTGGTTTATTTGTTTATTGTAAAGTAATTGACGCAGAAATCTGCTTCCAGTAATGCATTGGTTTTTTTTAGCTTTTTCATTTTTTTTCATTTTTACAAAAAAGAAAATTATTTCATGTTGCCTTGTGTTCTTTATTTGTTTTTGTATCGTTTTACAGTTCTGTAAATTGTAATGTGAATTTATTATGTTTGCCTTTATTAAGTAGATAAATAAAACAAACAGGCAGAACTCTAATCTCTTTGATATAAAAAAATACAAAAATAGTATTTTCTGTTTGTCAGCTGTTGAATTAATGTTCTCCATATTTAAATTTTATTTATTATTGCTTATTTATTTTGTTAATGGTATAAATTAAGATAGGCATATTTATTTGCTAATAAAACATATTTAAATATAAAATATTCTTAAATACAGATTTATCATTAAAAAGCTTCCTAATGTAAAACAATTTATGTTTAATTCAAAACAAAAACAGGTCGATTTTTCTATTTCAACATTAATGGTTATACAGGCTCTGCCTTTAGAATCGATCAGACTGTTGAAAGATAAAACTATCACTTTTTTCACTGCCAGATAAATATCTTTCCATAGAAGTGTCGTCGACGTCGTCTAAAAATTAACTTTGTATCCGTTGTTGCTTTAAAATCATTAAGAAGTTTCTTTCATTTAATTCTAAATCGTCATAATAATCTTTGAATAGCGATGTCGAGACTAACTTAGGGAAATATTAAAATACGTGTCTCAAAAGTATATTCATTTATTCTTTTCTTTTATATAATGTTGAAGTAGAAAAGTGCTTATTTTATTTCCTTACCTTTTAATACCATTATAAAAATGAATGCATTAAGAACTTCGATCAAATTACTAAATTAATCATTAGTCATATATTTACATATTGTTACTGCAGAATATTTGAGAACCTTCAACTTGTTCTATGAACATATTTATTTTCCCGCATGGGTACTATTAATGCAGAAGGATTGCAGGAGCTACCGTGGCACGCTTTGGAGGCGGACAACCTGGACCCCTGTCCGGGGCGGTGAACCTGAGGGAGGCATTTTCGCCCCCCTGAATGTGAACTAAATATTGATAAATTAATTAGTCTCAATTAATATAAATTTTACACTCCTTGTTGATTTTTTCCCTAACTAAAACTAAGTACTATGCAATTTACATTTGATATTTGTGGTTTGTTATGTTTTAAAACTAGAAAAATATTAAAACACCTTTTTAAAAAAAGCATATTTATTTTTGATATAAAACAAGACGTATACTTAAAAGACGCGTATGGCCCTGCATGAACTTGTAGGTATATAGTTACTTGTTTAAAATAGGAGCTGCAAGACATAACATGCATATGGACATGTTTTCGCGTCTTACTATATGAAGAGTCATCTAAGCGCAATTGTTGTTATCATTGCAAATGTGTCGTCGTCGGTGCCGGTGGTAACATATCCTTGAAATAAGTTCATAAATATTAAAAATATTTAACAGTTTAGTTCGGGATAGTCAATTTTGTGTGTTTTGTGAATTTCTAAAGTACTTCTACAAATACCTATGTTAAGTGGTAAAGAATTATTTTCAAAAATATTTTCCACAATACTTATACATTTCTAAATAGTTTCTGTATGTTTGTTGTGACGGATTTTTATTAATTTATTTGGGGTTTTCGCCACGAAAAAAGAGGAACAAAAGATCCATCTTAAAAATTCAAACATTTTAGATAGGTATCTATTTTAAATATTTAGTTTCTATATGTTCGTTGTGGTGGTTCGCAATTTGTCCATTTTGTTGAGATCCACCACACCTACAAAAAATCTTTGAAAAAATCCTACTAATTAATAAATTATAATTTTGTGTAGTAATCAGCCAATGCGTTGCATACAAAGATAAAAGAAGAAAAATCTTCAAATAGGATTAGTCGGTGATGGTGGCTTAGTCTGTCCCACAGTTTAAAAAAATGAAATGCCTAGTTTTAATTACTAAAAGTATTAACTATTTTTTCCAACAGGAGGGTTGAAAATTATCCCGAAACTTTTAAGAAATCGTTTTTATATTTAAAAATAGTTTAAGTAGGTAATTAAAACTAGGCATTAGTCATTGACTAATTGGATTTGAAGATTTTTCCAATTTTTATTATTAGCAACGTCTGTGGCTTATTTTAACTAACGTATTTTGTATTGTTTAATTTGTAGTTTTAGAATGTCTGACGCGCAAAGAAAATTGTCCGGCCATCAGTACAAAAAGCGAAAGCTAGAGAAGGAAACAAAGAAGCAAAAACAAGCTGGTGTTCTGCATAATTATTTACAGGATGGGTCCGGTAGTACCATTAGTACCAAAACAAATATCTCCAAAAATTCAGATAAAAAAGGAAACACGCAATCATCAGAGAGTGTTGGTGACCAAGACCAATCGATACACGATATTTCTAAACCAACTTTGTCACCAAATGAAAGCAGCCTAGCAACTGACACCATCTTGGTACTTACAGAAGGTACCCTGGTCTAGCATTAGTAGCACTCTACCTCTACAAACTGACCCCACCATACGACCGACGGAATGCACTGTACAAACTTTAGGTACAGATCCAGCATTGTAGCCCAGAATTTTAAGAGATGTCGAAAGAAGTTGTTTAGTACGACAGGGTCCACCCAAATCATTGATTAATTACAAATTTCCTTATGATGGCTCTGTTCGAAAATTTAACACAAATTACTATTCCCGAATTTTAAGAAATGGAGAGCAAGTTATAAGAGACTCGCTAGTGTACTCCACTTAAGAAAACTGCATATATTGCTTTTGCTGAAAAATTTACATCCGTGTGTTAAGTTCCCTTTCAAAAGAAGGTTTTAAAGGCTGAAGCATATCGTTAAAAGTTCAAAGGATCACGAAATTTCTAAAAGTCATATTCAGGCTCAAAAATCTTGGCTAGAACTCAGTCAAAGTTTAAAGTGTTGTCTATAGATGTAGCTGCCCAAAGAGTTATTAAGGCTGAAACGAATCACTGGTACGAGGTGCTTCTAAGGATTGTAGCAATTACTAAAATGCTCGGTAGAAGCTGTTTAGCTTTTCAAGGTACAAGCAAGAAGCTGCTTGAGCATAATAACGGCAACTTTTTAAAAATAGTTGAATTGTTATTTGAATTTGACCCCGTCATGGAGGTACACATACGTAGAGTGCTTAAAAAAGAGGAAACCAAAGCTCACTATCTTGAAAAAAACATTCAAAACGAGATGATAGACTTGCTTGACAAAAATGTAAAATCGCATATTGCTGAAATAAAAAAAGCGAAATACTATTCCATAATATTAGATTGCACTCTTGCGGTTAGTAAGGTAGAGCAAATGACACTGATAATTAGATATGTTTCCATCAATAAGTCTGATTTTGATTCAAACGATGTCGAAATAAAAATCTACGAAAGCTTTTTTAGGTTTCTTACCTGTGGAAAGATCTACAGGAAGACAACTATATGAAATTATAATTGAAGAGCTTCATGAAATGGAACTTGATGTGCAAGATATAAGAGGGCAGGGATATGATAACAGGGCTAACATGAGGGTCAACAATGCAGGAGTGCAATCTAGAATTAGGAATTTAAATACACGAGCATTCTACGTTCAGTGTAGTAGCCACTCGCTCAATCTAGTAGTAAATGATACGGCAAAAGCAGTCAATTTTTTAAATATGGTCTAAAAAATATATTTATTTTTTTCTTCTACTTTTCGATGGGTAATATTTTTAAAACATGTTCAAGGATTAACATTAAAAACTTTGAGTGACATTCGATGGGAAAGCAGAATAGAAGCTTTAACGCTCATAAGATGTCAACTTGGTGAAATATGCGACGCTTTGCTAAGCATTTATGAAAACCAAGACATCGATATCTCAATAAGAGACGAAGCTTTGGGTTTGCTAAGTTGCATTAAACAATTTAAATTTTTACGTTCAATAGTCATATGGTATAAAATTTTAAACTGTATTAATCCCATAAGCAAGCTTATGCAAATAGAAGATTTTGATTTGAAAAAAGCACTTGATTTTCTAGAGAAATTTCTTTAAAAATCTTTGATCAGAAGTCTTTCAATAAAATTATTGTTGACGCAAGAGAATTGGCTGATGAAATTAACATTAAAGCCAATTTTGAATCAACAACGCCGCGACACCGCGTAAGAAGAAAATAGGCCAACTTTTCATATGAGGCAAGGGATGAACCCATAGAAGATCCCAAAGAAAAACAGAAAATATAATTTTTCTTCTATACTATTGATCAAGCATTAAACGCAAATAGTCGATTTGAGCAACTGAATCACCATAGTAACCATTTTCAATCTCTATATAATATATATGATTTGAAAACCATGCCTAAAATGACACTGATAAAGATTTACAAAGATTTGGAAAATATTTTGTCTGATGGCAAATCAGCTGACATTAACGGTCTTGAATTAGTAGAGGAAATCTCTGCAGTTTGTGCACTTTTGGGAAAAAAAGAAAGTCCAAGTGATGTTCTTAAAATAATAACAATGCTAAATTTTGCTCCAAATCTTAGTTTTGCCTTAAGAATACTACTGACTATTCCAATATCAGTAGCAAGTGGAGAAAGAAGTGTTTCCAAATTAAAAAACCGCTGCCAATTACTTGGGGATTAGAACTTCCTCACCGTAGTAAAACTCGACGTGTGGTGGAGTTTATAATAAAAGTAATTTTTGATGTTTCAAAAAGTCATATTTTTTGACGTTTCAAAAAAGTCACATTTTGACGTTTCAAAAAAGTTACTTTGACGTTTCAAAAAAGTCACATTTTTTGATATTTCAAAAAAAGTCACATTTTGACGTTTCAAAAAAGTTACTTTGACTTTTCAAAAAAGTCAAATTTTTTGACGTTTCAAAAATTGGGACCGATTTTGCTCATCAACAAATTCAATCTCTTCCTTGATCTCTAGAGAGTATGTACCAAATTTGAAAGCTTTATCTCAAAAATTGTAGCTGCTATCACGGACCACACAGACAGACAGACAGATAGAAAATTTTTTCTGTCTAAAATTTTGTGTATCGTCATAATTCGTCGAGATTCGTCCAGAAATGCAATACAAATTTTCAAAATTTTTTCACAAATATATAACTTCCTCACTTTGAGGGTTGAGGAAATAATTAATCAAAACCTATTTTGCTCTCAACTACTACGCAAAATCGAGTAAACCGTTTAGCCATCTTAGCAATTGAAAATGAAATTGCTGATCAAATAAACTTAATAGAGGTAATAAAAAAATTTGCAGAATTAAAAGTGAGAAAAAAAATATTTTTGATTTAACTAAACAAACACTGTATTGCTGTAGTTCTATGTATCTACCTTTTGTTTTCTATTTAGGTTTTAGGTATAAGTGAGAGAAAAAATCTAAATCGTAATAGTGATAAAATTGCACCCTGTATGTTTAAAAAATGTTTTTAAAATATAACAACTAGGTTTATAGGTTCTATTTTAATTTTAATTCTTTTTACAAATGTTATATTTTAATTCTTGTTTCTTTTTAAATATACGTTTCTAATGCAAATTAAAACCATCTTTTATTAAGAAAAAAATAACTTTAAAAGGGGCGGCAATTTGTTTTTTGTCCGGGGCGGCGTAAACGTCAGAGCGGTTCCTGGAGCTACAAATTGATCCTGACTTTAATGATCTGAGAAGAGCAGGATTTTTGACTTATTATTGCTTAAATTTGGTAAGTACTTAAAATTTTGGAAAGTCAGCATGCATAAATTTCTTAATCAGTACTAAATATCGTGCTCGTATAAATTGGGATTATCTGGAAGCATCTCGCCTTGAAGTGCTTTAGAAATGATATTCATTGAACTCAGAATTCTTTATATATTATTCATAACTACCATCACACAGACTATTATACAATAAAATATTTTAGTCACTGGAAATACCTGCCGGTTATAAATATCTCTAAATTAATGAATAACTTAATCAACATGTATATACCTGTTTGTTTTATATGCATTTGAGACGACACAGGCAGTGTTTCAAAATCCGAAAAAAGTGATCAAAAATCATAACATCATAATAAAAACTACCTTGAGGGTAAACAAAGGGTTGCGCGAATGAAAGTAATTTGTGCAAATACGCAATGCATAGGTAATTTATGTTGAATCATAATATTAAAAATTCGTCTTACACTGTCCAGTGGTGATTTAAAAAAACTACTCCTTGAAAAGGGATGATTTGTGATGAAACTGAAATAAGACAAAATTCATGAAAAAAAACTTAATATTTTTGGTGGCGCAGAAACTAGTTTTTTTTTAATCATTTATTTAACGTCGGCCTATTTCCGCTACCAGGGCCAATCACCGACGCCAGGAGGCGAGCTACCCCCAACCTAGAAATTTTGTCGAACCTCTTCTCTGTCGAAGAGTAGGAATTTTTTACTTGCCTAACATTTAATAGACTAGGGACCAACTGCTTTACATCCCTTCCGAAGGATGGTATATCACCTACACAACCCTTGTCTAAGATTGCATAGCTTCTCCGTATACGCTGATATACAAACCGCTATAAAACGGGACGAGGTAGCCAAATTTCTGTCACAAATAGTACAAGGCTTTGTTTTGTTTTTGAAAGACCTGTGTTTTTATTTCTTCCTAGCTGAGTTATTATTCTTTTATTATGTTGAGCGCCACGTGATTTGCTGCCACGAAAATAGTTTTAATTTTGTTGCCCTGGTATTTGATCGTGGAATGGAATTTTCTCAAGGTCAGTTTTGATTATATGGCGCGGTAAGGAAGCCTGTTCTTATCCTCGTTGAAATTACTTGTACCTTTGGCTACGCTAACAGAGTTGAACAAGACTTCAGCAACTCCTCTGCGGCGGTCCTAGCTTGAGGGACTTGTTTCTGCCTTAGAATTTGTAGCTGAAGGTTTTAATCAAGCGGCGTATGATTTTTATTTATTTATTAGGGCTAAAAAAAATTGCACAGGGTGTCCCTGGCAATTTGGCTTTTTTCTAGCCTGAAAAAGATTTTTTTGAATACTGAAAATATTTGTTCAGTCAGGTTTTCTGTAAAAATGTCTCTTTACTTCCCTGAAAATGCTTTCAGAATTATGTAATTTATTTTTTCAAAGTCGCTGAAAGCCAAAATTATTTTGAACAGAGGGTTCCTTACAAAATTGAATTTTACTAACGAAATCAGGTGATTTATGAAAGTGTAAAATTTTTTGACTATTTAAGACCAAAATAAAATTGGACAGGGGTCCATTAGATGAACGTAAAATTCACAATCACAAAACACTTTCAAAAAATTTCTTGAAAAATTGTTGACATTCAGCAGACTGGACAGCAAGTTGACTTACAACTCGGATACTACTAGCCTACCTAAAAGGTCGCGCAAGACTTCACAACTTTTCTTAATAATGAATAATTTGTAAAACCAAAAAGAAATTTTTTTATTAAAAATTTTCTGTCGGATTCGAAAAAAAAATTGTTTGGGCAGTGTATATTTTTATGCTTAATGGTAGTTTATTAAAATGAAAATAAATTTAAAAATATATTTTCAAACGACTAATTCGAAAGTTATTTAAAATTAAAAAATTATTTTTTCTATGTCCTGGTGGACTAAAACAAAATAATTTGGATGAAATTTATTTTTTTGTAAAAATTTTGGCGTCGATCCTTAAAACTTAAAAAAAATTTCAATTAATTCTAAAACTTATAAAAAAATTTATCAGTGAATTCCCGGATTTATTTTTAAATAGTGCTACAATAATTTGTAAGGTGTGCGAGACAGACCTGATGTGCTGGGATAAATATGATTGTAGACGTCACGTAAATACTGTGCAGCATTAAACTAAAAAAAATAGCGTGCCTTCGAAAACACAGATTTTTGTTCGATTTACTGCTAATGCTGATTGCCTGTGATGTTCCGCTGCACATACTCGAAAAATGACCTTTTCGAGAGTTCTGGAATAAATACAATCCCCAGGTGACATTACCAAGTCGCGTAACGTTTCTTTAATTATGTACCAACTGTACGCGAAGACACTGTAAATAAGATCAAATGTGTATTAAAAAAATACACGACTGTGATTATGTGTTGATGAGACGACAGATCGTAAAAAAAATTCTATTATTATAGTACGTGTACTGGACCCTCTTAAACCGACATTTTCAATATTACTAGCTAGCAAAAGACTAACTGAGTGTACTGGAAAAACAATTACGCGGATAGTGCTGGAAACGTTAGAAAAAATTTTATCTGTCAACAAGTCAAGTGTTGATGTGTGTGACCGATGGTGTCGCGACAATGCGTTAAATAGACTGTTCTCTTCAAGAACACGGTTGTAGGTTGGTACATGTTACGTGTAAAGTGCATGCCTTACATCTTGTAGTAGAAACTATTTGACAAGGTTTTCCAGAGGTAGATGCATTAACAGCAAGTACAAAAAAAGTGTTCCTTAAATCTCCTAAGCGTCTTCACACATTTCACAGCAAGTGTCCCGGTATTTCCTAACCACCACAGCCGATTCTTACACGTTAGGGAACATGGTTGAAGGCAGCTTTTTATTATGCTGAATATTTACAACAAATAAAAGCTGTGATATTACAATTCAATCCTGACGAGGCTGCAGCCATTAAGGAAAGTCAGACAAAATTCGAAAATATTTCCATTGAAACAGCTTTAAAAACTATTTACAAGTTTACATAACGCCATAAAAAACGTACAAAACAGTGCGTTGTCGTTAACGGAGTCTCTGCATATAGTAGACGAAGTAGACCGCCTGCTACATCCTATAGGTGACGCAAAGAATGAACCCGTTATACAAAAGTTCGGACGTGTGTTAAAGCAAGACACAGGTTTTACCAGATTAAGACAAATTTGTGGTGGTACTGATGGTGCAACCCCAGATCCGTTAAGCGCTTTCAAAGACTATTTTAAGTATGTCTGTATTACGTCAATAGATGTCGAACGGTCGTTTTCAAAATATAAGCATAATTTTCACCACAGTGAATATCACTCACGAAGACAACCATAGAAACATACCTGATGCTGCAAAGTTTTTATAGATCTTCTCCAGTTTGTGATAACCAATCTAGTTCATTAAGCTAGTTAAGAGAGTAAGTTGTGCATACATTGTTATAAATTGTAACAGTTTATTGCTCTTTTTACTAGTTAATTTCTTTTATTACGCTTATTATGATGCGTACGCCTATGTCTCGCCGCACATTTCTGCCAACCCTACTGATGAGTCAATTTAACTGGAGAGATATTTTGCATTTCTTCAGGGAAAAGATAATAAGTTTTGTTCAAAGTAATGGGTAATCTCTTTATGTTGTGCGAAGATGCGCACAGTTCAGTAAGCATAATAAATTATTTTAAATATTTTGAAAATTGATATATGCTGTAAATCAGTTGAAGTGATCTAAACACATTTAACGTCGACTTCAAACTCTCGTAATTTTTTGAGCCACAAAAAGCCGAAACATCGTATTTTATTATGTAGGTAAGTACGTATATGTTTCTTTCTGTAGATGCATATTACTGAACTTTTAGCTTTAAATGCTGACCCTAAAAATATTCACGTAAACGTGTGTAAAAAAAGTAGTTGCTTTTATCTTAAGGGTTAGCTGTATCAATGTTTTATTTCCAACACCCCTCCGATACACTTCGATCATTTATTGGTAAGTTGTTTGTTGAACTCTTGCAATAAATGAATTGGGTAGATTCTGCATGCAATGCTCCAAAATTGTGTGACTTTTAACTTAAATGTTTATATACATTTCTTGAAAACTGAAAATGCGTTTCAATGGTACGTATAAAATGGGTTGACAAATGAAAAATAAAAGTTGCTGTCTATTCTGAATGAATTTTTATTTCTTCACTGCATAATGTTTCATCAGAAAATTGGAAGATACATCTGCTCTGAACTGTGTTACCAGTGGACGAGTGCAGATTTACATATCTATTAAGTTTTAATGCAAATTTGCACAACTAGATGTGTCTAGTTGTACCATTTTTCTTTCACTTTGTAATTTAAATTTGTGAAATTTTTGTTGTGGTGATTATTAACCATATTTAAACGGTTAGGTATGAAAATAGATTAAGTTATTATTTGAAAGTGTATAAATCAATTAAACTATCGTAAATAAGCCTAATCATATTCTGTTAAACGAGTATTTTTATATGGATTTACCGGTTTATATGTTTATTTTTTAAATTGGATTAATATAAAAATTTAGAATTGAAATATAAATATTTCAAATTAGTTGACAACAGGATTTTTTCTATTTTACTGAATCAAATATTCCTTATCACGTCACCAGTATCTCTACTCTCTGATTGTGTTTATACGTTTTACATTTTCTTCCATTGAAATAGTTTCTTTTTGTTGCTATTTAATGAGACAGTAAACCCATTTTAAAAGATCCAACTGTGTACATTCATTTTCTGGGTAATTTTTAAGAAAACTTGGTTAGCCTAAAATCATAAAGTTGTGGTAAGATAGTTATATATTTACCAAAATGTAGTAAAAACATCCTATGGTTTTTAATATTAAATCATGACGAAATTGAAAATAATAACAGTTTTTTACCATCAGGAAGTTTCGCAAATGTTTTTTGGTAAGCGGTGAATTAAATAATTTTCTGGTTCTTTAAATTTTTATTTTCAATAATTTACTAAATTTTTAACTTGTAGATCGAAGCCAGTTTATTTTTTTGTTATGCAAAATTTATTTTACAAAATCTACTTCTTACAACTTTTATTCTACTACATCTATTAGTTGATGTTTATAATATGCATGCTTTTTATTTTAATGTAAACCTATTTTATACCATATTTACAAATATTTACTTATACACATAGTATTATTAGGAATCCTTCTTTGCGGAAAACGTTGTCGATATTCCTGAACTGCTGCATGAGATCTTCTGTTGCAGAAATCATAAACTAAGTAAATGATTAAAATTTAAAAATGATTTATTTGTGTAAACTTTGACACCCTGTATCATTCTTAGGAAGCGAGTGAGAGGCACATATGACATATTTTTCTGAACGATAATAACGCGGAGAATATTCTGACAAAGTATTTAAAATAAAAACTCAACATCGTGTATATCTTTATCATCCTTTACACCAGAAAAGCTGTTAACATTAATTTGATATCATGATCATTTGTTCTAATGACAATATTTTCTATAGAAGTTATGGATCAACATTTTTTATAATGTTTAAATTAATTGAAAGGACTGTTTTCAATGGCAAAAAAAACTGTAATAATTTACATTTTTCTTTTAAAAAACAGTCAAACATTTATCATTATTTGTATTTTTATCTTCAATCAGGTACATGAGATAGAAATATTTTAATTCTTAAGTTATTGAATTTTGCTAAACGACGAAATAGAATCCAATTGAATAAAAATAAAAAACTAATAATTTTATAGGTCACTTAAAAAGTCTTGCTTAATGCACCATAACTGAAACAGTTCTATTTTCCATGACTAGTGAATCAAAACTTGTAGCATTAGTTATTGACTTTTTCTTTTGTAGGTTTTTAATTTAAATCTGCTTCATAAAATGTAGGTCAACATATGTGAATGATCCCAATGACTCCTGTATAATAAAAACTGTAACTTAATTCATGTAGAATGATTGCATACATACAACAATGCTGCCTAAATAATACAGGATAGAAATACAACTCTTAGAAACAGTGGCGTAGTCAGCATTTTATTTGCTGTGAAAGTTTTATTAATTAATTACTAATAACCGTATAAAATTGTAAGGATGTCGGACAATATGTGGTATATATATTTATTACAAATTTATTTCTTGTATTCAACTTAATGACTACATATTAGTGCATTTAAAAAATAAGTTAGTCCTTTCTTAAAGAGAAAAAAAACAGTATACAAATAACGCGTTGGGTGTGGTATTTGAACATAAAACATGTTTATCTTCCTTCACTTGGACAAATGTCTAAAAACGTAAATTTTTAATTTGTTTTACTTAATTTATAAGTTGTAGTGTGACCTACTTCCGATACACAAGAATAGAAATGTCAGAAAGACCTCCAAAACTACGGAGATTTCGAGTGTCAGTTCCTGTTTAGAATGCGGAAACACCACTTGACTCTATTATCGGGACAATGGAGGCTAGACAACTACAGTCAGGAAACGGTAATTCCAGTGGCCGAGATTTTCGAGCTTAGGCAACACAATTAAAGAAAAAGAGTCAGAATCTAATGTACTACATTTATTTTACACCAGGTATTTTGCAATCTATAGATTATTTACAGATTATACTACAACTAATTACAATAATACTATGGTTAAGTCATGCAAGCAGTGCTAACTAGTTAGCAGGCAGGTCGGTGAACAAGCGGCAAAACGGTAAGCAGTAAAAATGGTAAAACGGTAAGGAAGCAAAGCGCAAATACCAGGAAGATATGAGGTAAAAGCAAAACAATTAATAACTTTATGGTACACTAAGTTACTAACGCAGTTATAGTCAGGTGAAATGTGGCGAGAGCAGAGCATTATGGTAAATTCAGGAGTTAGCTAGAAAACGAAAGGAAAGTATTAAATTATGGTCTATCGTTGTCATCATCGGCGGTTGGTTCGAGGCTGTGGCGATGGCCGGAAAGGAATTTGTTATTATAAATGTTGGTACTCCACCAGAATTTAGCTCTCGCGCGGGTTCAACTAGCATAGAGTAACTTCGGAGCCACGGTAAGGGAAGGGTAATGCGGGTACCCGGAGTCGGAATGCCGTGCAGAACTTCGGGCGTATAGTACCTGCACCGGAGTTACGTTGAGAATTCTAGTTAGCTTGCGTTACTGGGGCCTGTTTACTGTTTATAACAATTATTTAAACAACAACCTTTATTCGTTTATCCCAATAGGACAATAGGATACATTGTTAGCATTAGGCTAGATTTAATCATATCCAGTTGGTGCAAACTTGGTTGGCAAAACATACGTTGAGTGTAGTATATGGTGTTTTGGTGTTTTGTGGAAAACCACGTTCGTTTCTTATCAAAGGTTCCATCCCACTTCAATATAAACTGTTGTAGAAAGTTTTTACATATATTAGTCAGTTGTACTAATGGAAAAGAATACTTTGCTGTAATATTGCAGCACTCTAAATTTAAAATTTAAATCACTTAGATTACATAAACCGCCATTTTTTGCTTTTTTTTTTAATGAAATACATATATTTTCAATGATTTCTTTTCTACTCCTATTATTGCCTATAAGAACGAATAGACCCGCTAGTGTAAATAGAATCATCTTCCACATTTTCTTTAATTTTAATTTACTTTATTTTATCTTTTGACTAAATTCAATGGCGTAATCCTTCATATTTTAAGTTAAACTTGCAACGAGGAAAAAATATCAGATAATAAAATTGTTTCGAAAATTCCCGGGAAAATCTGGTGGAATTTAAAAATATTGTAAGAAACAAAAAATTGTTCGAAGTACTAAGTTTAAAGCTCTTTCAAACAAGAAAAAAGAATATGATAATCGGACGTCTGGTGACCACAAAATCAAAAATTTAATGAAAAGATTCTTGACCATTATAAATTGGTCGCCATCTTGACAGGATACACATTTGGATTTGCTAACGAGTGACAGTTTACTTAGTAACAATCGAAAATAATTCTGCAAAACCTCAATATATTGAGTTTTTATTCAACAAAATATTTTCTATTATATTAGATGAGAAGTCTGAATCTTCCAAGAGAATTTTAAAAGATTTTAAAATGTATGAAAAGAAGGTACTGATCCTATGCAAATATATTAATGTGACATAAAAGAGGAGGTTAGCTGGGGCTTAATGGAAAAGTGCTTCTTCACTCCACACCAAAATTTTTTAAAATTAGCTTTATTTTTTAATATATTGATAAATTCATATGGCATATTACTATTGACATAAATTTAGCGTTTCATTATTAGGCAATATATTGACAACTTAGTATTTATATGACGTTTTAATTATTTCACATTTTTACTTTCTTATAACTAATATAAGGAAGTATAGTAATCGTGATTTTTTTCGACCTCGATATTTTGATTGATTTATACGTTTTGAAACCTCCTGAACCCATTCTGACTATTTTCAGAATGATGTCTGTCGGTGCGTGTGTGTGTGTGCGTGTGTGCGTGAATGCGTGAGTATGTGAGTGCGTGCGTGCGTGCGTGCGTGTGTGCGTGCGTGTGAGTGTGTTTATCCGCGTGTGTTTATCAAAAAATACTATTGGGGGAACTTCCCAAATTTGGCAGTTAAGATTTTCAACAACATTTTAGATGACACATTAAATTTGGTGAATGTAGTACCACCAGAAGAGACATAATGAATGAAAGAAGAAAAAAGGTACAATTTCGGGAAAAAATTAATAGATTTTATTGCATTTCTGGACGAATCTCGACGAATTATAATGAAAAAACATAACTTTATGAAAAACAAATTTGTCCGCATGTCTGTAGTACTGCGATAGCAACCACAGTTTTTGAGATAAAGCTTTCAAATTTGGTACACTTGTTCCAAAGGCTAAAGAAAATGAAAAATTCTGTGATCAGTAAAATTGGCCAGCTGACCCAAACTTTTTTTGTATTTGACTTTACAAAAAAATGTATTCTTGATGACAGATTATAAATCATGTCTACTATATCAAGCAAATAAAATATATTGTTCAAGTACTTAAATAAAGTTGATGTAAATTGAAACATTTTACACATTAGGCCTCATAAAATGGGGTTAGGATAAATTTAACAGTTTGACATTTGAAAGGTCTAATTTAGTTACAAAAATGTCAATGTCAATAACAAAAAAATTATTAAAATATATGACATGAATTATTATAGACAGTATCGAATAACGCTGATATTTAATTATTTAAAAATTTTAATGAAACATTTCAAGGTACGCTAATAGAATTTAATTGAGGTAAGTGAAGAATTAAATAGAATGATTTTTTTTAGATCAGGATGATATATACTAGTATGAGAAAATTATGTATTGGCCACATTAGATATTTTATTTCACTACCACAAAAAGATATTTAGCACCTTGCTTAAATTAAATTAATTTTTTTTTCAGTTAAATTTTATAATTTACAGTGAATTTAAAAACTAAAAATTTCAACTTGTAATCCCTTCATGGATAAGCGTCATCTTAAGAAATAAGATGTTTATTTATTGCTTTTAATAAAAAGGTACTATAGTATTATGTTATAAAAATTCATTGTGTGCAAAATAAAACTTATTCTGCATAGAGAATTTATGAAAATCTGGATGGCAACACTCATCGTTGGTCTTTACCATTTGATCGCGTTGGCCGTGACCTTACATCCACGTCGGAATTCTTCAGGCAACTCTACCTGTCTTTTTTGTCTTCTCCACTGCAGTGAAAGTCGGCTCTCGTAAAATATCTATTAATAAATTATAAATTATATTTTAACTTTGCATAATTAGCGTTGTTTGTACACACATAAGTTAAACCAGTAGTATTGGTATTTATACCGGTAGTGTAGAAAATAGATTCCTATGTATGTATATAATTCTTTTCGGTCATATTATTATAATTTTCGTGAATTAATTGGAGTTCCCTCTAATTCCTTATTTAAAGACAAAAAAAAGGAAAAATGATGCATACATCCGCAAGTTTTAAAGTAATGTAAATTTTTACCCTTTAATTTCTTACTTATTAAACTAGTGGCAGTAATGCAAGATTGAGAAAATTGTCTATGAATTTTGATCTGAGCAATTCAAGATAAAAGGAACAATTGATAAAGTGATATGCTAGACTTTAATATCTTTATTGCTAGCTCATAGATATATTGATCTATAAAATCAATCATATGTCATATAAGATTCTTTCGATGTAGGTAATATAAAATGGCTCAAAGTCTTAGAGAGTATCAGAACATTACCATTCCTTTTGAAATTGAGCTAATATTTCAGTAGTTTTTATAATTTTTTTTTTTCGTATTGTGTCCATTGTGGTTTATAAGAAAGGTAAAGCTTAATGAAGTTTAATGATGTTCGTGGTTTTATCTGTATAGCTTAGATCACAATAGAGTGTATTCTGGGAGAATAATTGTAATAGTTCTATAGGAAACCAAGTATCTTTGAGACAAGTTACTGATATGGATATTATGAGATGAAAAAATATCCAAATATCACCTGAACACCATAGATTCGACTTGGCCTGACTTGGTAGTGTTTAATTCATTATTTTTACAATTATTTAACTACGTTTAAGTGTCTTGAAGACTGATTTTATTTGTATACTCAGCTGACTAACCAAATTAATTTAGTTCGTTTTGAACACCATTAAGGATCCAATTGTAGCCCGTTTGCAAAATTTGTACATTTGAAATAAACTGACAGACATTTTTTTTGCTTTATATTGGCCTTGGGTAGGTTTCCATTAGCCAGCTGTACAGATTATTGTGATTTGCAAAGGTGATGAGAAAACTAAAAACAATCACAATACATAAAGTATGAAAAACAGGGGAAGAAAAAAACACATGGATACACACTTCACGCCAAAGGGGTTGTTCATGCCGACGTGATAAAAAACAAAATAGAAGGCCACGGTCAGATGGAGAGAAAGTGGAAAAGAAACAGCAGATTTGTACGATTACTACTTTGGAGGGGATGTAAAGCAGATAGTCCCTTGTCTATAACAAGTAGGGCAAGTAGAAGATCTTTACTTTTCAACACAGAAGAGGTTCGGCAAAACTTCCAGGTTGGGGGTAGCTCGTCTCCTGGCGTTGGTGATTGGCTTTGGTAGAGGAAATAGGCCGACGTTAAATAAATTATTAAAAAAACTATGGGGCAAATGTTGCAAAAAGCATTTTGTCCTTCAGTTGCTATATAGCATTCCTTCATTATATAATGAAGCTGACTATTCCGTAGCAACTACAATGCCAAATGTTGGCGTGGTAAACTACTAAACAAATTCATTCAGTATTTTCCAAGTGAAGTAATTCCATCTACATTTTCGAGATAGTCTTCCTGTAAAAGTGCTAGAGAATTCAAAATCAGAGTTTCCTATGGGGAAACTGATATTTGAGAATCGATCCTAAAGTGAAGATGGTTGGAGGATATCGGAAATGTTAATTAGGTACTGTTCCGCTGCCAAGACATTAATTGACACTTTCAATGGATCTCCTGTAGTTATATTTACGTGAATCGTCTTCTATTCTAATGCATGTGGTTACCTTAGTCTGTCGTCTTTTATCTACGTGAGGTAGATATTTTTAGTTTGTTACTTAATCTGGTCATGTATTTGAGGATGATTTGTGTCGGTGTGTAATTTGATTTGACTTGTGGAAAATTTTTCATCTGAATGTATGTTGTATATCCAGACGATATTGATGTAAATGTTAGCAGTGTAACAGAATTAAGGATTATATGTAAGTTTGTTTCATTTATTTAGTTGCACTATGTCTTCATAGTGGAGAGTGAAATTGGATTCTGGCAGTATTTGCATTACACACTCTATTGATTGTATATTCTTTTCAAGTGCATTCTTTATGTGGTGTTATCATCCAAAGTAGCTTTATTATCTTATCATTTGCTACTTCGTACTTTGAATCTTACATGAACGGTGAGCGTGTTTCTTTATGTTAGGCTGGGCGACTGCAAGTGAAAATGGCTGTGTTTTTGCAGCTATAGATCATGTTTTAAGAGCATTATATTAATATGTACACCTTGATATTGTTGTGATATTGTTGTGTAGATATTAATCTAATGCAAATTATGACCATCATATGGGCATCGAAAAATAAAAAAATTAACCATTATTATCCTTTTCATGCATTTCGGCCCTGTTCAAGTCATTGTAAGCTTTCAATGTTTTCGATTTCGTTTTCGCTTCCATTCAATGTTTTCTGAAAATTGAAGGCTGTACTGAAATAAATGCAAGAGATACTTTTAATGTCAGAATGTAATCTCTAAATTCAGAGACTAATCGTTAAAATTGGCGATTTTTTGATATCATTTTGTGTTCCTTAAAAAAGCAGCAGTAATAACACAAAATCTCATTTGGTTTATGTACACAGCATCTAGAAAATGTTGTTTAAACATTGCATGGCCAAAAAATTTTATATATATATATGAAGATTATTTATTTAAGTGTATTCACTTGATTCTTCCTAGAAAAAAAAAGGTATATGCAAATGAGCATAAGGTAAATATTAATACTAATAAAATCAACTTCAATACTTGAGAAACCTGTCAAAAAATTCTGCTAATTATTGTAGAGACTATTAATCATTGTTTAACCATCAAAACTTGGGATAATTCTCAAGGTCATAACATTTTTACAGTCTTTTACTAACAACACACTGTGGCATTAATTTCACGTCAATAATATTTTTGGAATTTATATGTATCAGCGGAGAGGATTTTGTGGTTGTGAATAGCAAAGTTACTCACGATTCATGTTAGTTGAGCGGTCTAGTGATGCATTTATTATGGGCCGACCCACTCAACTTTCATGAATTCATGAATAGTCAATAGAAAACGATGGATACAGAATATTAATTTTATTTAAATGTACTAGAATTTTTAAATGGATTATTTCCTTACGTGAATAAATTTAGACTTTTTTAAATATATAAAAGTAATTTAGATAAGGTGTATGGGTTATTTTGTCTGGTCTGCATAATTGAACTGTTTTAGTGATAAAATAACTATTTATGTAACAAGAACAAAAAAGTGAGTATTTTTCGCACAGATGCAAAATTGTCAAGCAGAAGTTAATAGACCATATGAATTTTGATGTCATATAATTAATAATAACTATGCAACCTACGTGAAAGGGTCATGATACTGGTTGCCTATATTTACCACTGTAACTCCACTCTTATGATCATAAACACAAAGGCGATAATTTTGAAAGAAACAGTACAGAATTTTATTTTTTCTTCCTTCAAAGAAACATTTAAAAACTTTTACTTACCATCCATCATTCACAAAATATGGTAGAATTATAACGCATTACAGTAACTGCATCTTTATTATTATCAACTAAATTTTTATAGTACACCATATTGTATACATTCTAACATATTTTGTGCATGGTGGACGGTTAGTAAAAGTTCTTAAATATTTCTTTCAATCAAAAAAAAAAAAATTCTGGGCTGTTTCCAAATGTCAATAATGTCGCTTTTATGTTCATGAGCATAAGGGTCAAGTTCCAGTGTTACATATAGACAACCAGTGTATCATGACTGTTCTACGTAGGTTGCATAATTATGTGACGTCATACTAATATAGTCCATGCTCGTTTTACGAAAAAAATCACAATAAGTGATTCATATAGTATTCCATTAGATACTGAAAAAGCTGCAGAAGCAGCAATCCCGAGTTTGTCACTTGTCAAATTAGAAGCATAATATTATAGTTTGCTTATAAGCACTTTGAAGAGTAGTGCCAAGTGAAGAAGTGAAGAGTTTCAGAAAGTTATTCTGGCTTATTCTTGTGTTAATATTGAATTTCATCAACTTTTATTTATGTGAGTCAGTAATCTATGCTGAAGACAACACTTTCCTCAAAAAAAATGGGTATAAGTAAATTTACAAATTGACAGCATTTTTGAAAAGGAAATATGAAGAGTACCTAAAGAATCAAAAATTGTCACGAAAGATGAAATAAACTGATTTTTATAAGATGCTGATGATCAGGCATATCTAATGATGAATGTAATGCATAAATCTTGAAAAATCTCTTTGTAAAATGCTTATTATTGCATTCTTTGTAGGTTACGTTGATTATTGGAGTATCTGGAGCATATCCTAGGGAAGAGTTAGCTCGTATAGATATGCCAGGTATATGCCAGGATGTTTTATCGAAATTAGTCTACCAAATAACAAAACTAAGCTTCCAAGAGAATTTATTTAACTGCAATAAAAAAATATGTTTGTCTTCGTCCTCAGCATACTGACAATCAATTTTTCATTTTTGGATAGAGAAGTAGTAGATGTACAGCCCAACATATTATCATAAATATTTGATAATATACCAAACAAGTAAATTGCTACATTTCTTGGTTTGTCATTTGGTCATTGTTTTAGAAGGTCATCAGTTATTGGCTAACACAGAAGCCGACATATTAATACTCAAGAGGCATGACAGATAAAAGCCCAATCATATTGCTGAATGGTACGTTGAAAATTCCCTTGAAAATAAAAGAGAGGTAATCACAAACATTTTGGGAAAAAAGGAAAATACCTCAATACAAATGGAAAAGACACCACAATCGTAATAGCTATTTCTTCGGAGGTAGCTATATTCGGCGTCCATATATCTGATGAAATAAATGTCAATGTCAATGGTCATTTGCGTTAAAATATCTTGTATGAAAAAAATGTGTTACAAATATACATAATAAATAAAGATCGTTAATATCGGTGTACTCTATGAGATGATCCCAATCAGCTGCTATTATAGATGCATCTGGAAGTTCTTCTAGCAGACGGGGTACCCTTATGTAACCTGTTCTACGCAGGAAGAGCACTTGATCTCTGAGGTATCGTTAAAAGAAGGCGGCTAAGGGTGCAACACATCAGATCTCGTTCAACCCGCCATGCACCCCCTCTGCGTAGATTTTCTAATCTCGTAGCAGATTAGCAAGTCATTCCGTAGATCCTTCGTCGACTTAAAGTGTTTGTGTGTATTGCCAAGGTCGTTCATTACCACTAAGATCATTCGGTTTGTCTCCTCGTACCTCTCTCTAACCTCCATCCAATTGGGGTCGACTTTGAGTGGCCCTTCTTCTGTTGTTCGTTGAAATCAGAGGGCAGTGGTTAGCCTTGACTGGCAATCGTCAAGACTAGTTGCCTCTGCATGTTTAAGGTGCACCACGAGGTGGATGAAGGTTCGAATTTTGCACTCAATTATTAAAAGTAACATCATAATATTAACTGTACATTCTGTGGTCTGAATAAATATTTTATAAAAAAAATTTGTTTAAATTTCAAAATTATTTTCCTCTACAGTTTAGGCGAAAGGATATATTTATAAAACGTGTAGAATGAAAATACAGTTTTGAAATATTTAAAAGCAAATTTTCTTTGTTTTCATAATATTATATTTTTTTGTGATTTTTGTTGGTTGGAATTTGTTATAAGAAACATTTAAATTTACTTTTCGAAATCTTTATTAGAATTAAGATTATATGATAGTATTATTGAGTTAATCCAAAACGAAGAATATTCAAACCCTAAGCCCATACCAATTAATTAGGTATTTTAAGTTGGGGAAATAAGCGGCTTCTTCAAACTTTCTAAGTATGATGTTCATATTTTTTTTTTTTATTTCAATAAGTACAATTTATTTTTGACTGAGAAAATCTAATTATTACTGTCGAGTCTTCAACTTGCTTCAAAAAATACATTATGACGATTTTCTTGAACACGGTGCATCTTAACCATATACTACATGCATGCTTTTTTATTGGTTTTCCCTCAGTTTTTCGAAAATACCACGCATGATTACTGTTTGAAATAAAAACTCCCTAGGCATCATTAGCTCCCCGCCGCCTCCTTAAAATAATACCAAATATCGTGGACATTCGAAACAAGCGTTATCGGACACATCTACCACTTTGACGTAAGGAAATGTTCCTGAATTTATCTGTGTATTTTTGAAACACCCTATATTGTTGGTTAAGCTTTTATTTATTTACATAGTTAACTTATCATTTGCATTGAATGAAATAATTTCATATAAAATATTGATTTGGTAATGAAGAGATTAGTTGGCGCCAGTTTATTAATATTAACTAATAAGACTACAATAATTATTATATAAATTATATTTTATGTTTTGCTTATACTTCGTTATATAGAGAAAACGTAAATACTAGCGCCTACGCTATTTTAATTGTATCAACATTATTATAGGGTACAAGGAACAATGAGTTATGTTGGTACAATTCGAATTGTTATTGAATTATTCATAGACGTGTAGAACAATGGCTTATTCCCTGTTTTTTTCGGTAAACAATAGCGATGTTTAAATTTTTAAACATAAATAGAATTTTTGATGATTAATACAAAAAAATTATAAGATAACACTCCTACGTAATATTTTTATATAGTTTTTTAAAAATTAAACTATGTACGTATTTATTCAGATTCAATTACGATAAAATTAATACTCATTTCTGGGTTCGGCCAGGTTGGCGAGCGATTTATCGTGAGCGAAAAATCGTACACGATATAGCGACAAAAGTATTTCAAACCAGTGACGTATATTTTCCGGAAACTTCTTCAATTTGAAAAATTTCCCGGAAAATTATCAACTAGTATAGATATAAAATTTAATAAAATTTTCCATAATGCGGACATTTTCTGGAAAATATACATTACTATTTCAGATACATTACGGCAAATTAAAGCGATCATGCTGACACAAAACATTAGCGATAAATCGCTTCGCGAGTAAGTGTGTCGCTCTGAATTCAACGTTGCTTGATTTCTGCTCAATATAGGCCCGTTCTGTGGCAAGACTCATAAAAACATAAAAATAAGACGAAAGATGGTAAGATGAAACTCTCCATACTTTATGGAATAAATAAATATCTTATCTTCCTTCTATATTCATTAATGGCATGTACACTATACTGTCTTTTGCGCTTGAGGAAAAAGTCGGAAAACAAATCGTTTCCCAAAAGAAGATTAATTTGATGTATTTGTAATAGAGGCATCGTTAAAATGAAATGTTAATTGCTTTGCGGTGAATAGTATGTAGCTTGTCTCACAATACGATTTCTCGCTCGCAACAAATCGCTCGCCAGCCTGGCCGAACCAGCACGAAGCCTGTTAGTGTAGTTACATAGCAGAGCCAAATAAAAATCGCTTAGAAATCACACAGTGAATTCAGAGAAGCAGGCTTACTCACTAAGCGAATTATCCCTAATGTTTTTTATCAGCATGGCCGCTTTAATTTGCTATAATATGTTTGAACTATTGTTTCGTCGCTATATCGTCCATAATTTTTTTGCTCGCTATAAATCGGTCGCCAGCCTGGCCGAACCCTCATTAGAGACTTTGAGTGACACATCATTTGATGCGGCCGATGGCACATCATTTGATGCGGCCGATGGCACATCATTTGATGCGGCCGATGGCACATCATTTGATGCGGACGACGTCGCATCAAACTTGGCGCTGTCAGTGATCTTTTTTACTTTGACAGCGCCAAAGTTTACACAGTTTCTATAAACTTTGACAGCGCCATGCTATGTTGCCGCCGGTGTGTGGGGCACCTCTTGTACCTCCGGGTAAGGAAAGACCTGACATTAACTCCTAAATGGGGATGTTTTTTTACCCCAAAATTTCAAATGGCGAAGGGTCAAGTGACATCATTTTAAAGCCTGTTAAATTTTCTTTATAACGGTATTTTACCTTTTAAAATTGTGGGTTTGAAAGACTTGGTATTTAATAAAGTAGATTAAGTGTCAGTTGATTAAGTGTTCGAAATATCCCATCACTAACTTCCATGGAATAATGAAATCATTGTTCAAAATATTGTAGGACACTCATTTTTGAAGTAATATGACAGAGTTCGTGTATGATATGTTGCCGTAAATCTCCTAAAGAATTATTAAATTCTATGTAAGTGTGCAAATTCTTCCGGGGACAGTAAAATTCGGTACATTGTTAGTAGAAGCGCATTATGTTCATCGCACTCAAGGCAAAATTTGGGAGATTATTGTTTCGAAAAGTTCGCTAAATTAAACAAACTTCATTTACAGATACCTGTGATATTATGATTGAAGCTATTGTCGACAACAATGTATCTTTAGTGGTCAAGGCAGTTAATTTCCATACTAGCTAATTATTTAGGCAATGTTGGTACGTTAAGAAACAAAGGTGTAAATAGGGTTGTGAAACAAGATGCAATGTGCCCGCTAAGAAAGAACAATTTAAAACATTTAGTACTTTCCACAAAGATTATTTACTCTACCTGAAGAAAGTATCGTGTTATAACTGCAGTGGTAATCATTATGCTAGCCAATGTCACAAACCGATTGTGAGGTGCGCAAACTGTAGGAAGTTAAATGTTAAGTTGGTTAAGGGAAGTACTTTACTAAGCACTCTAATAAAGTCTCGGGTAGCTAATAAATTAAAATTAAGCATAAATAGATCTACGACAAAGGAAGATGTTAGAGTCTTTTACGGGGTAATACAGTGATAGTAGAAGCGAGCGCACATTTGCTGCTTTGGTTCTAGAATATGATCAGTTAAATCATGAACTTATTGTTGGAACAGATTTTATTAATCAAGAGCATATTGTGTTGATCAAAGTAAAAGATAGGTCTACGAACGCGACAACCTTTAGATGTACATAGATATGGTAAACGAATTTGATAGTAACAGAATCGGTACTATAAAGGTGGAAAATTTAGATTTTGCGGATGGAGCTCGTATTGAAAAGTTGTTGGTGGTAAATTTGTAGAATAATTACCACCACTGTATTTTACTATTTCTTAAAGACTTAGGTAAAACTAATGTGACATCTATGCAATTAAAGTTAAATTGTAATGAGGCTGTAGAATATAATCCATATAGAATGTCAATTACAGAAAAAAACATTTTGCTGGAAATTGTAAAACAGTTGTTGGAGAATAATATAATACGGTGTCTGTTTCTTCATATGCGAGTCCTGTTCTTAGTGCTGGTTTTGTGCTATGCTATCAAACAGAACTATAACGACGTCTCTACAGGGAGAAACAGCCAGTTTTACAGCCACAAGAGGATGCCTGCAGGGTGGGGTTCTTTTCCCTTTGTGGTCACTTCTTGTGGACAACTTACTGGCTATTCTCATACTGTGGGAGGTTGAGGTTCTAGCATATGCAGATGATCTAGTCATACTAGTCAGAGGAAACTCTGAAGGGAGTAATATCTAATATTTCTCAAGAGACACTGAATGCAGTGGGTAACTGGTGTGACAGGGAACAGATGTTTGTGAACCCTCAAAAACAGTAGTACATTTGCGGTGGGAAGTGAAATATCTAGGAATCACTCTGGATAAATCACTTAATTGGAACTCTCATCTGGAAAAGGTAATCCACAAAGCAAAACTGTCCTTATGGATATGTCGTTGTATTTGTGGTAAATCCTGGAGCATGGGTTCCAAACAAATTTACTGGATCTATGTCACAGTCATCAGATCAATGATAACATACGGATCCATCGTTTGGTGGCCAAAAGGATTACAACGGACGGCTAAAGCCAAACTCTTTGATTACAGAGATTAGCATGCTCGACCGTAATGGGGGCAATTAGCACCACACCGTCAGCTGCAATGGAAATCCTTGTGGACTTACCCCTCTTCATATATTTGGGGAGAGAGGCCAGGTGAGCAACATATAAACTGCAACAAGCGGCCATTAATATGCCGCAGACTAGTATTATGGAGCAGAATAGGTTACTGGATGACCATAGAGAGTCACAGCATCCTTGGAATGTCCTCGGATACTATGCCTACCATGACCAACTACGGACTGACCTTCAACATCCTTTTCCGGAATGAGATAAGTGGGATTGGAATACAACCAACCTACTGAGGGCAGACAGTTGCTGGTTTACGGCTCCAAAACTCCTAAGGGAATGGGAGCTGGAGTACATAGCTACAGACCAAGGGTGAGGATATCTTCAAGCCTAGGTACTAATGCAATTATTTTTCAGGCCAAGATTTATGCCGTTGAACTGTGTGTGTGCGAAGGCTGGAATATATGCATCTTACATGCAGATCAATTAAAATTTTTTCAGATAGCCAAGCAGCTATAAAAGCTCTTGACTCCTACCATTGTAACTCCAAAACGGTACGGAACTGTCAGAAGGCTCTAAATCATTTGAGCAAAAACAGCAAAAGTAACTCTGGTCTGGATACCGGCCATCTCTGGTATGGAAGGTAACGAAATAGCCGACTCCTTGGCCAGAGAAGGAGCAGGATCACGAATCATCGGACCAGAACCGACACTTGGCATATCTTCAAGTACTGCCAAGACGGCTACCTCAACCTGGGCTGGAAGAAAACTTTCCAGTATTGGCGAGTTACCAGGATTAGTTATTCGGAGGCGTTTATAAAATACCCTTTGAAATCAAGAACTAACAAACTTTTAGAGTTAAACAGGGTAAACTTGAAAACTCTAACAGGCCTATATACCGGACACTGCCGACTAAACTATCATCTGCATAAACTCGGCCTAGCGGAAAACGCCGAGTGCCGTCTATGCTTGGAGGATGATGAGAAGGCAGACCATGTCTTATGCACCTGTCCCGTTGTGGAGAGGATCTGATTTTCTCAATATTTGCCAAAGGGCAACTTCTGCCAGAGGATCTGGACACATTCTCATCTAATAAAGTTATCAGTTTCATTAAGAGAATGAACCTATTGGTGTGGAATATAATTAGGAGTGAGCCGCAAGAGGCCTGCAAATAGCCGCAGATGGAGGTCCCTGCTGACACACTCATAACAACCTAACCTAACCTCTTCTTAGTGAAGAAGAAGTACAGGAGATCACCGAATGAAGTGGTGGACTATAGGAGACTGGATGTTAAATTAACCAAAGGATAAGTATCCGTTGCCTTTAATAGAGGATCAGGTAACTAATACTTATGGGAGACAATTATTTTTTATTAGTCTGAGGCATGGCTTCAGGTTTCTACTGAGTGCGCTAAAGGCCGAAGAATCCACAAGGTGTACAAGACGGCGATTATGACACCGGAAGTACTTTGAATTCCTAAGGATGCCCTCTTTGTTTGCATACCCCCGATTGTTTTTCAAATTTTAGTAAATAATGTTTTGGCACATTTATGAAACACGATTGTTTTTCATTATTGACGATATTATAATACAGTCTAAAACATTCAAAGAAGGTTTCAGTCGATTGGAATAAGTACAAAAAGCAATTCGTAAGGATAATTTGACCTTGAAATTGAGTAATTGTGCAGGGAAATCAGTAAGGAAGGGGTACGGTCTGGTAGCAAGAAAACAGCTGCCCTCATACAGATGCAAGTTCCTCAAAATGTGAAATAAATTAGACAGTTTCTGGGACTCTCTGGTGGAGGTGGATATCTGACAGGATAGAGCAGTAAAGAAAATCAAGGTTACTTTAAGTTCAAGGCCAGTTTTAACTATTTTTGATTCAAATCTGCCTTCGACACCAGTTTATACTAAGGGTCGTTCTTTGAAGTTGGCGGCATACTTTTCAGAAAGAAAATGGAAGAATGAAAGTGGTTGGATATTTTAATAAACAAATCAACAATAGAGACCATAACATTTCTGTGAATTAGAAACCTCCGTTACCATTGTGCTCTCATTGAAATTTTATCTCCTAGGAATACCGTTGAAAGTTGTTACCGATTGTAATGCTTTGCGGACGCACCTTCAGTAAGAAGACGATTCGATCCTAGAGTAGGTTGAAAGCGCAAGAATGTGACTTCCATATAGAATACCGGTTAGATAAAATGAGCAGTTTCACGTTATTGGTATGACAAATAAGAATTTGGAACCAATTTTAACGTTGCGACATATCTGACGCTGAGTATACGTTACTGTTTTGATAAACCGAGGATTATTTTTTTTTATCTGAAGAATGTGGGCAAAACTCTAGAAAGAGCATCCTTCTTTACATAAAAAAGAGAATCTTATTGAACCGGCGATATTTATCTGTTTTTGAGATATTTGCTCTTAAAAGTTTCAGTGCATTAACAGAAATAGCACAGACAAAGAATCATTTAGTTTTAGTTCAGATTTTATTTTTAATCTCAACTTTATATTTAAAGGATTAAAAATTGCATAAAAACGAAATGCATTGAAACTATTAAGACCAAATATCTCAAAAATGGATGGAGGTATAGAAATCATACATGAGTAACTTTTTTATGAAATTTAAGTTCTATATTGTTAATTAAAAATGTCATACCTTTACAAAAATTCAAAATTTTCGAAAACCAAAGAAAAAAGGGGTGACAAATTTTCTTCTGATGACGAAAAGAAATAGTTTGTAACGATTTTACTAATGGTCTAGAAGGAACTGGGGAGGCTGCGTATGTTTTGTAACCTTTTTTCTCATTTTTTTCTGCAAAACTTCTTTAATCAGTACTGATAGTCGTGCTCCTCAATCAGTGCTTGGGTTCTATGCTCTATCACTGGGATATGGTACAAACCCAAATCTACCAGTCAGTTACTGTGCTCCATCTTGCTGCTACACTATTTTCTTTTATTTAAATCAAAAAGGTTGGTCCAAATTTTCTTTTAATAAATTTAGATATATCAACAAAAATATGGGTCCTAGCATCTTTATTGTTTAATATAGCGTATCAAACATTGGTTGATTATGATCCTTATAATTTTATTTGATGAGTAGCATGAGGATTTTCAGTTGCCCAAATTCGTGCTTTCCTCAATGTAGCATCCCGATGTTGGAAAAGTGGATTCATCAGTCCAAATAATTCTTTTTAGTAATAGGTTGTCCCTATATGCTAATCCTGAGTGGGTTGGAACCTTTGATGTGAAGATAACACTGACGTAGTTTTCCCACAAACCACCAAAACACTATATACTGCACTAACGCGTTTCGCCAAACAAGTTGGCATCAACTGGAGATGATTAGAACTAAACTTATACTAACAATTTACCATATTTATACCTAAACTATTGTCACGGTTCATCGAACCTCCACGGTTCGGTGAACCGTGACCCACTAACCAATAAAGCGGGCTATTTGGGATAGGCCCTTCTGTCACTATTCATACTATTTTTACACTTTATGATTTCCAAGCTTTCAAAATGCATCCAGCTGTCTAGTATTTGTTACATTCCGACTAATCTTAAATTGCTAATATTCATTTTATGGTGGATCTCAAACCCATGTTGGGCTACACTAGACTTTATCTGATTTTACCATATTTGAGATGGGCCATATGCTGTTTCGAACCTAGTTTGAATTGACTCGTCTAGTCTGTCCAACATATTTTTGATTACAGTCCTTACAGCTAATTTCATAAATCCCCGACTTTTCCTTCTTTGTTTCAATTTTTGTCTTTTGGATTGCCTAAAAGTTGTTTGAGGTTTACTCTCCCGATGAATGAGCCACTGTCATACCTACATGTTGATTATTTCGTAAATCAAATTGTATCTGGTGCTTACGACTTTGTATGAATACATTTTTATTTAAAACACTCAAGATTTGTTGTTTGGTAACGTAATTTACTAGTTTAGTCTTCGATAATATAGATCTTAACATATTTTTGATCTTTTAAATACCATTTAAGATGGAATAAGTATACATAGAATTATTGCTGTAGCATTAAAACTAGGTGTATATAATAATTATATATAATTATTGTATTTGTAATTTTGAAAATTTCTATCAACAAAAAATCTCGGGATATTCCGTTATTTCTTTTTTAAACATTTTTAATAAATTCCTAGTTATTATTTACTAAAATGTCAATTTATCAATTTGATGATACTGTTTTAATGATATCATCAAATAATGATATTTTAATAGATGGAAAACAATTTAATAAATAACCAATATCCCCAGAGTTTTGTTGACATTATAAAAATGGATAATTAATCCAAATTTCCTCTTTAAGGTTTGTTCTTCCGATGAACATTTAAACAAATGCTTATTGTATTGAAGTTAATGGTGAATAGTTTGAACATTTAATCAGTTGACACTAAGTAATCTGAATTAAAACGGTAGACATTCTTATTCAGTACTTTCATTGTTTATCATAAAGAGGAGATTATGTTTCTGAATCAGGTTCATATTTGCTTACATTGCCAACTTATACCGACTGATTAAAATGGTGGCCGCAGCATTAAGAGTGCTTGATAATCTGGAAAAGTGCAGGCCGCCTAGCATGAGAGCCTGTCTTCTCTATTCCTATAAGTCAGAAGTGGTCAAAGGGTTATCATTGGCTCTGATTTCAGTCTCACTAGCCATCTTCTTTGTACTTGGTTTTGTTTACATCTGGCGATCACGTTTCTTTCTGGACAGTATAGAAAAATTTAATCATACACTTAAAAACGAGAAAAGTTGGAAAATTATTCAAAAGAAGATTTGATTTATAGAAAGGAAAAAACATGTTTTATATGAACATATATGTCTTTTCCGGTTGAATTATTCAAATAATTGATTTAATTTCACCCTTATAACGACGATTGGATCACCCTATAAATTCATTATTGGTGTTTTAGCGGGTTAGTACAATGAAATAATTTATAAATCATTTTAGTGGGGACAAGAAGCAATACGTAACTGAACGAAGTAC
>JANEYF010003862.1:0-287500 GCA_029963845.1 Rhamnusium bicolor
TATCCAATATACACGGTCATACACTTTTGCGCTTACCTCCGTACTATTGCATATTTAATCCTATCGAGATGGTTTGGGCAACTTTAAAAGATCGTTTGCGAAAATGTAATGACTGTCCAACGTTAAGCGCGGTAGTAGTTGATCATATAAGAGAAGTAATAAATGACCTCGATAATACTGATTTATGGAAAAATTGCGTTTAGCATGTAATTAATAAAGAGAATAAATATTCAACACTACCCCCATTGCGCCGATTATAATTCAATCGGGTAATGATTCCTCTTCAGAAAGTGAAGATTCGGACGCGTCAACTGTTAGCATTTAACTTTTTTTAATATACATATATTTTTCAGAACAAAATATTTAGCTATTATATTAGGTATGAAGTTTACTTTTTTATTGTCACATTTCTTGGAATAAATTTTATTTAGTTGACAAGAAATTTTAATTTAAGTTACTTTATTCTAGACATATTTTAATTTTGTTTTTATTTATGTTTTATCTAAACAAATATTTATTTTTGTTGTACTAATTCTTTGCTTTGGTTAAGAAACTTACATTTTTATTTTCATTTTAGAAGAAACTTGAATTTTATTTTTTACTATATAACATCCTTGCCCCTCGCTAATCTAACCTGTCCCATTCCTCATCCTGGCAAGGATATGTTCATACCTTCTCATTGGTCCTTGCTGAGCAATAACATATTTCAATATAGTATGGGTTAACTTTAAAACTAAACCCAATAAATTTAAATATTTAGACTTTATATCTAAAACTGATATAATATTTCAAAAATATGTTATTGGCGAAATGAACAAAAATAGCCTATCTAATAAACAAAAAAATAATAAAAATTAATACAATTTTCAAAAAAGTATAACATTTTCTTATGACAAGCATTTCTATTTACCTCCGCCCATGTACAATAAAGAGATGCCGACGGTTTTTGCAGGCTTTTAGTTTTTATACGATTTGAATTGACTTCGTACAAACTTTAACTGTATATGTGGTTTTAATAACGATAACCTTAACATCTTATGTCAAAAAATACGCTGCAAACCTTCTGTGTCGACACACTCAGAGTGTTAAAACCTTGTTTTGATATATGTTTACAATCTGTGAATAAGAATTGTAGTGAATACTATAATTATACTCTAAGGCATAGTATTATAAGGTAGCAAATAGTTTTTATATGTGTTTTTTCTCTTATAAAATTTATATGAATCTAGCCTGTTTCATAGTTGTGGAATTTAATATTTTATTTTAAAGCCTTAACGAGAACGAATAATTCATGGTAAGTTAAAGTTTCAGTAGAGGAATTATTTTTATGATATTGAAATTCAGATAAACTGGGTGTAAACGCCCTGAGATCTAAGCTAATTTTATTTTGTCATGATACTCATTAACTTATCTGGGCTAAGTAGTGTCTCGACTTGCTACAACCCCACTATCAGTAGTTTTGTGATCACCCCTACAAGAGGGGTACGAGGAGAATAAGAGTAGCATGGTATGTCACAAAAATTATATTAAATAATACTGAAGTACTTAAAGAAGTATCCATGCAGCTCTGTTACTCATATGAAGAAAATAAAAAGAACCACAAAATCATGGACAAAAAATGCAGACGGAGATACCGCCGGGCATTGATAGAAAAATAAATACGTTTAAAGATAATTTCTTCAAATGATCATTTTAATTGCTTTTTTTATTTATAGTATAGTATATATCTTTACTGTTACCTATAATAGTTGTTAAGTTTAATTCATTTAATTGTTACAATTTCCCCCTTTTTAATATGTGTTTATCCATAATGTATTAGTACATTATAGTTTCTTCCTTAAAGAAACAGATATTATTGTTATTATTACAATTGTACCTATTGAAAGAGTAGACATTTTTTTTTATTTAGGAAGGGAATCTATGAAAATATGAACCATAATCAATGAGAACTTATAATAGCATAATTTGACTGGCTTTATAATCCTTATTATTATAATGGGTATGACTTTGCTAATCCCGTATATTATGGTCTCAGCCAATAACTATAGAACTATAGCATCATGGTATTTACTTAACTGTGGTTCAAGTGGTGGAACTATGTTAAGCTGTTTTGGCTAAAATTTGTCTGAAATTAATCCCTATCTACTTAATTGTTATTGTGCAGTAATCTCATATGCATTTAGTTCACAATACAGGATATTCAGTGAATGTGTATATATTATGGTTATACATTTTTCAGAAGTTTTCGATAAATCAGATCAGATTATAATAAGTTCAAAAAGTAATTATTTAGCGATTATTATTTTAAAATCAGAGGCGCACAGTAATTTTATTCGGCCTCCCACAATTTTGTTGGTTTTGTCTCGGCTGATAATTCGATTTTTTCAGTAGATGGATCATCATCTTGTGTAGATCAGATGTCAGGTTTTGGGTTGTGCTATCTGGCTTGTCTTCCTCCACACTCACGGCTCGTACTCTCTGAATTGATTGTGTGATATCCTTATAGGCAGCCTCAATTTCAAGTGTATGTACTAGGACCTCACTACTCTGCTTGTAATGTATCTGGATTTGTCTAACCTCATAGTCCCTCACTCCATCAATAAACGCTCCAACTGCCAACTGTTGCTGAAACTCTATTGGTGCATCAGGGTAGGCTAAATGGGCTAATCTCTACACGGCAGCCTCAACTCCTGTAGGCTTTCCCCACCCCGCTGTCTGCGTGATATCAGCTGGGCCTGATACACTTGGGCGAGATGTTGGTCTCCAAATCTTAATTCTAATGCTGCCTTCAGAATGCTAAAGTTTTGTTGTGCTGCAGGAATTGTTTGGAGCAGATCTAATGCTTGGCCCCTTAGTGCTAATACCATTGCTGCTGCTTTTTCATCGTCGTTCCAATTATTTGAACGTTCAGCTGCCTCGAATTGTCTCTTATATGTTGACCATGAACCTTAACCATCAAATGAAGGAGGTTGTAACCTGGTACCAGACAACAGTAATAACTGGCCACTCTTTTCTCTTAATTGTTGTTTGAGCGGGGATATTTCTCCCTCAACGATTCTGACATTTCCCTTAACTTCATTGACCTCTCCTTTAATTTCACTGAGGTCTTCTTTAACTTCATTTACTTTTCCTTCGACTTCACAAACTTTTTCTATAATATCTCCATAAAATTTTTCAGTGAGTGAGAAAATGGCTACCTGCTGTTCCTCTAGGCTTCTTTTTATATCTTCGTTTTCCTCCTGTCGTCTTATTTCCAGATCCTCCATCATCTCAAGTTTTATTTTTCTTCCTGGCTACTTTCATGTTCATTGTTTTCGACTTATTGCCTTCTTTCGTGTTCTTATTTTTGTTCTTATCGCTTTTTTTCTTGTTCTTCCTTTTCTTCTTGCCGTTTCCTTTCTTCATTTTTCACGATTTGTCTTTGTTCGCCTTTTTCTTCCTGCCGTGTTCTCTCTTGTTCTTCCTTTTCTTGCTGTCGTCTTCTTTCGTGTTCTTCCCTTTCTTCCTTTCGCCTGCTCTTATGTTCTTCTTTGCCTTCTTATCGTATTCTTCTTGATCTTATATAATCTTTCTTAATTCTTCCTAGCTTTCTCTTTTCTGTTTTTCTATTTGTTGCACCAATGCTGCAAGTAAGTCTTGTGTTTGTTTCTCCGCTATGCTTCTTGTTGGCATTAACTCGCGACACGTAAATCAGTTCAGAATAAAGTTTATTCCACCATAGAGCCCGTAAAAGTTGTTATTGTGTCCATTTTAATAATGGAATATTCCAGAATAATCTCGAGAGCACTAAAAAGTCTTATTTAGAGTCTATATTACCTCCCTGTTGACGAAATGCACTTATCTGCAATAATTACGAAACGGAATGTTCTAGAACTTCTACAAAATGTCAGTATTAAGTCTTGTTTTGGGTCTGTAATACGTTTTCGTCGACACAATTCACGTATCTCATATAGTTTTCAAATGGAATGTTCTAGAATTTTATCGAAATTGCACTAATAGTCCTTTTTCTCAGTCCACAGGACGTTATTACTAGCGACGTATCTGCAGCTATTTCTAAATTAAATGTTTTAGAAACTTTTCGAAAATCCACTTTAAAGTCACTACTCAGTCCAGAAATAATCCTCCAAATACTACCCAGTACCTTAATTCTCTGTGTTACCACTAATTCCTGAGAAGAACACTGTAGAACCTTTTCGATTATTCCAGAAATTTCTCTGCAAATCCACTTCCGACGCCAAATTGTTACGTATTTGCTATCCACACAAACACCTATATTTTGTAACGAAATTGCAGGCCATTTCATTCCAGTTTGTTGTGTTCCACGATGAATTAAGTTTCTGCCAGTCTAGTCGAGATGGCGTCACTGATTTCTACTGGAACAGTTGGTTTTGCAGATTTTTGCACTAAATATCAATCTATCTTTATTGCTCATACTCTACTCTCAAATGTCTGTCTCTTTCCAAACTATAACCGAGTTTAGGTGGGAGAACAGAACGAAGCTTCCTTCTTCTTACTAGGGCAGCCAGAGACAGTGGTTGTCTCTGGTGCCGCGTTCTGATGGAAACCATCTCTAGTTCTGCGGTCTGGTAAGATTTATATGTTTCCTGGTATTATCTTGTGATTTTATGCTCATCATTATTTAAAAAGTTGCTATATTGATTTAAAGTACCTTTGAGGTAATTTTCATAATAACATTGTACCGTAATTATCTTAATTTACGCCTTGGGCGAATTTGCTTTTCGGTGATCAGTTCACCTTGGTTGTTCTTTGGAACAGCCATCATTAATATTGATTAGTATCAATTTATCGTGCTTTGCTGGCAATTTATCTAATATTCCTGTGATATTGTAATAATTTCGTGTGTTAATTTAAACTAACTTTCGGTTATTGTAAATTTTATGTCGCCATTTTGTATCGTAGTTAGTTGTTTTCTTACTTTGTATCTTGATGTTTTAGGTCACTTAGCTACGTTGGTAGCGCTCTCTAAACAGTGGTGACTGGTGACATTTGGAGATTGGTACACCTGGTTGGACCAAACCTATTTGTTTATAACCTTTGTGAAAATTATCTAATCTGGTGCATTTGTTTTGTGGTGGATTATTTTATACCAGTGCATATAATTATCAACCAGACCTCAGTAACGTAAGGTTTTTCTAAATTTAAAATATCGAATGCTTACTTGAATGTTTACTTAGTATTTAATCAGGAACGCTGGCTCTAGTGGAGCCTTGCCTAGTTCTTTGGTAAAGATACCTGTCTAGTTATCTGGCAATTGATTAACTTTTAATTAGTATATATCTTTATTTAACTTTATCTGCAATTCATTAGAACCTCTCTCAGAGGAACTAATAAATGATTTCATTTAACGTTACCTTTAATTTGAAAAACTTTCATATTGTTTTATATTTAGCAAATATTTATTTACGTTATCTTTCTAGTTGTCTGTCTGTATATAGACATTCTAAATTCTATTTTCTTGAAGATTAACTTCTTTTAGTACAAAAATATCTTAACATTTAGTTTATGTCACTTGTTTATTATCGTAGCTACACCTAGTTTATTTATTGGACTAGTATTTTGTCTGTTTAACGTAACTTTTATTAATACTTAAGTTAGTTGAAGTCTTCAACTTCCTAAAATATTGTAGGATACCGATCCTAATTTGTTTAGTTTGCAATTTACTCTGTAAATTTGTGTTAACTCATATTTTCTCTACGTAGCTGGACAAATCAAACGTCACAGCTTTTAACTTTGTTTTGCCTATAATACTGATCTCATGAAACTCTCCCCTTTTTATGTTAATACCTGGACCAAAAGAAGAGGATAACTGGTGGATTGAACTGATCATTATATACTGGGTGGAGCAGGAAAATTATATTTTATACAACTGGCATTTTTTCTCAAGGGTAACTGCAGTACTGACAGTGGTGAGTCAAATTGACACCGAACCCATTAAGAGCTTAGCCATTGGTGGATTCTTCGCTGGACTAACCCATTGGAAGTTACGTAAGATCTTCGTCCCCAGTAAACCTTTATATTTGGTCAGAAGAAATTTGTAAGAGATCAGGCATTTCATTTTTCATTTTTTTTCTCTTTCAATAATATTTTTCTGTGTGGTTAATTGTTGGTCTTCAACCACAAGTAATTTTTTTTGACTTGTAAATAATTGTACATATACTAGTCTTGATTATACTTTTTATTAAAATAATATCTTTTTATTCAACTTCCTTACCAACCGAATTCAAGTTTTAACGTTATCTTTACCTTTTAAAGTAAAATTTTAATTATTTGGTACTTGCAAAAGTCCTGGCGCCCAGCCTAGATTTTGATGATAACTCAAATCAATCTAAGCCCTTATTCACGACCTGCTCACTGAGCTACCGGTCAATAAGTACAACCCCCAACTTATTGTGTTATGCCAACAATTGGACGAGGGGTGTTGCAATTTGTAGATTTGTTGATTGAAAGTCCAGATAACTCACTACTTTATTGACTAATTAATAATTAAGAAAAATAGATTAATGACTGTCGACTATAATCACAATTAAATACATAAGTTTCTTTTTTATTTCTACCTTACTCGTTCACTTTCAACTTAAGACTGAGTCTCGGCCCACCATGCATCTTATTTATACATCCATTTATATACGCTGTAGAAATTTCCAGGACATTCCCGGCCGTTCTCGTACAATTCCAGTCTCATCTAAACAGTCTACACAGTCCAGTGGCGTAACAATATAATCATTAACATTACTTTTCAATTTCATGACGCCATCGGTAAGAACTTCTTTTCTTGGATGATTATGCCCGTCCTCATCGTGCAAAAATTGTTACGAATGCACTGCTGAACCTTGGAATTCTGACAATTTCATTGTCACTCAGGTCACCAAATTCAATTATATTGAACATGTGTGGTATGTGTTCAAAATAACCATACGTTCAACCTTATCCACAAACAATATTAAGACTGGGAATCGAATACGAATAATTCGATAATTCGAATATATGAGCACTCAAATTTTAATTAATTCTAATTTAAATATTTGATTATTCGAATATTTGGATTACACGGATACTCGAATATTTTTGAATATTCGAATATAGTCGAATAATCAAATGTGTTCGAATATTCGGGTATTCAAATTAGTATATGTATATAAAGTAGGTAAGTAATAGGTACTAAGGTAGGTACACTCTCAGAAAGGACTTTTCGAAAGCAGGTAACATTGTCACCGCCATGCGTTCCTCTCTTAAATCAAATAATATGAAAAAAAAATTGTTTTCTGGGCAATAACTTATTCAACCTCTGATTTTGAGAGGCCTTTTTTGGAATTGTTTTTGTCTATAAAATAATATATATTGTTCTACTTTATAGTAGTTGTAGTTTGTTTATGTAGTTCACGTATTAATTATTAAATCATTTTCTATGTGACCAATTCCCGTAAGTTTTATTTGAGCTGTTTGTGTGTCTAAAACGCATTACCAAGTGTTAAATTGTCTCAATGATAAATTATTATCCATTCTTATATAACTTAAGGACAAAAAATCTTACCGTGTGAAGGCCATTTTAAAATAAACTGTTTTATCATTTCAGAGAGTAGCTGATAAATTTTTAATAATTTTCCATTGTTCACTGCTGGTGGTTCTCCTTCAAGTTAAAATAAAAACACTTTGTGTACCTTACAAAAGCAACATTATTTGATTTATGATTACTAAATTATAACTTAATTTCTCTCTAAATCTACTTCGAACCCTTTTATCATTAAATCATTAAATTTTCAGCATAGTGCTTCTTTAATATAATAAAGATACTTTAGTATTATTCTCTTCAGTTGCGAAGCCTGATATTAATCTAAACAATCATGCCAAGAGCTCCAGTTTCCTTTTATTATTGTTTCAATTGTCACTTTTGATGAGTTAATATTTTAATGTCATGACAATTCTTTCATATGTTTAAGCAAAAATTTTAATTATTTCAAAAAAATGCATATCCATTTTAATTCAGATCATAGGCAGCGTAAACGCGTCAACTAATGCATTAGTATCTTAGTGTGTAATAAATTAAATAAATCAGTCATTAATACTACTAGTTAAAAATAAAAAGATAACAAAAATTTTGAAAAGTTTAGGGTATATGAATTAAAATGTGATGATTGCGATGCGAGGATAGAAGTATAGAATAACGTTAAAAGAACATAGAAAAGATTATATTATATATAGAAAAGAATATATTATACCGGGTGTAACAGGATCATGGCACACCTCCTTTTTCTCCTTTGGTTTTGAAGATAATTGATTGAAATTTGAGATATCCTATATAGATAATAAGCGCCACTTTTTGACATACAAGTGATTTCCTTCACTTCCGGTTTCTCCGGAAGTGACACTAACTTTCGATTTTTAAATGGAATATTATTGCATTTTTGAATTCTGCATAACTTTCTAAATCCAACGATATCAAATAAGTGTATTTTTTTATAATATAATTTTAAGTTTTCCATTTAAGTGTGCCATGACGGTTCCGATTTATTCTAAATGACCCACCCGTATAATGCTAGAAAAATCGAAATCCCGTCAAAATACTGAATTACGTGATTTATAAGCAAATAAAGTTCATCAAAATGGTTTTTGAGGAAAAACTCAATATTGGTACCGTGATACCATTTATTAGTACTATTAATAAGGAATTTATTCATATGTCGTATTAAAAAGTGCGATAAATACAAACAAAAGAAAATACAATTTTGTTCTAATTAAATGTTAAGAAGTAACTAAGGTGGCTTTGAAAACAATGAAATATTTAGCTTTTCAAACATTTGTTGGTTTACCGGTGTTTTTATTGTGTCTTTAAAAATTGTTTAAAATTCTTGTTAATTGTGTTCAAAATGCCGCAAATTTATACAAGAGATGAAAAAGTGGACATGTTAATTATTTATGGGGAATGTAGAAGAAATGCAGTTGCGGCTAGACACTTTTATGCCGATCGATATCCTGATAGACAACGTCCAGCGAAAAATTATTTTAATCGTCCCCAAAATCAATTCCGAAATGAGCTCAACACTGATCCCGAAGAAAATTTCATTCTTGACGAAGGAACAGAAATTAATGTTTTGGCTCGAGTAGAAGTTGATAAGACTGTTTCTTTAAGGCATATTGGGTTTGAATTGGAAATCAGTCACCAAAAATTTCATTCTTGACGAAGGAACAGAAATTAATGTTTTGGCTCGAGTAGAAGTTGATAAGACTGTTTCTTTAAGGCATATTGGGTTTGAATTGGAAATCAGTCACCAAACAATAAGCCGAATTTTGCACAAATACCACTATAAATCTTTTAAATACCAATTGCACCAGCACTTGTACGAAAATGATTACGAACGTAGGATGGAATATTGCAATAGGATTTTGCAGAATAACGTGCAGCCAAATAATGATATTTTGGGAATGATATTATTTTCGGACTAGTCTAGGTTTACAAATTTGGGATTATTTAACAGACAAAATACAAAATATTGGTCACAAGTAAAACAAAATTTATTACGGGAGGATAACTTTCAAGTGCGTTTCGGTTGCAATGTTTGGCTTGGAATAATCGGTAGTAGAACCATTGGTCCAATAATATTTGAAGGATCCCTGAGTGGTGCCAGATACTTGGGATTTCTGCAAAATGAAATTGAGGACAGTTTAGCTGAATTACCTTTCCATTTACCTCAGTGTTATTTTCACACCAAAGGTTCCAACCCACTTCAAGAAGTAGGTGGTGATTGAAAATATTTGGATGTTGTTCAAAATAAAAAACTGAGTATAATAATCCAAAGTTTCAGATTTGACCGACATACAGGACAAATATGCAAAAAAGGTTAAAAAACATTTTAAAAAATGGTGCATCTTCCCCAAAACGCTGAGAGAACTGTAGAAGATTCGTCAAAATTTTATAGGAACAAACTTGTAGATGACAAAATTCTACAAAAAAAAATTCTACGACGGTATATATTTCTCTTTTACAGTTTAACCGTGAGCCACTCTGAAATTTGTGTAATTAAAACCCGTTGCGTGCAGGAGCGGCTATATTGACACGCTTAGCTGTTTAATTCATTATGTACATTTTGTAACAAATATAACGATCCAAAAAAAAAAACATGGATGTTCTACGCAAGTAATATTATTGTAATGAATGACTATTGTTTATATCAGCACTTGCTGTGCTAGTCAAATTGTAACTATATATACCACTGTATTCCAAATTAAGACTCAGTTACTATCGTTCCTCTCCTGTCGCTTAACGAATTACTTTAGTTTATTTGTGTTTACTTTAACTTGTGTTTTTTATAATAAAATAAAATTTTTTAAAAACCAAGTTCGAGTTTTAAGATATTTAATTGGCGCAGTCGGGTCGGATTAGTCAGTCGGTCCATCTATCGTAGATAATTACGTTTTGTCGTAATTCCGACGTATTTTTTCAAAAATTTTAGACAAATCAAAGAACTTTCGTTCCTAATAATTAATTCATCCAAGTGTACAAGTGCATCGTGCATCTTTTTTCAAATTACTCTATCGAAGAAGAATCTGGAGAAGACATATTGGGCTGAATTAAGTAGGTTCAATCCGCAGGTGAACTGAGTAGCTTGCCAGAAGAAACAGGAAGGAAGATAGAGCTCCGGTATAGCAAAACACCGTAAGCATCCCAGGTCATAGTGATCACTCGTCCATCGTGGACAACACCCCCGAAGATTTTGGATTTGCAAGGTAGGACCTTTCATATCTATTTTAAGAAAGTCTGGTCAATCGTCAAATTTAACGCCAACAATTTTGCGTTCGAACTCTATCGAAGAGACCTCGAACATAGTTAAGCAATATTTAAAGAAGAATTTAAATACTGAAATATTTTTCCATATTATCCTATTTATTTGCTTTAAGTTTATATTTTTGAAAAATATAATTTTAATTATATTTAAATATTATTTCATATTGAAATAGTCAAAGTAATTATATACTATTACTTTTAGTAAAATTTTATATTTATATTTTTATATTATTGCTATTGTTTTTTTTTTTCTTTTAAAAAAAAAATATATATACTTATATACATATATTAAAATCAGCTTAATTAGTTTATGGAAAATTTGTTAAGTGATCTATTAGAAAAATCTTTAATTTTATCAGATACCAAATTAGAAAAAATGGCAACTGGAAGTCAAATATCACAACCGAATTTTACAGTTTTACAAGCCTATGCAAACACAATTGGTAATTACAATGGTGATGAACATAGCTTAGAAATTTTTATATGTGCATGTGATCAATTTATTGAACTATATCGCTCTAACGATGAGACTTTAAACAAATATTTGCTAAGAGTTATTTTAGGTAAATTAACCGAAAGAGCTCAAATTTTAATAGGTTCCAGGTTAGAATTACGAACTTGGGAACAAATAAAAATTGCTTTGAGAATAAGTTTTGGAGATCATAGAAGTCTAGATTGCTTAGAACAAAATTTATTAACTTTAAAACCATACAAAAATGAACACCCTATACAATTTGCACAAAGAATTCAATTACGTGGTAAAGTTGCTTTTAAAATTAACAGTTTTTTTCAGCACAGAAATGCCTATGACTACAAAATTAATTTATTTAAATCAATATGATTCACTTTCACTAAAAACATGTCTACGTAATTTGCCTGACAGATTACAAGACAAAATCGATTTACAAAAACCCGATTGTCTTGAAACAGCAATGGCATATACTATTGACGACGAAAATTTTAAACAAACCAAAAATTTAACTACAACTTTACAAAATAATCCAAGTAATCAAAGTAATCAATCAGTGCCTATTTACAATCATAGACAAAATACCACCACGAAGGAAAAACAACACATAAAGGTATAAACGAAACGGTAAAATCAATTTAAAATCTTATTATTGGCGAGATATTAATAACGACGTAACAAATTATATAAATACTTGCGAAATATGTCAAAAAACAAAATACGAAAGACATCCACATGTTTTAAAATTTAAACCCACTCCCATTGGTACATATTCATTTGAACATATTTATATTGATCGTTTAAAGTAAAAAACCAACCGTTTTTGACTATTTTAGATAGTTTTTCTCGTTTTGCTCAAGCATATACATCAACAGTTAATGCAGTTGATATATTAGATAACTTGCTAACACTTATTTCACACTTTGGCTTACAAAAATAATTACGTGTGATCAAGGCCCTAAATTCAAAAATTTGGTAATGGAACAATTTTATACGAAACATAAAATAACTATTCATTATACAACAGCGTACAACCCAAATAGTAATAGTCCTGTAGAACGTTTTCATTCTACATTACTGGAACAATTAAGAGAGTTAAATTTGGAAGAACCGAATAAAAATATAAAAACTTTAGTAAAATACGCACTCATTGGTTATAATAATACAATCCACTCTGTAACAAAGTTTACACCATTTCAAATAACTAAAGGCAATGAAAATCTAACAGACCCTTTCGACCTTTCAGACGAACAAATTGTAAATGATTATCTCGATAAACATGTAGATAATATTAAAACCCTAAATAAAATAAATAAACTTCAAAGTATTAACGAAATTTGGGAGCTATTTAGTTCGATCAATTTAATAGCTTTAACTTATCATACTGTAAATGAAATTTTAGATAACTTAGAGAACACAATTATGTTTGCACAGTTAAATATTTTACACCCATCTATAATACCGATGGATAATCTAGAAATATTAATAAAAGATATTCAGAAAGATTTGCCAAATTTTAATAATATGTAATCTTATTACAAAATTGCTAGTACACAGTAATTCTATAAAGAAGGTAAAATTATAATAGCAATCTATTTTCCATTAGTAGAAAAAGAAAATATGATTATTTTAAACTTTTCCCTATCCCTAAAGAGAACCAAATTATAATACCAAGAAAAACCCTTCCTATTAATCAGCCCTCTGAAAGAATATTTCACGAACCACGAATGTCCTGAAATAGAAGATACCAGAAGATACTAGAATACCAAAAATTCAAATTCCTAATTCATCAACAAGCAGACAGAAAGATTACACCTACAAGAAATTAACTTGGATGAAATTTCTAAAATTCAAACAACCTATAATAAAATGAAAATTAGACCACTAAAACATGAAGAAAACGAATCTAGCCTAAATATTATTCTGATAATTATTGTTTTCTTAATTGTTGTTATGATTATAGGATGCTTTATATTTCAATACAGAAGTACCATAATCAAGTGCACCATCCCCACTGGAAGTATGGTAGAGGAAACGACCCCAGATCCGGCGTCAACAAGGATTCCACCCTTATTTCCGATCTAAGAAGGGAGGAGTAATATTATTGTAATGAATGACTATTGTTTATATCAGCACTTGCTGTGCTAGTCAAATTGTAACTATATATACCACTTTATTCCAAATTAAGACTCAGTTACTATCATTCCTCTCCTGTCGCTTAACGAATTACTTTAGTTTATTTGTGTTTACTTTAACTTGTGTTTTTTATAATAAAATAAAAATTTTTAAAAAACCAAGTTCGAGTTTTAAGATATTTAATTCGCATTGTGGAGAAATTTTCCGCGATGAAAAAAAAATTGTTCGAACAATATTTAAAATTTTGACAGCTCCACAAAAAAAATCGGGACTTCAGCAGAATTAAAGTTAAGGTATCTTAGAGATTATTTATCGTCAACCAAAAAAATGTATGTGCAAAATGAAGGTCTTTCAATATAACTGATAAATCTGATTCCTTGATATTTTATTGTAAAAGCTATAGTTTCGCCGTAAAAAATTCATAACTAAACAAAAGTACCATTTTTACCAATCCCTTGCATGAAAAATATTTAACAATATTGATTTAACAAAAACTGTGTCAACTTGTTTGAAGATTTGATAACAAAGAGTATAATATATACATTTTCGGATTTGTTCCATTATAATTTAAACTTCTTTTAAATAAACAATTCCTATAAATACCGGGTGCCCCATAATATTTTGACCCTTCTAAACCTATATAACTTTTAACCTATTTGAGATAATGAAATGCGGTTTTCGCCGGTCATCTTCTAATTTTGATAAGTTTTTTTCCTGAGTAACCGTCTTTTTTGCTCACTTCGGGTTTAACCGGAAACGACATATCGTATTTTCGTGGACAGCGCAACTTTGTTGTTTCAAATAGGACACCCTGTATATTTTTTTCACAGTTAGAAAGCCCATTGTGTTCCCTTTCCGAAAATTACATGTTTATCATGGAAATTATACAGAGTGATGGTTTTATAAGCTCTTAAGGTGAATACTGCGTTTTATCGAAATGCTATGAAAAATATAATGAACCACAAAGTAGACTATGAAAATAAAAGACTTATAAACGTCAAATTAGTTTATTAACAATTTCATGTTCCTTCAAATGCTGATATTGAAAATGTACATAATGAAACTCGATATAAAAAAGTGTAACAGGATATTTATTAAACAAACAAGAAATAAACAAAATAATAGACATTAGTTATAAAAAGAAGTTCAAAATGCTGCCCATCAACTTTCATACATTTATTTATTCGCTTTACAAAGTTGTCATAAATTTTACTTAACTCTTTAGGGGTAATGTTGTTAAAGACATTTCGAATGTTTTTCTTTCACATATAAAAAAATCTGGAACTGTGAGTTCTGAGGATCGAGGCGGTTATGCTGTAGGACCTCCCCTTCCTATCCAACGATTTCCAAAGGTGGCATTCAGGGAATCTCTAGTTATCATAGCATAATGAGGCGTAGCACCATCTTGTTGGAAATAGACTGTCCCCAACAAATTATCCTGCCCAAGTTGCGGATAAAAGATATTTCTGACATGTCCAAATATGATGGGGCATTGATAATTGGATTGTTAAAAAAAAAGGACCGTAAATTTTTTGTTTTTGTACCTCACACCAATCTGTAACTTTTGGAGAGGATCTGACATACTCATAGAAATTTCTGGGATTTTCCGATGCCCAAACTCTACAATTATGCCTATTCGCCTTGCCATTTAAGTGAAATGATGCTTCTTCGCCTAACATGATAAACTTATCAAGGAAATACCTCTCTTCTACGTAAATTAAGAACTTTTCTACAAAATTGTACTCGTTTTTGGAAAATCAGTTTTTTGATGAATCTGAATTTTATAAGCAATTAATTTTAGAAAATTTTTCATAACAGTATGAACATTAGTTTTGGAATACCTGTTGCAGAAGAAATTTTTCTTGTAGAAGAGAAAGGATCATTTTGTGTTATTTTCAAAATTTTAATTGCATTATTAAGCCTATTTTCATTATTTGGAGTTCTTTTTTTACGGTCAACATAACCATGAATTTTTTTGTTGTAGGTTCCTTGTTAAGCATAGTTCTAAATCTTCTTTGTGTTGTTTTATAAGATTTAGCGTCAGCAAAAAAGATTATACATTTAAAGTAAACATTTTTCTTAAAGTAACCCAAGTACCCGAGTTGCTAATAAACCAATTTGACGTTTACAAGTGATGTTGTCTTTTATTTCCATAGTCTACTTTGTAAATCATTATTTTTTTTGTAGTATTTTGATGAAACGCAGTATTCACTTTAAAAGCTTATAAATCCATCACTCTGTATCATTTCCATGACAAATATGGAATTTTTGGAAAGGGGAAACAATGGGCTTTCCAACTGTGAAAAATATACAGGGTGTTCCATTTGAAATAACATCTCATCAACGAACTCAATCTCTTCCTTGACCTGTAGAATGTGTGTACCAAATTTGAAAGCTTTATCTCAAAAACTATAGCTGCTATCGCGAACCACACAGACACACAGACAGACATTTTTTTCTGTCTGAAATTTTGTGTATCATCATAATTAATAAAAATATTAGCTGCAGAAAACCACACCAAAAATAGAGAAATCTTAGAAATGATTGAAATAAAAAAAACCCAAAAACAATAAATGACAAAACAGACACACAAAATTTAAACAAAATCTACAATAACTTACTCAAAATAAATCAAACAAAATAGTAGCTGTCCTTACAAACAATTAGAAATACACCACCCGCAAGCTTCCATCAAATCTTTTAAAATTTAGGTAAAAAACACATGTTACAGGCATTGGGAATTTTACAAATTATAAGCCATCCCAGTTCAAGATTTTAGTTCAAACTTAGTTGTAAACACAAAAACATCATCGGTTAGTGTAAAAACAGTAAAAAGTGATGTGCTCGCTATACGCACAAATTATTAATTAAGTAGCATTATTGTAAACTATAAAGTGCCACATCGGATTATTTTTTCGTTTAAGGTAAGATATTTAAATAATAATTAGAAATAGTAGAAAAATTTTAAATTGCTTTATATTTTAGTCATTGCATTGAAAAAGGTGGAAAACAGCCACCGAAACGTTTGTGAAATGTGTTTATGAATAAATAAACAATTTAGATGTTACATAAATACATTAACATAAAACACTCAATACCCATCATCTGTTTGTTTCCTGTTTTATATATATATTTTATTGTGACCAGGAAAAACTAATAATTAATTGCCCTGAAGATGGTAATAAAACTTATCGAAACGTCCGCAAGCTGATAAAGTAGTTTTTCCCCATCCCCCTAAGGTTGGGAGCCCTTACCCAACAAAATTTTTCCAACTATTAGTATTACTTCTACTCATTTTTTCTTAACTATGATATTAAACATTTTAACAAAAGGTAGTTTCCTATCAATTAGCCTTGAAACATTTAAGCCTCCGAAAATGTATGCCGATTACGAATATTAAATTTTTTTCTGATCTTATTTAAAATCTGAATTTATCTGCATTTGCGTGAAGACACCAACTTGGGGCTTCATTTTTAAGATGAGTTATCGCGTTTCGCTTCAACTTATCAAAGTTTTATATTGAGCTTATCAAAATCAACAAATCCGTTATTATTTGTAAAATGATCAAAAATTAATTTATCGTTTTTTTGCACATTTGCTCGTTATTTGTATAAACCTTGTAACAGTAGTTAAAGTAAATATTTCCATAGATTTACTATCTTATCTTCAAAATCATTAACTTCTGATATCTGTCTGCATTTGCATTAATTTGAAATTAAAATTTACGATTTCATTTAAAGAAGCTGTCGACTTAATCATTTGAATTAAAATATACCTTTCAAATTTTATCCTTTCAAAACATTATTTGTTCCCAGTGGGGACGAGCAATTATGAATGGATATATTTGCTTTGGATGCGTAGGAAATTTTAATCAAACATTTTAATTTAATGTATCCAGTTTTCTAATTAAATAATAAACAAGGATAATATATTTATGACAAACACATTTATACTACAAGCACTAAAAATTAATTAACTTATACTAATTTCATGTACATCTCCATTCAAGTTTGCCACAATGGGATCGGTCAACAAAGACCTGTATTGTTGGTCGTATGATACAAGCCCCACACTGAACGTGTATTCGGATTCATTCCCTTTATATATCAAAACCGGTCGAGTCACGTAATATTTCTCATAATGACTTGATATATTAGTTCCACCGTAAATGTAGACCTGGAACAAATAAATGTTTTAATATTTCAACAAAATGAAAACTTCTTTTTAAACAAATATTATACTATTTATTTCAATAATGATTTTGAAAATTATAATTTCTGATAAATGTCGTTTGAAAAGTTTTAATACACTTGACTAGTATGACGTCACTATATATATATATATATATATATATATATATATATATATATATATATATATATATATATATATATATATATATATATATATATATATATATATATATATATATATATATATATATATATATATATATATATATATATATATATATATATATATATATAAAATCTATACCACTGTATATAACTCATACATGACTTTAGCTTCACTTCATAATATTTCAGAGTATCATATTACACCTAGATTGCAGATAACAAATTCTCTCTTAGAATTACGAATTATTTATTCAGCACTTGCTTTGTTCTAAGTCTAGTCTGAGAAACGCTTATCTATATTAACTAGAAAGCTTATAAATTAGCTCCATAACCTTTGTAAACTCAGTTTCATACTCACTGTGTTTTAATAAACATCTTTATATTCAAACCAATTATTTCTTCAGAGTCAATGTTGACTCTTAGTTAAATAAACGCTTTTTAAAAAACTCAATTATGAAAATAAAAATATAAGAAATGGCGCAGTCGGTAGGATCCGTTTAACGTCATAGAACAAGAAGCCTAACTGGTAGTGCAACGTAGTATCTCGGGGTCCACCTTGACCAGAGGTTATCATTTAAACCCCCACGTCACAAAAACGCTCAACAGGGCCTATATGGCCCTGCATAAATTGTATCCTCTAGTGAACAGGAGATCTCTCCTAGACACTAGAAACAAACTGCTTATATACAAAACCATCATTCGACCCATATTAACCTATGGTTGCGTCGTCTGGAATAGGATGTCGGACACACAGTTCGGCCGCCTCCAGACGACGCAAAATAAATTGCTTCGCCTCCTCACTAACTCTAACCGTTACATAAATACACAACAACTACACGAGACCGCCAACATACCATACATTAAAGAATACATAACACAGACGGCCACGAAATTTTTCAGACATAATGTCCAAAAATCTACACTCACTGCACATATTACAGACATTAGAAACTACCACGATTTTAGACATACACACAAACTAATACATGAAAACTTACCAATATTTTTTGAATAACATTATTTTCAGACACACAATGACAGACATTCCCATTTTACCTTTTCCATATTTATTTTCTACCTACCCCTAACCGTAACTTTCCTAGATGACCGCCCCTTCCGCCTCTTCACCCCATTTTTACCGACAATCTAAATTTCAATTCTTTTAAGCAGGTTTTTTCTTTAGCTTTTTCCTGCATGACCAGACTATAACGACATCTGTATTATTTGCTATTGCTTTTTAATTATTGCTATGCCGTGTGCAAAGTTTTAATTATGTTTTTACGTTGTTTTAGGAAAACGTCTCCCTACATCTAACAATTAAAAGGACGCATCCTAGCTGTCTCGGGCCCGAACATCTGGCCAGCTGCCTAGGCCCTTCAACACTGAAGGAATACTATAATGCTGCTTGTCGCCCGGAACTTATTCCGGGCGAGTATTGTAAAGCCGATCGGCTACCAACACTCTGTGTTGTCTCATGTAAATATTTTTATTTATTTGTGCAATGCCGAATGTGGCGTTTTATTTAAGTTCTTTAAAATGTATTAAATGTTGAATAAATGCCTTAAATTGGAATTGGATTGGTAGTGCAACGCATTAGAACAAGGAAAATATCTGCAGTAGGTATCTAACTAGTGAAAGAGAGACTACGAGAACAAGGAGCCCTTCCTCACTACGTTGGTGGATCCAAATCCTTTAACGGAAGAATCTTATAAAGAAAATATTTACGTAAGACCATTGAAGAATCATCTCGTATTATCATTTTCAATTTTTGTCAAGTAACAAACAATTTTATTTCATTTTTGATTTGGCTCTGATATTTCTAACTGTATCCACTCGCTACATATACGTGTCTAGAGGTGAGTGTGAAGTACAGTTCTAATTGAAGACCAAACTCGTTATATTTTTACATATTAGTTGGTTGATATTTCTAACTGTATCCACTCGCTACATATACGTGTGTAGAGGTGAGCGTAAAGTACAGTTCGACTTAAAGACCAAACTAATTTTAATATAAGTGCATATTTATTTATATTATCCAAGTCTCATATTGCATTGCAAACTAAATATCTACCATAATCTATATTAACACTACGAAATCATTAATAGTAAACTAAACATTATATTTAATTTTTATTTTATTTTGTTTTATTTTATTTGATTTTATTTTCGATAAAATTTAAATATCGAGCAACATGTCTCTTACAACTGAAAGTACTAGTATCAAACCCTACAAATTAAGTGAAATTTTTTCAATTATATCGGAATTCGACGGTAACCCTATATTTTTACAAATTTTATAAATACCTGCATTCATGTCCAGGGTATTGCTGTAGACGATTAACGTATGTTACAAACCTTGCACATAAAAAATAAACTTCGAGGTAAAGCCGCAGAATTATTAAATTCACGAAACCCAAATTCATGGGGCGAAATCGAGGCATTACTCGATGCTCATTTTGGTGGCCCACGCGATTTGACCGCGTTAATCCAGGACTTACAGCGTATTCACCAATTGCCGAACGAGACCACTTTAACTTTTATTTCGAGAATTCAAACTCACAACGCAAAAATGTACGCCTCTGTGCAAAAACAAAGGTCTCGCTCTTGAGAAAAAACAGCGCAATCTAATTTAATCGAAAATATGACATTACCTACATTGCTAACTGGATTAGAACCAAAAATAGGACAAATCGTAAGAGCCGGAAACACTTTAAATATGCGTGAAGCGATAAACCCTGTCAAAAGATAACTCCGATTATCTTATTTTGAATCTCAAAAATTTACTAATTTAACAATCTAAAATTCTGTTCTCCTTATAAGCGAAATGGACACTCCTTTAACGAGTGACTTAGAGGTAACAATTTGCCCCTCAAAATCAAAATTTCAGACCTACGTACGTTAATCAACCAAGACCTAATTTTCAATATTTCCCTAACCAAAATGCTCAAAGAAATTTTACGCTACAACAAAATTTTCAACAGCCAGAACCGTCTCAACAAAATAGACACTCAGTCATAAAGCCTAATTAAAATTGTCAAAATAGAACTTTTAATCAACAAAGTAGTAATTTTTATCGTCCTAACCCACAAAGGACGCACCATGTGAATTTTAACGATTATTATAATCAACCAGAGTGTGAAACTACCGATTTTTACAATCAGTATGACGATTGTAATAATTAGCAGTTTGAAAATTATTGTCCTCAACATTTGGATTTTTCTCTTAACCAGCAAAAGGTACAAGATAATTATACAGTTAATTCTCTGGATTTGTATGAGAATTATACTGCTAATTCTCAAGATATGTATGAAAATTATATTGTTAGTTCTCAAAATTTATGAGGATTATACTGCTAATCCTCAGAATTTTCGCACATATCTGGAGTATCCTACGGATACTCCAACACAAATCGAGCAAATACCCCACCAAATACAAAACATGAATCTACGAGACTTAAATGAAGAATAACGCTTCATACCGTAAATTCAAGAAACTTGTATTATATTAAAGACACTTTCAAAATTTTTATAGATATCGGTGCTGGTAGATCGATTTTTAAACCAAATACTTGTAAATCAAAAAAAATATTGTAATTCAAGACATAACCGATCAAAAATTAATTATTAATAAATCAATTTTAATTCCGTTTATACCCAACGATCCTCATAAAGTGTACATTTATAATTTAGACATAGAATTTGATGGATTTTTTTAGGTTCCGACTTTATGAAACATTCCGAATGTGTCATTGATTTTAAAAATAAATAATTAATAACCAATTTTAAAACTTATCCGCTTTTTAAAGAAATAGAAAACTCACCAGAACCCAGAATTTCCAACTTATATCAAAATAAATTTCAAAATTCTATCCGAAACTTAACTGATTGTAAACATGAAAACGTTTTAAATGCTGTTGCTGATGGTTATATTCTCCTAAATCCTAATATATTTAAAAAATACTTTAGGAACAATTATTAATCAATCCTTACCATAATGAAAAAATTCATATTAAGAGATTATGTTTATCCCCCAATAGCTCAATGTTTATCCCTCAATAGCTCAATACTCGGTTTCTGCAAAACCATCGAGAGTTTGTTGGGTCGATTTCCTTTATGAATGAAACAAGTTTTAAAGAGATCGAGATATTAACTCTCACAATTTACATGTTTGGACTAATGAAAACGCCTACATTAAAATTGGGACGCTACATTAGCAACAATTTCAACTGAATATTTGAACAGAAAATTATTTAGTGGGACCATTCGTATTAACACGCGATTGAGTGGAATAATGTTTTTCAACTTCTTCAAGAGCACTTGTAAGAATTATTGGCGGATCTCCCGTCCGAAATATTAAGTGGCATGTGGTTTATGCACGATAGTGCTCTATCACATTTCTGCGTCATGATGAGAGATTATCTAAATAATACTATAATAATAACTAGTATGATGGTTGAGAGGCAACGTAGCTGTCTCTCACCAAAAAGTTCCGGGTTTGATTCCATGTCGTGGCAGTGGAATTAATTGTGAGAGAGTTTATTTCCACAATACATGAAAATTTAGTGTATGTTCACCATCTCTAATTCTGTACTCCCTACCGCACAATTTTAGTTTTACTATACATGGAATTGTACTATAAGTGGTGTTATTATAATACGTATCCAAATCAACTGATAGGACGAGGAAGATCTGTTTCTTGACCATCTTCTTTCGATTTTGTCTTTTAGTCTAATTTAAAAATCTCTACTCTGTGCAACACCCGTTGAGACCAGAAAAGAACTGCTGAACATATCATTGTTAAGGAATAATAAATAATCATGATATGTTATGGCGAATACAGTGGTCATTAGTTCGACATGTATCACATTGAGCATTTATAACTTTCATTGTTAGAATAGAAATTGCGTCTCCTATCATTCAATGTTTTTTTTCTCAAAAACGGTTAGTTGATCGAAATTAAATAAGAATACCTTTTCTTTCTAAAAGTGCACCTCAAAATTTGAAAATCTGCCCCCGGTTCCCAGGATATGTTATCAAAAAAGTGTATTCCAGTATTCTACGACCTTCACTTATGATTAATGTTACCCAAATGTATCACATTCCAATAAGAAATAAAAGTTATTAAAAAAGAATTCCGTCTCTTAATTTTGATGGGGTGCGTAAGAGCAAATTTTGTATGAACTTGTGGCTTTATTTTTATGTGTTTTATAATTCCCAGATGCCTACCTTCAACGGTGTGCATATACAGTAACAGCAGGCGCGCTAGGAACTTGTTCGACTTTGGTAGGTCACTAAAGGTACCTGTGCTACGTGGACATTCTCAGAAACAGTACGCGCACTAAGTTAGTTTAAAATAGGGATGCACAAAATAATGAATACATCGATGTCTGTATTAAATGATATATTGGAAAATTAATATCGATGTAACTCAAAGACCGAAACAAAAACATTGATGTTTCTAAATACTGACGTTTTTACATATTTATTTAATGATTACAAGAAAATTAAATAATTTGAAATAAACATGAACGATATTTATTCAGAACATAGATAAAATGAACTATTATGTAAATTAATAAATTATTAAATAATGTATTTAAGGAAAAAACAAAATAACAATGTTAATAAATAATGTAGATATATTGACAAAAATAAAATTTTTATAACTGCTAATATTTTCCACCAGCGCTATGCAGAAATAGAAGCTGTGACAAATTTCTGCTTTTTAAACGGTATTTTGTTTGGGTTAAGGCTTGACCCACCTTAGGAAAAAGCAGGCAAACTCAATACATCGAAGAAAAGCTGGTAAAAGTATCAAAGGACTCATGAATAAAAAAAAATCCGCATGCGTTCGTTAAATACGTTCAAAGAAAATGAGGGTCTTGGCTACAACATATCCAAAAAGTAATTTAGACTTCATACAGAGTTATGTCATGGTAAATATTGATAAAAAAATCAAAATAGCGAAAATTTTGTGCGTAACATTATCATAACCCAGTATATTATCATAAAATATTACTTTGTCATAGTTATATCCCGTTTTCAACAATCTAAAATGTAAAAATTTAAAACAAAATATATAATTTTGTTTTAAAATTTTAAATTTTTGTTGATGAGTTGCTAGTTTGCTTTTTTTAAATTCTTTAAGAATTTATTATTGATTTTCTTTAATGGTAAAATGAAACCAAAATTTTACAACACATAAAACACGAGGAAATTGGCGCTCGTTTGTATTTCTTCCAGGCAGCTCCTAGCATACGTGCTCGACCGATTCGCATAGCGCTCGTGCAGTTACTCTACACGCAACCGAGACACCCTGTACTATTGATTTTAATTATAACGATTTAATTTATGATTTAAACATAGCAAGTTTCCTCTAAAACTTTCATAGAACTGTGTTTACTAGTACTAAATGTTAAAACTAACCTCATAATACACTCTGTCGATATAATAGGGCACAAATGGTTCAGACCAATAGATCATAAATGCTCCATCTGGATTTGACGTGATTCTAACTTTATACGGTTGCAGGAAATTCGAGACTTTGTATGTAACGTTGTCCGTGGTTTTGGATCCTGGAAAGTTAGTAGATACTTTGATGTCGAATTTTGTACCGTAGCTTACTTTAAAATGGTAAATAAAATCTACTCGTTTACTGCCTGGCAATGTAACAATGGTGTAACGTGCCGAACTTCGTTCAAAGGCTGATATCTGAAACAAAATAAAGACGCCAAAGACTTGTACATTGTATTGTTTTGATGAGTATGTAATATTGGTTTAAAAAAGTTACTGATTATCACTGAGTTTAATTTTCTTGAAGTCACATATGATGAAAAATTTGTTCTTGATAGGTTAGAGAGCAACAAATTTTAGCAGGCTCACAGTTTTTGTGACATTATTTTTCTGAAACATAAATTCTATGGATTAAATATTTCTCTATGCGATTCCTAATATTTCCGGTTATACTGTGAAAACTTGTTAAATAGTAACAAAGGATGCTAGACAGCTTGATTTTTCTATCAAACTGACACGATTTGTTGCTGCACAGGAAGTTAGAGAAATGCAATTAAAGAAATTCCCAGTTTCCAGTAATATTCACCAGAAAATTTCACATCTATGTTTTATAACTAGTGAAATTACACTGTAAAATTTTCTGTAAAATAATAGTACAATTTATAAACTGACGTTTCATTTTTTCAGACTAATTCGCTCTATAACATTTGAAAGAAAGCACGTTCCACCACAGCTAGTGAATTAAATTTAATTAAAAAGAATGGAATGTAAAATGAAATGTAAACAAATACAGGGTGGGGCCATAGTGTGTCGGACTTCAATATCTCGATTTCTACGATAGCTAGAAATTAAAAAAATATATAAGTAAACTAGATAAAAAGTCTATAACCGGAAGTTATTTTCGAATATACAGGGCGAGCTAAGTCGAACTTACAGGATCAAGTGCCTTTTTATAAAAATGGAATACTATGTACATCAGTACATTTTGAAATTTTCGTTTTTCATTTCTACATGACATCGTTTGAAAAAATTGAGAAAAGTCAATTTAAAAAAGGTCTTAATTGAGAAATAATTTTTGGCCACCCTATACATTTTTAGGAAGTAAAAATGATTCAAAAACATTAATTAGATGTCTCGTAACTAGTATTCACATAAATTTTTCTTAAAACCCACAATAAAAACACCGGTAAACCAACAAATGTTTGACAAGCTAAATATTTCATTGTTTTCAAAGCCACCTTAGTTAGTTACTTCTTAACATTTCATTAGAACAAAATTGTATTTTCTTATTTTCTTCTAGCTGTAATTTTGTTTGTATTTATCACACATTTTAATACAACATATGAATAAAGTCCTTCTTAATGGTACTAATAAATGGTACCACGGTACCAATATAGGTCCATTTGAAAAAAATTGAATTTTTCCCCAAAAACCATTTTGAGGAACTTTATTTGCTCATAAATCACGTAATTTAGTATTTTTGACGGAATTTCGATTTTTCTAGCATTACACGGGTCATTTAGAATATATCGGAACCATCATGGCACACTTAAATGGAAAATTAAAAATTATATTATAAAAAATATTGACGTTTGAAATGTCACTAATTTGGTATCGTTGGATCCAGAAAATTATGCAGAATTCAAAAAATGCAATAATATACAGGTTGTTCCATTTAAAAATCGAAAGTTAGTGTCACTTCCGGCGAAACCGGAAGTGACAAAAACCACTTGTATGTCAAAAAGTGCCGCTTATTATGTTTATAGGATATCCCAAATTTCAATCAATCATCTTCAAAACTAAAGGAGAAAACAGGGGTGTACCATGATCTTGTTACACCTGGTATAAGTCAAGTAGTAAAATTTTAGTCCGCGATTCGGAGGGGCGAATGGGCTAATTTTCTTAAGTGACATATGTGGTAACCCACGTGCCTAATACAACATTTTATCCAACACTTTCATATAAATGCTTTCTCAGTGACAAACAATAAAATAATTATTAAAATGACATGTCATCAATTTTTTGTTAGTTCTCATTGTTAAAATGAACAGTGTTTCTCAAAAATATAAAATACAAGTAGTTTACTGCTAAGTAGATTCTGAATGGATGTACCGAGAGAGCTGTGGTTGTTATGCATTTTGTTTGTAACCAGGGGTTTGTTTAATAAACATGTAATTACCGTCAAAATGGAAAATTGTGAAATATATAGTATGGAAATTCCAGACAATATTTTGCAAGAAGCCAAAGAAGCTACAGCAATTTAATTCCAAGAAAGTCCAAAATAGTCTATAATAAAAAATATCTGCAATTTGAACAATGACGAAAAACAGGAGCTAGTGCTATAAACGAGGAAGTGCTTCTAGCTTACTTTCTACATTTGAGTAAAAGAAATTACACCTTCTTCGATGTGGACTAAATATTCTATGATAAAAGCGATTTTGAAAGTATGCAGGAAAATTGATATAACAGAGTATGGAAAACTTGTGGCATACTTAAAAAGCCGCTCAAGAAATTTCAAACCCAAAAAGGCCAAAATTTTGGAAAGAGCAGATATCGAAAAATATTTGATAGAGACCCCTGACGATGAGCATCTTATGTCAAAGGTAGGTGTTTATTGTAATGTTCCTGCTTTTATACATTTAATTGTTTGATCCTCGCACCAAAATTATTCAGCTTATTTGTCTCCGACTCCCCTTTTCCCAACACGAAACTGGCCATGTATGATGATGACACTGCGATGTATAGTCACAGCTGGAGTGTCCAAGCGGCAAACCAACTGTCGATGGTTCACATGGTAAGGCGACAGAGTACGATGACGGGTGGAAGGTGCGAGTAGGACGGAGGCGATTGTAACACTACCCGTTAGGCGTCAAAATGTAACGATATGCGTCACAATGCTACGTTAATCCACGTTGGAATGCCAAGTAAAACGTTGTACTAAAATAAAATTGAACACGTCACCAATCCTTTGTTAACTCGTTATATCCCAGGTTGGATTACCAGTGTCATACAGACGAAACTGGTGCCTTCAGCTTCTTAGTAGGCACTCTAAATTCAAGAAATAAACAATTAATATTTGACCAGAGAATTTGGTATACCTTACCACACTTTATATTTTTAATGGAACCTATTCTGGCAAATTAAACAACATAAGTTTAATAACATGTTTAATTATGTCAAGTTCAGTTAATCAGACAGGTTTTAAATATAAAAGAAATATTTACAAATAGATATGTGAAATTTTTTAAAATTCATAAACTCTCCCCGAAACTAAAGTATGTAATACCAGTAAGTTGACTTATACCAAATGCATATTGCATGTAGTTTACAAAAGAAACACATAAGAAAAATATTTATATCTAGATATCACCATTATTACATTTTTTGTAATCAAAGTTCAATGATCTATCACAGATCTAATTTTGTCTGGACTATATTTACAACATGAGTACCAGTACTAATTTAAATTTGAATAAATAAAATTGAAAAAAACATGCACAAAATAAATGATTAATTTTTTACATCAAGGTGGAAATTTCAATTATTAATTTTAATAAGTACATAAAAAAAGAATATTAAAACTTAACCTGGAAAGTTGAAAGTGTGTTCAATTTTGGTTTCTTCAACACCAGACCAATATTGTTCCATTAACCAAACTGTAGCATTTCAAAACTCGACGATGAAATTAATTAGCTCTCGACTTCCACATTTGCCGAAAACACAAATCGACCCTCTAATGCAGCTCTACTCGGTATATTACCAAGACTTGATAACATTCCATTTTCCATGGCAAAAATACGTAAAAATCACATTTACAACATGAACAAATTACCTAGGTCATAACTTAACGTTCTTATTTTAAACAACGTTCTTATTTTAAACAATTCACCAAGTCGAAACCCAGTAAAAGTCTTATGATAACTCTGTGATAGTCCCCTGATAGTTTTTAACCATTTTATAATATTTTCCACCGTTCGTTGTATAGCGGAATGCAAAAAGACCTAAATTATAGCAACATTCTTGAGCTATGTTTACATCCCAAGTTTTAAAATAACACAAACTTTTCAGACTGTCATTGGTATATTATACATAAGCACGCAATTGGAATACGACCTAATGTTGCGTGGTCTTGATAAAGTCAGACACAAAATGGTTTATTACGTGATTTACTCAGACAGAATAATTTAATGGAACAGTGGGTAAAATATATATTTCATGATTAAATATATTGGGGAGCTGCCGACTATGTTTAATGAATTCTTAATTGATTCTCTCCATCATTATATTGTAGAATATTTTGTAATGTTAATTTGTAGATTAAATTTTCACTGTATGTTGGTACTTGTCTGCCTATTCAAAAGTGAATAATAATTTATAGTAATTTAACTACTTGTGATGTAAACTATCTCGATATAATTTCTATAATCAGATAAAATATGTACAGAGTGATCACTTACTGTACCAGATATAGGCAGTGACAAAACGCGACAAAAGGAAGAAGCACTACAGAACATGCGTGTCTGTTGCTTCAATACATAGGTATTTCATTTAAAAATACTACATTGCGAAGTATTCGGTCAAGCTTGTGCAGTCCTCTAGATACAGAATTTGACTTACTATGGTGATGGGGCTATTCAGATGAAAATTTAACAAATATCCGATTATTAAAATATTCGATAATCAGAAAATTATCCGAATGAATAATTTAAGTTATTATTACTGCTTGATAAGGCAACTGAAAAGTTAGTAGCCGTATCCGTATTCCAAATTCCAATTCACCGCGATTTGATTTGTGAAGGCAAACGCAAATATAAATTCATAAATTGCAAGATGCAGCAGGGCGAGTACTGCGAAGAGTTACCGAACTATGGAATACTACAGAGAATTCTAAATTCTAAAGTTTACTAGAAGTGAGCTTAACAGTTGCTTTCGGGTAACCGGTATACCAGTAACAGTGACTATTAAGGACACCGGTAATTTTAACAGTGACTTAAATCGCTGCGAATAGAAACTGGCTAAGCTGGAACTGATGGCACTTCGGTCATGACAACGGTTGCCATTGGCGCTCGCATTGTATCGCATCGTAAATAAATATATGGTGATTGGTTGACCGGTGACGACTGAGAAAAAAGCGCAGCAGGAAGTAGTGTCTAGTCGCCAGTATTTCGGAACATTGGTTATAGGTAGTCCCGGTTATCAGTTAGGTCGCCGTTACCAGTCATCGGTATTAAAATATCGCTCATCTCTAAGGTTTACGTTTACCACTTGATTTTTTGCACCAGGAGGCATATTGGAATTTTATTTATTATCGATTAATTTATTAAGTTATGCTCCTCACTATAGGGTTCGAAAACATGCTGACAGAAACAACACAACTGACTGGCGACAACCGAGTACCATTTGGATGATATTCCGATTTTTTATTAAAATCCCTGTTTCGGATGATTTTAATATTAATTGATTAATTTTAAATATCATATTCACCTATATTACGATTTTTGAAATTATTCGATTATGCCCATCAATAGTCGTGAATTTGCCAGGGAGGCAGACATGCAGTCCATGCTCTTTTCATGCCTTTCCCCTTAACTACGAATGAATGACTTTGAGTATTGCTGCTTCCCTATGTAGTGTATAAATATGAAAACACGGTATAAGCATCTCATTCCGTTAGCATTTTTCTGTCGACTGGTCTTTCCCTGGGCGAACAATATGAAGCAACGACCTCGTAATTTTAATATTTTTAAATTTATTCATTCACAAAAAATAAGAAACTGACTAGCAAAATATCTCTGAGCTCTTCGGATATGTAAAAAGATCCTAATAAAATTGAAAAATGTATGTTGTGTCAAAAAGTTGTATTTTTTAAATGGAACATTCTGTATATTATTATATACCCCCAAAGGAACATCATAAGTGCTTTTCAAAAATACATTATTATCAATTTAATAGTTCCCGAGATATTAGCTAATTAATATTCGTCCCATGCCACATTTTTTACTAAATTTTAATAAACTAAACCTAACTAGATAATAAATTTTAAAACATCGGTAAAAGCTAGATTTGCCTTTATAATACTTTCTCATCATATCCTATTTCAAATGAAGCAAATCATACAAACAGTTTTCTTACATTTTTGGTAACTTTTAGTCAAGTAAAGAAAGTAATGAAAGTATCCTTAAATCCCTCATTTACCAACTTTTCTAATAACAGCAAATAACCGCATTATTTTTCCAATAAGTAGGCGATCGCAATTTACGTAATCCATACCTGCAGAGCAACAAAAAATTACCGCATGTTTCTGATTAATGCTGAAATATAATCAAATCTATGTTTTCATTAAGACGCTTCTAACAAGTAATCAGTAACTCACCTTATTAGAAGAGAATCCCTCTTAAAAATGAAAAACGTTCTATTCGTAAATCACACAAATCAACTAAACTTCAATTAAACCATTATTCAAACAGAAATTAAAAAAAATCCACTTTAGAAGATAACCTGGTACGTTTGCTTTCTCCCACAGGGAGTCTGTCAATTTGGAAACAGGTGCCATTAGGATCGATGTAATTAGGATAAAAGTTTGTTTGGTAGCTGTATAGCGCTGACGAAGTTAAAGTAAAAAAATTTCAAAATGCTCTTCTTTATTTTCTACAAAAGTTTTGGTCCTCTTTGCAACAGACTGCCAGACTTTTTTCGAAATCGTCAATATTTTGGCGAATGCTTTCCGCAACATTTTTCACTGAAGCTTGTAGTTCCATGTTAGTATTGATTGATGTTGAATATACAAGTTGTTGCATATACCACCATAAATAAAAATCGCACGGATTTAGGTCGGGCGATCGGGCAGTCTATGCTACTGGGCCGCTTCTTCTAATCCACCTTTCCGGTAATTTCTCAGTAAGCCAGTCTCGTACGTTGTGAGCATGGTTTATGGGGACACCATCTAGGAGGAACCATATAACCCGGAGTATAGTAAGCGTAAACAAACTTTTGTTTCCATGACCTGCTATTAATCACATTATCTTGCGATATTTCGCTGTACACTTTTAGTCATGTAATAACCTGTTTAAATCGACTTTACTCGAAAAGGAAAACTTTTTTCGAAGCAAAACAATATCATAATTTTTCTTTGTTAATGACCTTGAGATTTTAAAATTTGATATCAAAATTTAAAAAAAAACTGATATGCAACAAAGTTGGGGTATATTGTAATTGTAATTACTGGCCCCCTTGTTTGAGACACCTATGATTAAAAGTTTTAAACAGTTCTTATACAATTAGATATTAAATTTAATAGATGTCCAATGTACCTAAGTTTATAATTTTACTTTCATTCACTTTGGAGGTATTTAAAGAAAACCATTATCGAAGTCTCCCCCTTTAGGAGGCTGTAGCTTTCTTAGAAAGGATTTTTCAACCTATGTTTATGGGATTTTTTTTTAAATTTTTTGTCGTAGAATTGTCTGGACAATTATTGCATGCTAATTTTAGCACGCCTTGTGTAATGCACTAATGCACTGTAATATGAATGTGTCCAAGTCCCAGGTGTATTAGATAGAGGCATGAAACAGTTTTTCCTGTTCCACTTAGTAGGATCAACACCACTTTAAACCAATAAGCCACTAGTAGATACGTTAAATATTATTTAAAACATTTTCATCGTATTTTCTTGAAAATGAGACAAAATTATACACTGGAAGTTAAATATATTATATCAAGGGGTTTCTACAGATGTCAAGAATCGGTGGTTTAAATATGTATTTAAAATTCATTCTGTATATCTCTTCAAGGCGGGATTTATTTAAAAAAAATCAAAATGCATGCTTTTTCGTTTATCAATTATTCTTAAAGCTTACAAAACATCTTTAGCAAATAAGAAACATAAGGGTTATCCTACAGGATATGGTTAGTCTACATTACCACTAGGAACATAACAATTTGTTAAAAAAATCAAAACACTTTTTTTACAAAATGCCTAAAAGTAGACAAATGCAAAAGGGATAATGACTACTTTGCGCAGTAAGACGCAAAATAAATCTTGTCGTGCTTTATACACAATCCAACGTTACAGGTGGAACACATCCACATCGTATAACTAACTTTCTTGGTGGTGCTACAGTCTTAGTGAAGTAAATCTTTCTGGCATGCCTAAGACTTCTGAACTTTCAACGAGATAATCTTTTTAAATTTACTGACCTGTTTCTCGCTTGATGGTCTTTCTAGTTTGGAAGACTGAACTGTACCAAAAAGGCCCGTAGTCACCGACAAACGGAATGGTTTCAAATTCAGACTTCTAGACTGGCTCCGAAGTGGAAACAAAATGAAAGTTAAAAACAGACACGTCTACGAAATAGAATAAAAATCTATGGCACCACTTATGTAATTTACGGTAAACTATATAGAGACGTTTTAACATATCGAGTATTGTAATTAGTAACCGTTCGAGGACACGTCACCTCCACAACAGTTTCATCTTTTTGCCCTCTGGACATTGTTGCAGGACTTTGGTAGTTTCCAGGTAATAACACACTTCTTCTATTAATTCATTTTATTGCAACTAATTCATCCGTAGATATGCGATAATCTGCATCCCCTCATTCCATAATATTTTCGTCATCTTTTAGCTCAGGAAAGTGTTGTCCCTTTCTCCGTAACGTGCCACAAGCACACATTCCGTCCGACAATAGTAACCTTCGCATAAAAATAAAAAAAAAAAAAAAAACAATCGAGTTCGATCTAACCCAGATTTTGTAACCCCGTTTTAGTGGTTTATTTGGCATATGTGGAGTGAGGGCGAAAGGAAATGTTTCACGAATCTTAGATAATAGGGGTCGAACTGTGTATAGCTTGTGGTAAATTGGCTTATTTCGTTTGGGTTGCACTGATTTATCGTTGAGATAGATATAGCTAAGTAACGACATAAATCTATCTCGTGAGATAGCAGTGCTAATGAAATCATCCCGGGGCTCTTCTCTTGATGACCAACATACTCTATAGCTGGGCTTTTTCAAGCCCATCATCAAGTTTATTCCTAAAAACGTTTCTTATTTCATCTTCTGCTCTTGGTGTGAAATTAGTTTCTCCACCACGTTTTTGGAAAGTGATGTCCCGTATTAGATCTTCAGAGAAAAGTTCCAAAAAATACATCAATCGGAGTCTTCCTTCGCAGTGACAGGCAGGTAGGCATTTGCTGCATCTATGAAGATGTTTATTCTTGTAACATAATTTATATTGTTAGTCCAAACAACAGACTGATTTATTGCGAATCTTGCTAGAGGTATATTATCCTTACTATCCCAATCAAAGTTATCGTTTTTATCACCACCCTGCACGTTATTATCATCAATTACTTTTTCAAAAACGTCAACCATGTTTTGAATATGAAAAGGTTCATGTTCTACTTGCGAATTGGTCACATTTACATCTACTTCTTCAGATATTTTTTCAAGAAAAGCATTCAGTTCATCCTGAGTCATATTTTCCAGGTCCATAATGGTTTTTCTCTAGCTTTTTCCTGCATACCAGACTACAACGACATCTCTAGATAACTTTTTCCTTTAATTATTACAAGCTGCATTAAGCAAATGAAATAAATGCGTCGAAATTTCACAGGAAAACGCCGACCTCAACAAGAACAGCTGGAGAGACCAAGTTAGCCGCTGGGCTCACAACATCGGCCAGAGTGAGGGTCATTTTCAACTTTGTTGGAACTGCCAACATTGCTGCTTATTTTTGTTTTATTTTATATAAATGAAATAAATAAACTATAGCCTAGTAGCTTCATTATAATGTATATATTATTGAGTAATACATCTTATAAAATGGTTTCATATATGCTTGTATAATATATTTAATGTAAATAAATGTTTTAAATTGGAATTGGAATTGGTTAAATATTAAGCTAGAAAAAAAATTTTTTTGTACGTAACTAGAAACTCATTAAGCAACTTTTACGTACTATTACCAAATACATTTCAACAGAAAAAAAAGGATCCAGTTTGGACCCAAGGGACCCGGCAAGATAGTGATCAATTTCAGCGAAACAAATTGTGCTTTATATAAATATCATTTAGCAACTTCCACAGATTGTTACAAATCAGATTTCTAAAAAAAATTTTGTCGGCCCAGTCTAAATATGCATAATAATATTGTCACGACTATCGTATATTAATAGTCCTGACGGGGTACTTGGCTGCAAGAGGTCAGAAAATAAAGGACGTAGTTAGAAATCAATGCCATGTTTTTATTTTAGCAAATGTATAAAAATGTATAAAATCTCATTACATAAAAACAGAGACATAAAAAACCAACAATAGAAAATACAATAACATTATAAGGGTCTTACCAAATTAAAGTCATGGTGGAGATATGTCCTACTGGATGGGTCATCATGGACTTCCCTCTGCCTGTGTCACCAGCGTATTTATATATTTTTAAAACACTTATTCAGCAAGTTCCTTACACCAGGTTAAAGTTTGACACAGTTAATTGTAATAATTGTTTAATTGTTTATTGATATGAATTAGGATATGCAATTTTGCATTCTTTGTGATTGTCTAATAAACATTTAGTGCAATGTACTGTATGTTACAAATAAAAAAGATAACTTAGAAATGTATTTTATTTAACATCTGAGGAATTATTGAATTCTATTAATATTTATTTTTGTAGCCTAAAATATAAAGAAGTTGCCAACTAGTGTATTAATCAATTATTTATATAAATTGGTATTCCATGTATGACAATATCTCAATCTGTTTCAAAAATAATCAAAAAAAGAAAGAAAAAAAATAATTTTCAAAGCCCTATATGTCTGAAACCGAACGAAATATGATGCATATTTATTGAAACATTTTCTTAAAAATGGGGTCATCTCTCGATTATCAAATTGTTGGTACTTAAAAGTAGCACACTCTGTATTTGCTTTATTAATTTATAAGTGTGTGTAGATGGTAACTATCTATGTATACTAGAAAAAAGTAAAAAAAAACTCGTTTTTCGTTAGGAAAATAAACAATTAAAACAATTAACATTTGTTAAAGTAAACTTGTGTGCTTTCCTCTACATTTCTTAGAAAACAGAAACTACGTCGTTTAAATAGAATATAGAGACTATGTAACAAAGTTAAACGAAAAACTTACAACGTAGCCGGTGGGCTGACCAATATTTGTACAAGATGCCGACCATTTGATGAGCAAACATGGGTCCTCTCTCGGTTCGAAATCAACCTGCAAATTCTTTGGAGGAGCACGTCGATCTATGTACGTTACAAGGCTGCGGATATTATTGGGATTGATTTTGTTTTCGTTGTTAGCTACGCTCACTGCAAAGTTGTACTTGGTGCAGAAATCCAGATTTTCAATAACGGCACTTAAATTATTCGTTGTTAGCTTTGGTTCTGAAATTGATAACGATTCGTTAGTTTTAGTTTGATTTTAATAGAACGTTATATTATAATGATACAAAAACATTCTATACAGATAAATGAAATATTTGAATTTAAAATTTGTGTAAATGAAACTCAATGTATAAATACCGGGTGGCCCAAAAAAATTAATACTTCCTTAATTTTTATTCTTCTTTTAATGAATCAAAAACCAAATTATAACTAAGAGATTAGATAGGTTATGGTTATGAGAAAATACAAGATTACTAAAATTTTTATTATTATAGATTGGGTTTACCAAACGCTTTCTTTAAGATCCGCTTAGGACATTTTACTCAAAAATAATGAACGTCTTAAAAAAAGTATAACAGATTAAATATTAGTGAATATTTTAGGCCCTCATACACAAAAATCGACCAGTGAGTCCTGAGGCTTTACTCCAAAATAAAAAAACAATTTTTATCATCATTTTGTTGAGATTTTATGCACGTAATGTAAACACAGACACTTGTTTTTAACAAAACTCTAATCCAGTCAACTTCTATTTCCCTACCAAGGCCAATGACAAACGCATGGAGACGAGCTACACTCAACTTACCGAAAATCTCCTTAGAAACAAGACACCGTCTGCTTTACAACCCCTCCAAAGGATTGTACGGGGTAGGCAAATTTCGATGTTTGTATACGGTAGTTTAATTTTTTTAGATTTGATTTACACAGTGTACCTGTTATGAAAATTGAATCGTCCCATGCAGTAAGAGCAAATGTCCATTTTGGTCAAAAATAACTTTTTTGCAGAAATAGCTATCTCGTACGTAGCCGCATTGAACTATATATAAAGGGCACATATCACACATCCTGCTTTAGTGTAATTGTATATATATCATACTATGCAGAAAGAGCATACGTCCGTGACGTGTGCCCTTTCTGCATAATACGCAATTTACTTAGTTTGAATTTAACAATTTTCTAACAGCAGTAAATAGGGTTATGTTTATATGTTTATTATTTTAAAGTAGTGTATGTAGTGTATGTTCAAAGATGGAAGAAAACTCTTTAAAAAAAGACTACGAAATCCAGAAAAATATAAAACAAATGTTATTAAAAAATCGCGTGTTGAAGGAAAATCCTACACAAATTATAAAGGGAAGAAAATTGCCGCCAAGCAGATGGGGTTACAGGTTAGAATTAGTTAATTTATTTATTTTTTCTTTACAATAAAGCTTCGTTGTTTATAGATGCAGGTTAAAGTGTTTTGAAAAGATAAATGAAAACAAACAGCTTGATATTTTTAATCGATTTTATTCTTTACAATCAAAAGACGAGCAAGACATTTTTCTGCAAGGTCTTATTAGTGTTCATGACATTAAACGTCGGCGTCCTAGAAGGGCTGATAATAACAGGATAAAAGCTAATATATATAGGTATTTTATTTATAATGGACCAGAAAAGAGCGTTTATGTTTTTACATGCAACCTCTCACAAACGTATAAGGCGAATAAATGCTCTTTCTGTACTGGGTATATCACCAAGAGACCAATGCGGAAAACAGACAAGTGTCAATGCGTTTTCAGAAGACACAAAACAAGCGATTCGAGAGCACATTGAGTCTTTTCCAGCAAAAATTAGTCATTATTCTGGCCGAGATGTGAGGTACCTTGACAATAAATTGAATATAAAAATCATGGTAGAATTATTTGGTAAGTACCCGAATTTTAAACATGTTAGCTATCAATACTATGCAAAGTATTTTAGAGAAAACTACAATTTAACATGTGGACGACCCCAACTGGATGTTTGTTCTCAGTGTGAACTTTAAAATTAAAGACTGAATCTAAATGAAACCGCAAAAAGAGTAGCAGTTGCTGAATTAATGGTTCACAAGCTCAGAGCAAAGAAATTTTATACGAAAATGAAAATAGACACCGAAGAGAAAAACAACGCCGACAAAGTTTTTAACTTTTTCGTTTGATTTCATGCAAAACCTCCAGTTGCCAAAAACACCTGTTGGTGAAGTATTTTATTACAACCAACTAACAGTATCGGTATTCTGCATTCACAATTTAAAAGAAAATATACAAAATATACCTATAAAATATACAAAATATACATAAAATATACAAAATATACCTATACCATGAAGAAGAAGCAAAGAAATCTCCGGATGAAATTTGTTCATTCCTGTTGGACTACCTAAATGATACACCTAATACTATTGAGGAAGTTCACCTATTTAGCGATAACTGCTGGGGGCAAAACAAGAACCATAGTCTTGTTAGAATGCTTTTTGCATTAACTGACCTGCGACTTTGCAATGATTAAGAGGCATCTACGGAAAAAGATAGAATTTTGTCTCTTCATCAAATCACGGAACTGATAATCACAAGCAGCAAGTTCATGGTGAAAGAAGTAGCAACAGGAAACATATCAGACTTTAAAAATTGGTGGCCGAAGATATACAAAAAAACATGTATATAAGAAATATACCCAAAGAGAATAAAATTCATTTCACTATCTCCACCTATTCATGTTTTACATACTACTCGAAAAATCCTGGCTGTATACAGGTGATGGAATATATCGACGGATTTATAATACATACTTTTAGACTAAGAAGTCCGGGAAAGCGGGATCTTCCCACTTTATCCACTGATCAAGTATATCCTGCAGGCAAGGTACCAATAAATGTTAAAAAAATGACATATCAAAAAGTGTGCCGAATTTGTTGGTGAAGAGCATAAGGAGTTTTATAATTTAATCTTGGAATGGCCAACTACTGAAGATAATGACGGACAAAATTAATAATAATACCTTTGTTTATATTTCTTGTAATATAAATAAGCTTAATTTCATGTATTTTTCAAGTTCTAGTTTATTTTTTTCAAATAAGCATATTAAAAATCCAAATCATAAAAATATTTTTGCTAAAAAAAATTTAGAAAATTTACCAAAATTAAAAAATCCATTGGTTACGTTAAATGACTTAATTGTTTAGTTATACAGGCCATTAAGAATGATTCATGAAATTTGCAGTTAAAAGTAAGAATAGTATTCAAAGTTATTCAGTTTTTTTCGATTTCCCAAAACTTTCATTTTGTGACATGTGCCCTTTCTGCATGGGACGATTCAATTGCCTTATGATATATGTATATTTATAAATTACCTATCATTATTTCAATTTGAATCAAATCCATATTTTTCTCACTTTCTTCGAGCTGGGTATACATTTTGATTACACAAACATTTTTTTCCGACTAATAATATACTGAAAGGAGCGACATCATTAACTTTAATATTATATAGCATACCTACTTTCAGAATTATTAAATTTGTAATTATTAAAAGTTTTATGAACCAAGTTCGAAAATTAGCAATTAGTGTTCATATATTTGGATGTCAGGGTGGGTAAATTTCGATGTTTGTATAGGGTAACTCGGTAACTGTAACAGATACAATAAAATGGAAGAATATTCTCGATCTTTTTCTTTGAGACAAATTCACTGGCAAAAACAAAAATTTGCTATCGTCTTTTGTTTCGAGTTATAAACAAAAGTTGGATTTTTCGACTTTTAGACACATGTCAATTTCTTGGTTGTTTGTAAAGTTATGAAAAAAAAACTTTTACATTCTTCAGGCACTTTTTCTGTACAATAAAGTGGCGTCGAGAAAATTTAAAAAAAGGTGCAATTTCGAGTTATGGCATAAAGTTGTATTTTTTTAAATGGGAATCATAGTTGGCTGTGGTTTAGTTAAAAAGGAAATTTTTGTTTCTTTCAAACTATATATCATATGTGGGGTCGCTTTTGATGTGTAAGTATATAATAGCGAAAATAATCCTTTAGTAGATTGGTTTTTCGTTTTTTAATATTTATTCCAAGTAGACGTGTGTTATCTATGAGAGTGTTTATCCGTTTTTCAGTAAGTTGCACATTAATAATTTTGTTTCCATCATAGTTACACCCCATTTATTCGTAAAAGTGAAGATGTCTTTTGAAAATTACGAGAAGTATGATATGCTAGAATGCTTTATTCCAAGTAAGAACAATTGTGATATTGCATCCGAAATATATTTCAATTGCTATCCAGAAAGAAGACAACCTAATAAAGCTATTTTTAAAAGGTTAAAAGAAAATCTCATTAATTGTGGGTCCTTCAACAAGCTAAGACTAAAAAATTACAATACTGAAGATGCTGAAGAAACTTCTATAACTGTAATTGAAATGGCGGTTGCAAATCCTTCAAATTCAAGTCGTCAAATTAAAGCTGATTCTGGGATTTCACGACGTCGAGCTTTGAGTATTTTGGAGAAACACAAATTCAGGCCTTATACAATAAGAAAACAACATCACCTGCAACGATCTGATTTTCAGCGACGATTGGAGTTTTGTATATAAATGGTATCGTCAAAGGAAGTCAACAAGATTCATTCTTCTTTAGAAATGTAGTTTGGACAGATAAAGCTTAAATTACAGTGCAGACATTTTTAACAGCCATAACGAGCACTATTGGTCGGATATGAACCCTCACCGTACCGTTGACGTGCGATCACAGGAACGTTTTGGTTTTAGTGTTTGATGTGCTCTACGTGGTAATCGTGTTTTAACATATCACATATATCAAGAAAATTTCAGAATTATTAAATATCAATATTGGAAATAACTGGATGGGAAGTAACGGATCAGTGAGGTGGCCACCACGATCAACTGACCTTACGCCACTGGATTTTTTCTTTTGGGACCACATTAAAGACAAATTATACAAGAAAATCAGTACCAATATAAATGAACCCAGACAAAATACATTCGCTACAAAATTCTCATCTAAGATTACATTTTAAGTTATGATATACAAACCGTTAGATGACCGGGGTGAAACTGATACGTTTCGCTAGTCTTGTCACAAATACAATAAAGTATTTTGGTTTGTAGTTTTAAATGCCTGTGTTTTTATTTATCCCTAGCTGGGTTATTATTCTTTTATTAAGTTGGACGCCACTTGCCATTAACACGAAAAATAATCTTGATTTTATTGCCTTGTTATTTGATCATAGGAATGGAATTTTCTCAAGGTCGATTTTTATTATACGGAGAGGTAAGGTAGCCTGTTCTTATCCTCGTTGAAAATTGCTATGTGCCTTTGGCTATACTGGCAGAGCTGAGCTAGACTTCAGCAACTCTTCTTCGGCGATCCTGGCTTGACAGATCTGTTTCTACCTCGGAATTCTGTAGCTGACGGATTTAATCAAGCGGTGTATGCTTTTTATTTATTTAATTAGGATAAGAAAAAACTTGCACAGGGGGTCCCTGACAGTTTGGCATTTTTCTATCCTGAAAATGACTTTTATGAAATACTGAACATATTTTTTCAGTCAGCTTTTATGCAAAAATAAAATTGAATAGGGGGGTCTCTGCAAAAATCGCTCTTTGCTTCCCTATAAGTACTTTTTGAATTATGAAATTTATTTTTTTCAAAGTCGCTGACGGCCAAAAAAATAATTTGAATAGAGGGTTCCTTACAAAATGAATTTTACTAACGAGATCAGGTGATTTGTGAAATTGTAAAATTTTTTGAAGTCGTTAAGACCAAAAATAAAATTGGGCAGGGTTAGATGAACGTAAAATTCACAATCACAAAACACTTCCAAAAAATTTCTTGAGAAATTATTGAAATTCAGCAGACTGGACAGCAAGTTGACCTACAACTCGGATACTACTAGCCTGCCTAAAAGGTTGCACAAGACTCCACAACTTTTCTTAATAGTGATCGATTTGTAAAACAAAAAAAAAAATTTATTAAAATTTTTTTTAGTCAGATTCGAAAAAAATTTGTTTGAGTAATGTATTTTTTTATTCTTAATGTGATTTTATTAAAATGAAAATAAATTTGAAAATTTATTTTCAAACGACTAAGTCGAAAGTTATTAAAATTTAAAATGAATTTTTTTCTATGTCCTGGTGGACTAACAAACTGTTTTGATGAAATTTATTTTTTTGTAAAAATTTTGGCTGTCGATTCTTAAAACTCAGAAAATTTTAATGGAATCTGAAACCTTTATGGCAGTCTAGTAAACACCCGAGAAACTTAGAACTAACCAAATTTTATTGAATATATGAATTTTAAGTCGAGTGGAGCTTTAATTTTCAAACAAATAAAATTTTTTAATATAAAACTGAGGTTCGAGAATTTATCTCAACAACCCTAGCCTCGCGAAAAAATAATTTTGAAGAATAATTCTTTTTCTAAGTATGTAAGTTACTTCCTTACCTGTCCTCAGAGATCTCAGTCGATGATGTTTTTTTACAATAACGTTTGATTTTTAGTTTTTTGTTAGTAGACAGCCTACTTCCGTAGGAGCCTGCTTCGGATTTTCTAACTTTAATAAATAAAAAACAACGTAGAGTTTTACAATAAAACCTGATGACGCAAGACTCAAGCCAAAATCCACGAATGATAAAAGCTGTCGAAGAAGTGCTTCTGGTTTTCTGCGGTGGATGTTGTAGAAATATTTTATAGGTAGTGGACGCTGTCATCGTATCTTGAGTATCAGAAAATAACCCAGCCTGGCGCGTGGAGAAATTACTTAGTGCCTAACTTAAGACTTCTAGGGCCCGTGGGGATCTATTTATCTGCAAAAACGGCCAACGAAAGACTGTTCTGAGGACTGTAGAATACTGTAGATCCGTTGGTGGTAATTAATAGAGTTCACAACCGATTTTAGATTAATTATTTATCGTTCCCGAAGGGACATCAAGTCTGTGTTAATGCAAGTTAAAAATTTACACTTTGAAAATGATTTTACTGTTACAACATTTTCGCGTGGATGTTGGGAGAATAATTGTCTCAACTTGTCTGAAATTTTATATTTATAGGGGTTGTGTAATCATCTATTGCGATGATAGCATGATGTCATATTTCTAAAACTGCGTATAAGACCAAAAGTTGCCCCACCTTGATAGCTTCTAGCTTTTGTAAAAGCTCTACGATACGCTTGGTCTGTCTATTTGCTACTCGGTGTACCAAACTCCAATTTTACAAGTTTAAGTCTCGTATAAAGAAATTTGGCGGTAAATTAGTTGCTTTGGAGACAAGGGTTGTTGCCTGAAATTATTATTATTAATTTGTCTTAAACTGTTTTACTTTAATATTAATTACTATTTATTCAATTGTCTTTGTAAAAATTATTTTATAGGTGTGTGCGATTGGCGTCTTTTAAAATTTATATGATACCAATGCAGAAATTTAACTTTTACTATTTTATGATGACTTTGGCCTGTGATAATTATTAGGCTTTGTTGATCACTGAAATTAAAATTTTTTAGGGCCTCTCGGACTGCGATAAAATCGTTCAGACCTATTTGTAATTATTATTTACGAGCTCTATGAGTTTTGGTCATTTTGGTTTTTTCCCATGCATGGCGACGCCGGCCGTCGCACTTATACTGCGGAGCGGTTTGTTTTAATGAAAATTGATTCTACTATTTTGGCTTTTAAAATTCGAAGAATTGAGATAAAAAATTGCGCTTTGAAGTTTTGAATATGGTTTTTATTCTTTATCTAATTTGCTGAAAAAAAGTGAAGTGATATTTGTTACTTTGGCCCCGTGTAGTTTCGATCTCGGGCATTTTTTTAAATGTTTCTAGTGATTGAGGGCCTTCTGAGTGATCTGAGTGATTTTTTGGAAATATTATTTTTTCGAATTTGTTACATTTTTTTGCACAATCTTGGTTCTACAACAGTCTGGTTGTTACCTATCCAACTGCTAGCCGCAGTACCTGTTGCTTTAATTTTCATATCGTTCGACACAATGTCGGTGTTACGCTCCTCAAAGTCAGGTACTTGGAATAACAGTTATTTTTCAAGGTAGTTTTATTAAGCTAGTTACTTTTTCAGGAAAACATTAGTTATTTTATTATGGCACTTTCCGTCGTTAGTGATAGATTAACTGTTGTGCTTATATTAAATACCGCCCATCTAAACCAAGTAAGAGGAAAGTGTGTAATAGGAGGGTGAGAGGAGAAAGAGAGAAATAGAGGGTGTAATACTTTTAAAATTATAAGATTTTAGCCTACGTGTTCACAAATAGAATCTGATGAAGTATCTGGGACATTATGTACCATCCAGCCAAAACACGAACTCAATATACCATAATAGGGGACATAAGCGCCAAACTAAAGATATAGCACAAACCGCGATTAGAAAGTCTCATCAACCATATGTCCCTGGATTGCTATCCTGCCGTAGTGTCACGCTTGTATACCGTAACCAGATGTATCTGAAAGTTTGGAAATCACAAAGTGTAAAAATAGTATGAATAGTGACAGAGAGCCTATCCCAAATAAACAGTTTTATTGGTTAGTGGGTTACGATACACCGAACCGTGACAATAGTTTAAGTATAAACAGGATACAGTCTTAGCATAAGGTTAGTTTTAATCATCTCCAGATAATGCGAACTTGGTTTGCGAAACGCGCGTCGAGTGCAGTATATAGTGTTTTGGTATTTCGTGGAAATCTACTCCAGTGATATCTTCACATCAAAGGTTCCAACCAACTCCAGGAGTAACGTAACCACATGCAACTGGACACTGTTGCACCGACCACCTGCCGTAGTACCGTCTTCAGCATTAATAACTGCAGAGTCATTAATTGCTTGCTATAAATACGAGTCACCAGTTCACTTGCTTTTCTAAATACATGTAATAAGCGTTTGAATCTCGCCTGCTTATATAACTCGACTCGCGTTCCACCAACCAAGTTGGCATCATCTGGAGATTATTAAGACTAACCATATGCTAACAATGTACCCTATTTATACCTATTGTTATGGTTTGGTGAACAGTGACTCACTAAACAATAGTGCAGACGGTATGAGATTGACTGTCTGTCACTATTCATACTATTTTTACACTATGTAATTTTCAAGCTTAATCTTAAATTTCTACTAACATTTTATGGTTATTCTCAAACGCATGTTGGGCAACACTCGACTTATCTATTCTACCATATTTGAGATGAGCCATATGCTCCTTGAATCTAGTTTGAATTTGTCATCTAGATTCTCCAATATGCTTTTGATTACAGTCATTAGAGCTAATTTGATACATCCTCAATCATATCTATATCTTTAAAAATCTTACCAATGCCACGGTGAATCGAGAATCATATGGAATCGATGCAAACTTCGAATTTTTTCTTTCATTTTGAAAGTTGGAAGAATTTCGAGGTGTCTGTATAAATTTACTTTTATCAACTAGACAACTTTCATTATATTAATTAAATACAAATTTTTTTTTACAGCTATAACAATAAATGTTCCACCCAACAGCTTTGTTATTATTATTATAAATAAATAAGTTTTAAATTATTGTAATGTTATGAACAATGTAAAAAAATGAAATATTAATAGTAATTTCACTGAAATTCGAATTAATACACCACTGTTTAATAACATCTAGGTATCAAATATTTAAGATATCGAGCTCACTAAACAAAATGTTATCTACTAGCATAATATAGCATAATTACATAATACAGCATAATAGCATAATTACATTTTTCTAGCAATTTTGATATATGTGTCATATTTTCGTTTCCAAGTAATTTATTAATATAACATAACTTCAGATATATGTTACCCCTAAAGTTTTTCTGGTTTGAAGTCAGTTGTTCAGACCTCGAAACAGATTTTCAACTAAAGTTCTTTAGTTGTTGTCTTTAGTCCATCTACCACTTCCTTCCTATTATTTGTTCCTGTCATAGTAGATTTAACCCTTATCCTTCTCAAATACAAGTTTTAATAACGTATTTTTACTGTTTATAATAGTAATGAAATTAAATAAAGAGGAACTAATTGTAACTAAACTAAAATAAACCAAAATGTAATAAATTTGTAAGAAATTATTTTTATTTAGTAGCGAAACTTTTAGTATTATCACTCTTTTGTTTTCATATTGCACTAAATTCTAAGACTCCTGAATTGATTACAATTGATGTAAATGTAAATATTTTTTATAATACCTTAATTTTGCTCCCCTTTTTCGATTTACCAGAGAAGTAAAATGGAAGGCATGTTTATATTCAATAAATTGAGTTATATTTTATTCTGACATCATCCGAGATATTTCCCTGGAAATTATGTAAAAATATACAGCAAATGTCTTACGTTACAAAAAATTAAGGAACTTTTCTCTTAAATTTGAGGCTGTAAAAGGGAAATTTACATGTTATTAAGTTATATTTAATTTTTCTTTAATACAAAATTTTATTATCCCTTTAACAGAAGAGTACAATTTTATTAAAGGGAAATAATTAGAAGACGATGTTTTAATTTTAGTACTAATTTTTGTCAAATTTAAGAAACTTATTATTTTCATGATGAATAATTCTAAAATTAAAAAGCACGGAATTGAATTTTTTCAGAAAATACCATATATGCGGGTATTTTGTATTCTAAATATTTTTTTTCTCACACCAATATTAAGTATTTTACTTTTGTCGGCCATTTTGTTTTTCCTCACTGAGGTTGTAATAGTTTGACTGAGACCATTAATTATGTTTTTGGTTAGTTGGCAAATGATCGTCAAACAAAATACAAAAAGATGTTTTTCTACCTTCATTGTGAAGGAACTTATGGCTGTGTGTCACATGATTAAACATATTGTATATACAGAGTCTTTCCTAACTACATGCAAAAGATGGTTCCTTAGCCTATTTTAAAGAAAAAGTTTGTAGATGTAAACGTGTGTTTTAAAATGCTTCGGTTAGAAATACAAAGCGTTAAGGTTTTCCAAAAAATTTGATTTATTTTCGATATCTCAAAAACCATTTATTGCAAGAATTTAAGTTTAGTGCGATGTTTTGTCTTATTTTGCTTCACCATCTTGAAGTAACAACTAAGAATTATTGTAACTAGTGGCGGAGATATGGGGTATCTACTATTTTTTTGAAAAAAGAAAAAACTCGCCGCCACTGCCTCTTTTGCAAATTTGATGGTGTCTTTAAATGTCTTGTTTAATTTAGAGACAAAAATTGTTCTTATTTTTTTTAGTAAATAAACAAACAATTAAAATAACTGTTGGAAAGGACCACCTCCAATAGTTATAAACGCTTCGGCTCATCTTCATGTTGACAGAACAGTATTTTAAAAATTCCAGGCGTACTTCGTATAATTTCATATGAATTGGATATGCAATTCCGATGTTCTATAGTTTTAATTCAAGTCTTATCAACCAAAAATTTAAGGTGACACTAGGGTAAAAATTCCAAAGGATACAGATCTGTCGATCTGGGAGATCATGGTTGTGTTCCCATTCATCCTAGCTACTGACCAAGATATTTTGCGTCCAAGAACCGACGAGCAAGTAAGCTAAAATGTACTGGCACCCCGACGTGAATAAACCATATTCCATTTCATACTCTATGAGAAATATCTCGTAATAATAAAGATAGTTTCTCCAGAAAATATTTTGCCAGTGAGCCTTAATGGGAGAAAACCGATCCTATTAAATAATTAGCTATAATTTCTAAAAAAAAAAAATAGTTATTATTATTAGGTATTACAAAAGCATTCTTTCTCAGCCTAACATGATAATAATAATAAATACCTATATATTTTTATATTTCATACTGACATTTTTATCAGAATGTGCTAGCAAAAAAGCTTTAGACATATAAAAAATCTAAAACAACACTTCCTATACATTTTATAACTAACTAAGGAAATCATTTCTTGAGTGTGAAAATTTTTCCTTTTTTTGGTGAGTTAATATTTTTTTCAATCTCAATATTTTTTTCCTTCTAATATTGAGGACACTTTTATTTAATTCAACACATTTTTTCCTTCTAGTCTGAGTATGTTGTTTCAATAGTTTCTATGATAAAATGTATCGGAAGTGTTGTTTTTGATTCAATATATGCCTAAAACTTTTATACTAGTACATTCAGATAAGAATGTAAGTACGAAATATAAAAATATATAGAATGCTTTTGTAATACCCAATAATTATTTTTTCTTTCTAGAAATGCATAAATATAATAATAATAATAATAAACGCCTTTTATTGCCCAACAGATTACAAAGGAGTCCAATTACAGGACAAAATTAGTAGTTAATATTCATCTAAGCTAAACTAAACTATATTAAAAATTATTGAATCTTCAAGTTAATCTACATAAAATAGAATTACATTAAATTACTCAGGTTGAGTTAAGTGAGTAAAAAACAAATACATATATATATATATATACATATATATACATATATATATACACATATATATATACACACATACATACACATATACACATATATACACACACACATATACACATACATATAGGTACACATGTATACATACATATACACATACACACATGTACACACATATACACATACATAGACACATACATAGATACATACACACATACACCCATATATAAATATATAACTAAAAAAAAAAAAAAAAGAACACAAAAAGAATAATAATTAACAGTAAAAGTAACAATAATTAACAAAAGTAAGGGGTAAAAAAAAAATTAAAAAAAAAAAAAAATGTATACCTAAGCGTACATTAAAATTATTGAATGTTCAAGTTGAATTATGATAAAATGAAATAATGTTAGATTAATTAAGTTGAGTTAGGAAAAACAAAAAGACTATGACACAAAAGCAAGGTAAATTAAATAAGAACAAACGGTCAAAACAGTTAGGCGAGGTTGCCATGTTCTATGACAATTTTGGTAAGCTCATTTAGGCTGTTGTGGTGTATATCGCAGAACATGCTAACGCTGTTCACACTATTGCACATATTATAGATAGGTGACCGTAGTAATGTATTAGTTCTAGCCACAGGTAATTGAAACGTAGTTGATACTCTTGAATGAAATTGCGGAACTCGAAAAGGTATTTGATTGACAAGACTAATGCAATCAATTTTATTATGTATTAGCTTGCAGATAAAGCTCACTGCAAATACCACTCTTCTTAGATGTAGCGACTGCGTATTCAAGGAATTCAACAACAGATGTTGAGCGTACCCCCTAACAGGGTAGACTCCTGAGATTTTATACTGTAAGAACTTGAGAAATTTCCTCTGAACATTTTCAACAGCAATAATAATATGTCAGATTTTCTTAAATGTGTGAAAAGAATGGGCTTATTTATGTTAGGTTAGATGTCATGAATGTCATTATGATTTCCGAAGTTACTCTGGTTAATCTAAATATTGTCTTTTAATTTAAAATGTCAAACTAAATATGAAAATGTTTATATTTTAAATTATCTAATTTAAATATTTTTATACATAATTTTTACTCGGTCTAGCCCCGTGAAAAGTTCAGAAGAATGAAAGTAGATATATAAGGGACTAGGGGTTTTCGTTTTTTTGTATTGTAACTGGAGGAAATCATTTCTTGAGTGTGAACATTTTTCCTTTTTTGGTGAGTTAACACTTTTTCAACCTCAATGTTTTTTTGCTTCTAATACTGAGGACACTGTTATTTAATTCAACACACTTCTTGCTCCTAGACGGAGTAGTTGTTTTAATAGTTTCTATGATAAAATGTAAGGGAAGTGTTGTTTTTGAATCATTATATGCCTAAAACTTTTATACTAGCACACTCAAATAAGAATGTCAATATAAAATATAAAAATATATGGGTATTTATTATTATTACGTTATTAATTATTTTATTTTTTTTTCCGTAGAAATGCATAAATAGGAAGCAATAATATGCCAGATTTTTTTATATCAGCTATAATTCCAACACACGCGTTTACTGACAACTGATATTGATGATGATTTTCAATTATTGCGTGTAGATTCTTCTTTTCCCATAAATGATTAATGTGAAAATTCGAAACTGCAGCTCTGGAAAAGTTGGCTTCATATTAAGTATCTATTTACTTAGGGGGTCTTCCAATTGCAACGACTGGCTGCCTATCAATCGTTTCTTTTGTGTCCTTAGCACCCTGCCTATGAGGGCCATAAGTCCGAAATACATGTGTCCACAGTTTGTATCCTTTCTGCGGGCCTCACCGATGATTCCTTCAACTTTATAATTAAAAAGTGGGATTTTTGCTTTTTACACTGTGCACAAAATTTAAAATTTTCGCAGTGAATTCATGGGGCTAGGTGAATGAAATTTGTCGAGTTGATTGCCAGTAAAGTAGAAAAGTTTTAAGATGGTTGCTCACATTTTTATATCTTTTTATTTTTTGCTAGAGCCTTGTAATGTTAAGGAATTACTTTTGTTTTAATAAAATTTTAAGAAGTTTTTTTTTTGTTCAAGTAGTTTTGGTTTCAACAAAAAATTATTTCTTAGGATGATAGGCCCACTATTGGACTACATTCATGAAAAAAATTATGACGCTAGTACTAATTGTTAAGCCAGAATGACAAAATTTGTGGGCAAAACTGGAGTTTAGTTAAAAATACACGAAGACCTAAACTCCTAAACTAACAAATTTCGCATAATACAAATGGGGGTCAAATCGATGCGTATTGAGGTCCTCTATTACCCTGCGCCGGTTGGTCCATTCTCAGTGAAACATCCTGTATAATACGTAATAAATAATTTTGAAAATGTATTTTTCGTAAATGCTTCTTCAATAGACACCTAACTTAAGACTATGATTATAAGAATATAAGTTTGGTTAAAATACACCCCTTTAATTTTATTAATGTTTAAAAGTAAAAAAAAGAAATAAATATCAACAGCCTGACTAACATTTTAGTGTACACTACAAACTAGCCTTATCTGGACTAATTTTAATACCATACAGTTATCGCAGGCATTTACCATTTCTCATTCCAAATGTCAGGAACAGCCTTATTTATTCCAAATATTCCACGCACTCTAGACACTTCCTCAATTTAATTTTTTCATGTTTGGATTTTTAATATGTTAGAAATATATACTTAACATTAACAAATTTATATTCTTATCTTGTTACATCTTGTCGTAACAGTAAACATGAAATTTCAAATTTGACATTTCTCTCGTCCGCTTTGTATATCAAACATTAGAAACATCTTGACGATTAAGGGAACGAAGTCGCCCTATTGAGGTACATTAAGCTCCAACTCCCTAGAACTCTTTCGTACTGCTGTGCAACTCTTCTGACTTGCACAGATAGGTCTGTCCATGACACGGGAAAGGGCCGAAGGCCTCAAATAATGCATAAAGATCAAAGATAGCGTCATCAAGTATGCTCCCCGATTACTTATTCTCTGCCTTTACTCTTCAGGTTTATGTTTGAGATAACCCAAACAAATAAATGGAATGCGATCATATTCGGTGGCAATAGGTACTAAGGTATATCAAATCAACTTGCTAAGAATATGTATTACAAGAAAAATTTTTTTATTATCGTAATTCCAATGTTTAAAGGCAGCGACATTCTGAAACTAGTCTAGTTTTAGCTAATCAAAAATGTAAAAATGTATGTATTTTCGTAATAAAAATTTTTATTAGAAAAATTCTTGTACAGGGTTATTCATTATAAATTACCCACCCCTTATCATCGTTATTATTGCCTATAGAAAAAAAAGTTTTAAATAAAGGTTGTGTGGTTAAGACATTCAGTTAAAGTGCTATCAAAAGTACAGTAGCGTGCAGTTCAAAAACATTTACCGAAAGGTGAATAATACCTCCAGTTTTATTAAAAAAAAGCATGTAGTTCAAGCAAACCAGGAAGAAGAGCTAGATATACTGCTTCATTTCGAAGGTAAGCCCATCCATATTTATTTATATATTATATAGACTTTTGTGAAACATTGAATTATTTTTTAGAAAATTCTGAATGTAGTAAATAATGCAGTCGATCAATTAGGTAAAAGTTATTCCAAAATCCTACGTACGTTAAAAAATAACAGCTACAGACCATATAAAATTTTACCCGTACAAGTTTTAACAGAGACTCATATAAGGAAAGGGCTGGACTTTTGCCGCCTGATGATTCAAAAATTGGATGAAGATCCCGATTTTTTTTACTAAAATATTATGGACTGTTGAATTATCCTTTTCTGAGGCAGGAGTTTTTAATAAAAGAAATTAAAAAATCAGGAAGAAAAACTGTTATCGTTTGGTGTGGAATTTTCAGAAACAAAATTGTTGGGCCTGTATTTTATGATTATACTTTAACTGGAGTTACCTATCTGGAAATAATTATCGCAGAAGCAGAAAATATTCTTTTGCAGTATTTTCCGGAAGCCGAACTTGATGATATGATTTAGATGCAGAATGGGGCAACTCCGCATATCGCCCTACCCGTTCGAGATCATTTGAATAATGTATTCCAAATATGGATAGGGAATAGTGGACCTATTAAATGGCCACCTAACAGTCCGGATTTGACCCCTATGAATTAATTTTTTTGGGTGTTTCTAAAAGATATTGTCAATAATAATAACAGTAATAGTATTCAAGTCATTAAAGACAGGATTCGACTTGAAATAAACAATCTGAATGTAAATAATGAAGCCATTTCCGGTGCAATTATAAATATAAGAAGACGTTATTAATTGTGCATTGACAATAATGGTGGACACATCGAACATCTTTTATGAGTTATCATTTATTTATATTTAAGTTTCCTAAATAAATCTTTGTTATCTATTTTGTATAAATATTTGGTTTTTTCTTTCTCACTGTAAGCCATTTTAATTATTTCATTAAAGAAATGTCACTTATCAAACACTATAGTTGTCATTTTCATAGCTCACTTTAATAATGTTAACTTTTCCATATTTACTAACCAGTTTAACTAAGATATTCGACGTTTAATAACTCAAAAACGGTATATGGTAGGGGTAACATATGGTATATTTTTGAAATCAGGAACAAAGGATCATTCCAAAAATTTTATAATATACAGGGTATCCCATTTAAAAAAAAAATGTTTTTTTGTATCCCCTGAAATCTGCACGCTACTGTACTTTTTGAAAGAATTTTATCAAAATTCAGTCATAACCACATAACTCTTATTTAAAACTTTTTATTCTATAGGCAATAAGAACGATGATAAGGGGTGGGTAATTTATAATGAATAAGCCTGTATATAAAATTAAAATGCAATTTAACATGTGGATAACATACAGGGTTCGAGGTTAAATATGCATACGTTAACTGTGGATAGAAGGTATTTCGATGGTTGCAAATTATACATCATTGATGTGTCCATCTCCTCCGTTACTGAGATACAGCACATTTTACTGATTTTGGTCAAATCTTCCTTTGGTCATAACTTTTGAACCAGCCTATGATCGGTTCATTCTTGTTACGTATATTTTACTTATTTTACTTAACAAAACTTCATAAATATCAAAATCAGAATCCAGGTCCGGAGTAAAAAATGCACTGTTTTTGATATTTTAAAAAACAACCCCTGTATAGTATAATTTTGTCTGTTTAGAGATATTTTAATAAAATTTCTTATTGAATTCAAATTTAAAAAAATATGTTCTGATTTTATTTTTTTCGAATGATGAAACAGCAGTATTAATAACAACTTTTCTTTCCATAAAAATTGGTTATTTTGCGAATTTAAGGATTAAAAACATTTTTTAACGAAATAAGTTTTGTAGTATTTTAAAAAAAATTTCATTTATGTTAAAAACAAGTCTGTATCTAGCAAATAAGGAAAGCGTGAAAACTGTAAAATGTAATACGCCATTTTGCTCACATTAGGAGGTTTTTAAAATTTCTAGACATACTTTAGAAATCATGCTGTACATGGTGCACACCTGGAATATGATTTCGGTAATTATGAAGTTCTGACAAGTAAAATAAGTAAAATACACGTACCTAACAAAAGTTGTTATGACAAAAGAAACATTTGGTCAAATTCACAAAACGTCCTATATCTCAGTAACGAAGGAATATGGAGTCTTTAATGATGGGTAATTTTAAATCACTAAAGTGTCTTCTATCCACAGTTAATGTATGCATATATATATATATATATATTTAACTTTGAAACATCCTGTACAAACTTTCAGATATTTACATTTATTCTGCTAGTTTGACGTCATATTATTATGGTGAATGAAGTAGGAAATTTAAGGAACATCAACAAAAAAGTGTATAATATAAGCAGATGTCATGCAAAATGAATCGAGTAGAAAGGGCATCTAAGAAAAAACATGAAATTTAACAACTATTGTAAAAAAATATGTATAATATGGAATGAATGAAAACGTAATAATGCAAAAAAAAATTTTTTCTGTTAATTATTATTTTCTAACTTTTACAAAAATTTATCAGAGATAAGTGAAGAAAAACAAACATTTTCATAAACTTCTATGTTACAAACATTAGTGTTTATGAAAATGTTTGTTTTTCTTCATTTCGACGGGAAAGTCGTTGTATTTCTTAAAACTGTGATGTTTCTTAGACAATAACCTCAAGTTAGTAAGTAGTTTTTAATAAATAATTTTTGTAATTATTTTCTATATAAGTATTTTAACTTTATAGATGTCCTGAAGAAGGAAATAAAATTTTCTGAAAGCTTGACAAGTAACAAAGAGTTTTCTTTGCTTCGGCCTAGATATCTTACCCTTTTGACTGCATCCTCAAAATTATTATCTTTTCTTCTTTAACTAGTCAGTCAAGACTACCTTTCTGCTATGATATATATATATATATATATATATATATATATATATATATATATATATATACATATATATATATATATATATATTTATACAGGGTGTCCCAACCAAAAGTAGGCACCCTGAATAACTTTGGAGATAAAAATTTTTTGAAAAATTGGTGAAACACGTCGACCTTGTTTCCAAGGGGTCATATTCTAATATAAAACTTGTATACCTATCATCATCCCTCTACCCTACACGGCCACCCCCTCAAAAAATTCAAATGGCAAAGGGGGTCGAGTGATACATCTTTTGAAAGGTCTTTCAACTCTCTACATAAATTCTCTACATGAATTATTATTGAAACTATCGAATGACGCTGATAATTTCTTAAGAATTTTAATGAAACATTTCAAGGTACGCTATTAAAATTTAATCGAGGTAAGTGAAAAATTAAATAGAATGATTTATTTACATCAGGATGATATATACTGGTATATGAAAGTGGACCACATCAGATATTTACTTTTTATAAACTACCTCACATTTTATAAATTTGAATATTCTACCTGACAAATTCTCTTCATCTGTTCCATAATGCACAGAATAAGTAAAATTCAAATCCAAATCGTGTAATTCTCTTCCCCAGATGAGTTTGACTGAATTTCCAATTCCAGGTGGTAGAATAATTCGAAGTATTTCTATGCTAATTGGGCTATTGTCAGTGGACGTCTTGGCCTGGGGGTCGTTCTCTGCACTAAATTGTTCAGTAGATGTAATAACAGCATCAGTTGTAAAATCAACGGCTTCGGTGCTTGAGTCTGGAAAGGTATATGGCACCTAAAATATAAATCGTAATTTATCTGAGGTGCGCAAACAATATTTTAAATACGAATTTAGTTTTTTTTTTTTGAAAATATCTATGCGACACTCAATTTTCTTATCCAATATAATCTTTTATAATTATCCATGGATGAGTTAATAATGTGTGGGTGCAGAGTATAACTATTTTATTGTTATAAAGTAATCAAATAATTAGCTGAAAAATTAGAGCGTGTCGTATTATGCCAAAAATATATTTATCACACACAATTATGTTGGAAGAACGGACCAACCAACCGGTATGACATTTGAATTATCGTTGTTCATGACCCCTTTGGTCTCATAAGCACAACAAAAAAAGTGAGCCAGATCAAAAATATTAATTAGCATATTGACAAAGGTTCTACGTGAGAGACTAATACTACAACTATCAAATAAATTTTTGGCCAAAATTACGAGAATTTTCTTTTGGAGCTAAACGTATTGCTACAAGAATTTTACACTAAAATCTTAATCAGACTTGCCCTAATTTACATATCGAATAATTTTTTCTTTTGTTGTGTGTGATTAAAATTAGTTAATTGCTAGTCCTGAAGTGGGTGGAACCTTTGATCTAAAGCCAATACTGTCCTAATTTTCTATAAAACACTAAAACATCATATACTGCACTCGACAGCCATTTTGCCAGCCAAGTTAACATTATCTGAAGGTCCTTACGCTAACAATGTATCGTATTTATATCTAAACTATTTTTACGGTTCGGTGAACAGTGACTATATGGGATTAGCCCTCTGTCACTATTCATACTATTTCTACACCCGGAATTTCAAAATTTTTGAAGCCCCACCTGTCTAGTATTTGTTACATTCCTAATTAATTAATCTTAAATTTGCTACTATATATTTTCTGGATGTGCTGAAACGCATGTTGGACAGCACTAGACTTATCTGTTACACCATATTTGAAATGAGCCATATTTTTCGTGAGCGTAAATTGATCGTCTAGTTTTTCCAACATACTTTTGATTACAATCCTTACAGCTAATTTCGTAGATACCCGACTTTTGTCATTTGTGCTGCCTAAATGTTGTTGTAATTTATTTCCCGATGAATGAACCACTGTCATACCGTCTTTAAAAATCTTACCAATACCACAAGTGAATCGAGAATCGTATGGAATCGATTCAAATTTTGGATTTCCTCTTTTATTTCGAAAGGTCGAGAAATTTTAAGGTGTGTTCTTAAGTTTTAGTTTTCTTATTATTTTATCAGTTAAACTTACAGAATATCTATTACTCGCAGCTATATCCTTAATCAATGACATTTCTTTCAAATCTCCTTATTGACACGGAAGCTTAATAGTCAACGAACTAGAAAACTAAAACTACCGCGTTGAGCACAATGGTGAGAGTCTTTAGGGACATATCTTAAAATACTGGTATCTTTACTGTATATGTCAAATTATAACTTATCTTCACTGTTTCTAATTATTAATACATCTAAATGTAGGTAGTTGTCTAGAGTTTTCAATTTCATATGTGAATTTAACTGACGAATCGCCTGTTTAATTTGGAAACAAAGTTGTCAATATTAGTGACTTTTGTATCAAACACTGCAAAAATATCATCCATATACCGAAGCCCTGAGCCAAATCTTAGAGAATACTCCAATTCTTTTTTGCTTCTGTTTCGAATCTGTTCATGAAGAGACTGCTGGCAATGAATGGTGATAAAAAGTTACCCATAGATGTTCCTTCATGTTGTTCGAAGAAATTATCATTGAATCGAGAACAATTTTGTTTCATGCAAAGTTCAGTCAGTTGAAGATATTCATTTACTACATCTTGACTGAGATTGTTTAATTCGAGTAGATCCTCAATATAGTCCAGAGTCTGTGGTATCGGAACACTTGGAAACAATGAAGAAAGAACAAAGGGGATCAAAATTTCACTTTCTTCCAACTGAACAATCATTAGAATTAATCACGAAAAAACTAGTAAAATTTCGAATCCCGTCACATTTTGATAGGAAAGTCACACCGACTTTCCTATCAAAATCCTATTGTGTCAGTAATTGGATCGCCGACCTAAAACCAATCAAAATGGTTAACAGGGGAGTTCGAAAGTTTATGTGTGATTAATTCCAATGAGTTTATTAATAAGGTAAAATATATACAGACCTTGGACTTCCTTGAGAATCTACTCAAATCAAACAATCTCAGTCAAGATGTAGTAAAAGAATATATTCAACTCACTAAACTTTGCATAAAACAAAATTGCTTTATATTCAATGATAATTTCTTCGAACAACATGAAGAAACAGCAATGGGTAACTTTTTGTTATCATTTATTGACACTCTCTTCATGAATAGAATCAAAACAGAAGCAAAAGAAGAATTCGAGTATTTCCCCAGGGTTTAGCTTAGATATGTGGATGATAATTTTGCGGTGTTTGATACAAAAGTCGCTGATATTCAAAATTTTATTTCTAGATTAAACAGTCGTTTCATATCAGTTAAACTCACATATGAAATTGAAAACTCTGGACAGCTAACACTTTTAGATGTACTATATTAGAGATAGTGAAAATAAGTTATATTTTGATATATACAGAAAATATATCAATACTTCAAGATATATCCCTAAGGACTCTCACCACTATACTCAACACAAAATGGCGAGTTTTAATTGTCTTGTTCATCACTTATTAAGCTTTCACGTCAATAAGGAAGGGGAGGTTTGTAAAAGTAAAGGCATTGATGAAAGTTATAGCTGCGAGTAATGGATATTCTGTAAGTTTAGTTGATAAAATAATTAGGAAACAAAATTTAAAGACACTAAAAAATTTTTGGACCTGGATTGAAAGAGAAAATTCAAAATTTGTATCGATTCCATATGATCCTTGATTCACTTGGAATATTGGTGAGATTTCTAAAGATAGAAGTATGGCAGTGGTTCAGTCATTGGGAAATAAACTACAACAACCTATAGGCAAACCAAAATACAAATTTGAAACAAACTGTGACGTACTTCCGGTACTCTACCCAAGATCGGAAGTGTCACTTTGACGCCCAACACTACGGCGGTGCACACAGTACGGAGATCTCGGGCGCCAGTTTCTGTTTAGAGTGCAGAAACACCACTTTACTCTATCGGCGGGACGATAGAGGCCGGGCAACTGTAGTGAAGATACGGCTAAGCCAGGGGTCGGGAAAAAGGGAACTTACATACTACAGTTAAGGAACAGACTCTCATTCAATATATGTACATTTATTCTACACACTAATTATTATTTACACTTTATACACACCTTAGTAACTACAACTTAAACTCCAACGGTCTTAACTACAAGCGGTCTTATTCTACAAACTTATACTACTACGGTCTTAACTACGGACAAGCGGAGCAGTAAGCGGGCGGTCAAGCGGTGCGATACAGTACGCCGGTGAACGAAGCGGTGAAACGGGAAGCAGCGATGGATTTAATCGGTCATATGCAGACGGCGGACGGATACCAAGGGAAGCAAGCGCCAATATAAGCAAAACTATGCCTATCTAACGCGGTTACTTATTATCGCTTGGCTGATGGATGGTTCCGGTCTTATCATATGCCAACGAGTATCTCCAAAGCGCCCTGCCAAAGAAACGGACTCAGGCGCCCTGGAGGGCACGCGGTTGAATGCGGTTACGGTAAGGGGGAAGGAGTAACAAGCCTCACAGCGGCAAATTGATGATGACGACGGGATGGTCAAACTCCAAGACTACCCTGCAGAATTTTTACGTGCTCAGGTAGCCCGGCGGACCCGCGATTACGGACGATACCTCCAAGTCACCCTGCAGAATTTTTACGTGCTCAGGTGGCCTGGCAGGCACGCAGTTACGGAACACCTCCTAAGTCACCCTGCAGAATTTTTACGTGCTCAGGTGGCCTAGAGAACACGCGATGGCAACTGACAATACCTCAAGTCACCCTGCAGAATTTTTACGTGCTCAGGTGGCCTGGAGGGGCGCATGCGGTATAACGCGGTTCAAGATGGAGGGGGGAAGGAGTGGCAAGCCGAGCGGTTGCAAATCTAAGACGACGACGGTATGGTCAAAGCTACCAAGCTACCCTGCAGAATTTTTACGTGCTCAGGTAGCCCGGCGGACCCGCGATTACGGACGATACCTCCAAGTCACCCTGCAGAATTTTTACGTGCTCAGGTGGCCTGGCAGGCACGCGGTTACGGAAATCCTCTAAATCACCCTGCCAAAAAACGGACGCAGGTGGCCTAGAGGACACGCGGTATCAAATGCCTAGTATCTCCAAGTCACCCTGCAGAATTTTTACGTGCTCAGGTGGCCTGGAGAACACGCGGTGTAACGCGGTGGAACGCGGTTCTAATTCCAACCTTCGGCCGTCTCTCCCTTTCTAAGGAAGGATATGAGGCGGATACGTTTAGCGCTCGCGGTTCACTAACTCTAAAAAATAAAGCCCGGAAAGTACTCACCAGCCAAGTAATACCGATTATTTACCAAACCTTTATCAAACCTTGCTACCTACTTCCGGATCCTGTGCTGGCTTCCTCTCTGGAGCGGTCGGGGTCGGCACGTCTGGACGGTACGGGCGGTAGCAACGGACTGGTCTCGGATACTCTGCAAAATCCTCAAGCTACTAAACTCTGCCAAAAAGCAGAAGTAGGAGGAGCGCGGTAGTCATGCGCGAAATATTGCAACTACGTCACCGCTTATCGACTTAAGAAAAAATTCGCAATTACCTTTGGATACCTATGTACCTCTATACTCACAAGTTTACTTACTATCCAAGTCGGCGTGGTGCTTCGGTTGGAGCTCAGACGGGAACTAATTTAATGATAAAATCCTCATGCTACTAAACACTGCTAAAACGCAGAAGTAGGATGAGATACGGTAGTCATGCGCGGTTTATTACAGCTACGTCACCCGTTTGTGGACTTAGAGTAATTCCGCATTAAATTTAATTACCTATTTCTTTATACTCACGAATTTACTTACTATCCAAGTCGGCGTGGTGCTTCGAGTAGCGGTCAAACGGAGACTAACTTGATTGTAAAAATCCTCATGTTACTCAGACACTGCTAACGCAGGAAGTAGGATGAGATACGGTAGTCATGCGCGGTATATTACAACTACGTCACCCGTTCATCGACTTAGAATAATTTCGCATGAAATTTAGATACCAATATATCCTTATACTCACGAGTTTACTTACTGTGCTGGCCGGCGTGGTTCCTCGTTGAGTAGCTGGACGGAAACTAATTTAATTATTTTCAGTCTCGGCCTCCCTCATGTTAGCGCGGGCATAAGGGTGCCGGGGACACAATGCGTGCGTCGCGTTTCGCTTACTGCCGGCCACTTGGCCTATGTGGAATGTTCATAAAAACATATCAATACTACCTATCTATAATTAACAATTTAACTGTTGTTAATTAAAAGCGTAGCACCATAATGGGTAAAATATTTTTCAAAACCTAGCTACCTAACTTAACTTAATAAAATAAAATCACTTCGTTACAAAACGAAGTCGGGAATTTACGAAACTAGCTGTAAGTACTGCAATAAAAGTATGTTGGACAAACTGGACGGTCAATTCAAATTAGATTCAATTAATATACGGCTTGTCTTAAATATAGTAGAATAGATAAATCTATTGTTGTTCAATATGCGTTTGCTTTAAAATAGACATTGGGCCAATGCCATATATTCCTTTCTATTGATAAGTTAGTCATGATCTTCACCGAACCGTAACAATAGTTTAGGTATAAATAGGATACGCTGTTAGCATAAGGTTAAGTTTAATAATCTTCAGATGACGGCAAGTTGGTTGACGAAGTGCGCGTCATGTGCAGTATATGGTGTTGTGGTGTTTTCTGAAAAACCACGTTTGTGGTTAACGAGCATTTCTAACCTAATTTGTAGATTGTTCTTTATGTTGTTTTCAGTTTTTTTCTTACGTAATTATATTTTTTGTTACTTCTATGACAGATTCTATTATTGACATATACAGTGTTTTCCATACAAACTATCTGTTTTAATAATTAACAATAACTGCATTATTTGAGATACAAAATGACTGAGAATTTATAGATTAGTTAACTAAGATTTAAACAACTACTCAGCGGACGAAAGCCCCGACCTGCATTGACTTAAACCTGCAATAAATCTTGTTTGGTAGCTAAAATCATTTGTCAATTGCTCACTGGACAGACTGGTTTTGAACTTTTTATGTTCTCGTCAGTATGCCATAAGTAATGGAAAAGACAAATAATAATAGTAAACCAAGCTAGCCTAAAGCAGACTAAGCAAGACAGACAGAGTAAGTGATAAGTGTATCCCTCTGGTGGTTAGTGCTACTACTCGTTAGACATTAATGATGTCTTAGTGACTGATAGTGACCTGCAATGCATGTACCAAGACCTGCGACCTCTAACCCTGTTGTGCTAAACTTAAGATTTTACAGGAAACAACTACTAAGTAGACAAAAGCCCCGACCTGCATTGAATTAAACCTGCAAGTCTTGTTTGATAGCTAAAATCATTTGTCAATTCCTCACTAGACATAGACTGGTTTCGAACTTGTTATATTCTCGTCAGTATGCCATAAGCAATGGAAGAGACAAATAATAATAGCAAACCAGGCTAGCCTAAAACAGGCTAAGCAAGACAGACATAGTGAGTGACAAATGTATCCCTCTGGTGATCAGTACTACTACCCGTCAGACATCACGGATGTCTTTGTGACTGATAGCGACCTGCAAAACAAGTACCAAGAGCTGCGATCTCTAACTCTGGTGGGCTAAACTATATACCGAATAAGTACATGCATTAGTAAATGTATGTATATTGAAAAAAATCACTTTTATAAAACGAATCAACTATATTCCGTTAGTACTAAAAGTTGCATTCTGCAATTCTTAATTATGGTAGCAGTATCGACTATTCTGACTGTAGAAAATGTCAGTAGAAATGCGACATTCCAAGTTATTGCAACTATATCCTATATTATTCTTTTTACACTCAGAAATAACATAATAAAATGAATTCAATAGACATAAAAGGATTAAGTAAGAAAATATTCTGTGAATAATATGAAGTTTCACATAAAGTTTAGCTCTGTATGTACTGAAAGTTACATTTATATAATGCTTTTAAGAACTTCTTTAGTTCAATTTCTTTACCTAAAGGCTATTTGATCGAAAGAAAGTTTTACGAAATCGTATATAAACTTCTTTTAGATAAAATATGTGTCCCATGAAGCAGTAAGTTTCTACATATTTCTTACAATAAAAAAAAACTATTTTTTGGACATATTGAATTATCTGGTATCCATTTTTTCAAATATAGTATGTTTAGGAGAGATACTTTCATTATTTTCTTTAAATATCTACAGTTTAGGGCATTGCTAACTTCGAGGAGATATGATTTCAGGGTTTTATATTTAAGTGGTGGTTACATTTTAAGTATAATTTAGACATACAAGTTAAAGAGAGAGGGTGAAAGACTTGAGAGCGGAGCCGGGTTAGATCCGCCTTGTGGAATAGATGTGGCAACGAGTGCTGTGGTGAATGTTTAATTGACCGGAGTTACTGATATTTAGAAAGAAAACTTGTGTTTTTTTTTTTATTTAAAATAGTGTGTTAAAAAAGATCGAAGAATGAATTAGTAGTTTTAATATCAAATTGTTAATTAGTACGATAAAATAATTTAACTTTTCTGAGAAAACAAATAGTTTTAGACATTGTATGTTGTGTTATTTGAATTTAAAAGATCTAGTGCATCTACAAAAATAATTAAAGATGCATTTATGATTACTGGAAATCGTTTACTGAATATTATAACTTCATCATTACAGAGCGGAATTTTCCCCAGTGACTGGAAAACATCATGTGTTGTACCTGTGTCCAAAGTATGTAATAATCATCTCTGTGAAGAGTTTAGGCCAGTAAATACCACGTCAGTATATGAAAAGCTTTTGGAAATTATAGTAAAAAATCCAATTTTTAAAATATTGTGTTAAAACTAATGTGATAGTCTCAAATCAGTCAGCGTTTCGTAAACAACATTATTATGAATCGGTAATACTAAATCTAAGTGACAAATGGGTTAAGGCAATTGATTACAATAATGTTATATTGACAGTTTTCTTGGATTCTCGAAGAGCCTTTGAAACTATTAATAGATAAGAAAACTTGAGAAACTTGGTATTCGTAATACAGCACTAGAGTGGTTTAAATCTTATTTATATTAAATAAATAAGATTAAGCTGACTATCAAAAAGTAAAATATACAAATTTTGTACCAAATCAATTGGAAAATTTAAACGGTGTTCCACAGGGTACGGACTTAGGACCTATTTTGTTTCTGTTATATGTAAATGATATTGTAAAATATGTAAAAAAAGTGTGGTATAAGTATATTTGCTGATATATAATAGGCACAAATCCTATGGAAATGATAAGTATAATGAATGATGAATTGAAAAACATGTACAGTTGGTTGTGTAATAATTATTAATTGTAAATTAAACAGCTTTAATAATACATTAAGTAATCTAAAATAACAACACTGGAGAAAGTTACCGAAATGAAATATTTAGGAGTCATAAAAGATCAAAATTTGAATTTTAAGTCATACTAATTTCATTATGAGTAAAATGTCAAAGAAATGTCACTTTTTATATAGAATAGAATCATCTATTAGCATCCATACCGAATTATTTTTATACAAAGCATTGATTGTCTCATTTAGAATTTTGTTCAACATTTTTATTCAATATGTCAAAATTAAATACAACAAATACAAGAAATACAAAACCGAGCAATGATAATTATACTAATATGTAATAAATATACACCAATCAAATTAATGTTAGAAGTTTTAAACTTTATGAATATACATCAAAGGGTTATATTTAAAACTTTAAAGTTTTATTCATAAAATGAAAAACTAAATGTTACCAGCATATCTATACGATAGATTAAATTATAATCATGATATTCACAATGCTTCAACTAGGAATGCTACAGATTTTTCATTGAAACATTTTAATATGAGCAAAACGAATAACTCTCTTTTCTCTATGGTAAAGGTTTAAAAATATGTAATGATGTGCCAAAACATCTAATAATTTGTATTAACTTCACAAATTTCAAAAGACTTTTTTGTGACTATGAAAAAAATTGTTTTTAAGACTAACATGTAAATGTTTTATTCTTTGTTTAAAATTATTATGTGTAAAAGTTATGTGTCAATTGTAAATAGTTTGAGCTAAATAAAGATATATTATTATTATTAAATAAATACTTATTATTTTGATATTCATATTTCGACACATAGGGACGATTAAAAAAAGGATCAACATAAAACAAGCGAAGAAATAAAAAAAATAATCATAACAGTTTTTAACTAAAAATGAATTGGTATGTAAAATATAAGCCCTTCATTCGTTTCAGTCCAAAATATGCAATCGAAAAATGAGTATTCTGTATGAGAGGCATAAATTTTATGCAAACTAATCGAATTTTACTATCCTTTTTGCATAAATAGCATCGTCTTCATGCTTTTGGTTGAAACTGATCTGTTCACTCTCACATATCGAAAACACTTTCCCCCCTCTTTGCTTTTTTTTCTTCTTTCAGGAGGAAAAAAAATAAAGAAAAGAACCCCCCCCCCATAAAATCTCTCAGCGAAAGATCCCACCATTCCCCCCAAAATTCCCCCCCCAAATTATCTGACTATTTGTTTCAGCAATGTTGAGGAAAGAGTAAAATTTAATCAATGGCGTGTGTTTCATGAAACAATATATGTTGCACATAGTTTGTCAACTGTGTCGATCCCACTTTTTGTCGAATTATAAACACCTGTAGAAGTATCAATAGTACCGAGCTCGGTAGCGCAGTAGGCCAGTGCGTTAAGTGACAAACGTAGCGGGTTTACTGCCTATCGACTCTCGGGTTCAAATCCCAGTTTCGATTCTGACAAAGGGGTTGATAATGTGTGTCTGCGTTTTTTTTCAACTGTGTAACCCCTGTCCGAGCAGCTTCGGCTTTGGTTTGGGGGTGGTCTAATTTATGTGGTGTATTTTATGTACTGTGTTTTATGTTTTTTTTATCATCAAGGTAAAAACTTGATACCAAAATGACATTTGTGCTTTTTTCGGTACATATGGAAGAACTGTTATTTCTTCTCTATAGCTAAACATACTCATTCCACAGAACGATCATTTGTATTTGTGAAAACAGCAGTTTTGTTTTTTTCGTACCGTTTATATATACTGGGTGTCGCAATAGTGAATCAAAGCTCAATATCGGCCTAATTAGAAGACCTCTTAAAATTGTTTTTTATGAAAGTCAGTAGCGGCTGGTAAAATTTAAGTTAGTTATATCTTAGTAATGGAGCATGGGACCCCGTTAAGACATAACTATCAAGACTAAATGAATTAGTTTTGCACAGAAAAAATTGCTAGTGAAATTTGCAAAAATAGTTGAAAAAATTGTGCAACTCCTAGTTCATTTTTAGGCAATTTGTAAAATATTTGCATAACATTTTTTTTTCAATCGATCGTCTGTCTAGGAAAAAGACGCACCGTAAATATGGTACACAATGCAGGACACCAAATTTACCTTACCTCTTCCTTCCTAAAAACAATCGTTCTCAGGGGTCGTGTTGTATTGAAATTGAAATAACCATATCAGGATTAGTTTGAAAATAATTTATTATTGTTAAAATAATTTTACAAAAGAAATAATTCTTCCGTTAGTCTTGACAAAAATCCCCTTAGCAACCAAGACACTCTTATTGTTTTCCAATATTATTCCAATTAAGGGTAGCGTGTTAAGTAACAAGACATTTTGTGCGCGCTCTACTTATAACTCAAAAATTGTTATAATTAGACACATTAACGCTATTTGCAGAACAGCTACAAATTTAAAAAATATGTATTCAAATATAATTTACCATTTTTGATAAAAAGGATTTGATGAGTCTGTCTGTGGTCATCTTGTACTCACGATTTTATTATTTCCAATGTTAAACTGTAGGTCTTGAGCTTCCGATAAGAGGCAGGGTAAAATTGTAGACACACCGTATGTTTATAGAATTCTCGAAAATTTACATATGTTATCTTTTAATCAACGACAGCATTGTTAGGTTTTAATTAAATTTATAATTAATTTAAATTCTATAAAGGAATACTAATTAAAATCTATCGACTTTAAGAAAAGGGTTGTTTTGGTATTAGAAAAGCTTAATAATATTTTACAAGTTTCATGTTATCGTTTATTCTATAAAGGCATTAGAAACAGAACAAATGGTTTAAACCTCTTTTTATTTAATTTTTTTAAGCATTGATATTTATAATTAATTATACTTGTAATTAGTCTGAGCAGCATAAATGAGAATGATTAAAAGCAGGGGAACGTATCGTACCGAGTAAATAGCTATAAGCGTATTTTTCACTCGGCTACTGTGCCCATGGTACTGGTACTGGTTAATATAATGTGATTTTTATTAATTCAACGAGTCCTTACTTTTAATTTTAATTAATATATGACAACTATTTTTTAAAACTCTAATATTCTATCTAATCATCTAGCAAAGAACGTAACATTTTTTTTTAAATGAAATGCCATATATATCAAAACATATTTTGAAACATCTTTGTGGCCTCCTTTCATTCCTCTATTATTATTGACTTTTCCCAACTACTTGGATGTAATGATTTTTTTTCTTTTTTGTTGAAATTATACCATTTACACGTGTATATTAAAAATATCACTACAATCATAACTACCGATTTTAAGAAAAAATATGTGAGTACCAGTTATGAAACATCTGTGTGATGACATTTCTCACTTCCTAAAAATATACAGGGTGGCTAAAAAAGGATTTACAACTTTTTGAACTGAATTTCCTCAATTTTTTACATTCCTATGGCTATTTGTGACCTTTTTCAATTTATTGAACAATAACTGCAAAATTCAGCAATAAATATTAAAAATGATATTTTTTTTCAAATAATTCAAGAGAAGGTATTACAATAAGCGTGTTACATAATACCAATAAAAACATTACACCAAAACGATGCAAAATTTGAGGGGAAAGTATCACTCCAGCAATTTTATGAACGGTAAAAACCTCATTCCAAAGACGCATAGAAATGTGGAGCACTTTTTATAATATCTTTTCTTGAATTACAAAAAAAGAAAAAAATATTTTTTTTTATTTTTATTGTTGAATTCTGCAGGTATTGATCAATAAATCGAAAATGGTTACAAATAGCCATAGGGATGTACGTAGAAAAAAAGTTTCGTTTTTCAATCTTACATCACATCGTCCAAAAATATACAGGATGTTCCATTTGAAAAAAATTGAGAAAATTCAGTTCAAATAGTTGTAAATTTAAAAATTATTTTTGGCCACCCTGTATACTTTTAGGAAATGAAAATGTTGTCATCACACAGATGTCTCATAACTGGTAAAAACAATTTTTTTTTAATCGGTACTTGTGACTAGTGATTTTTTTAAAATACACGTGTAAATGGCATAATTTGTACAAAAAAAAATTATTGCATCCAAATGATTGGGAGAGAGTCAATAACAATACAGAATGATACAAAGATGTATCATTCTTATTGTCCGCAACTGTACATATAAATGTAAATATTGAACAGAATTAACCGTTTTGATATTAAACTGTTTTAAAATTGTTTATTATTTTGACATTTTCTTTGATTAAACAAGTTGTTAATGGTACCATTTGTTTATTTTTACTTTAGTTTTGAAGGGACTAAATTCTTTATTTCCCCTTCCGGGAGTGAGGTGTGGTGTTCCTTTCCATGTTTTCATTCTTATACTTTATGTATTCTGAATGTTTTTATTTTTTTCTTCATCTTGGCAAATACAATAATCTGTATAGCTCGAAAATGGGGACCACCCAAGAATAGGTTTTATTTGTGCTACATAATGGTTACAAAATTATAAGTTTAATTCATTACATTTCCTTGTAATTATAATATACAACTTATGATACCTATTGGAATCTGCGAAAGAAACAAACAGGAAGTTTTGTTTCTTGAGGGAAGATTATCCTTCAATAATCCTAAGGCCGTAACCCCAGCGGTCTATTATTGGCGGTCTGTTATTATAAATAATACCTTTTAACTAAAATTTTAACATAATAAGTGCATATAGTTTCAGCTAAACTAAAATACTACTAAAACAAAATGCAACTTTTTGCTTGCAAATTTAAAACGATATAAATGCAATAAAAAAAAACTCCGTAATTTTTATATTTAATTTAACTATAATAATAATAACAACAACTGTCATTAATCTATTACATTTAGTATATCGTCCAAATTTTGATATACCCAAGCCCTTACTTTTTTCTTGAATATGTAAATAGATTTAGATGTTTTTACATTGTTTTCCAATTTATTAAATAGGCTATGTCCAATATATGTAAAACATTTTTTCCCAATTGTCTTATCAGCGCGATCAGTTTTTAATGGCCGGTTTTCTCTATTTCTTGTCTCATATACATGGTCAATTGTATCAAAGGAGTTTATGTTTTTAAAAACATGAATCAAAGCTCTTATAGCATATAACTGTCTCGGATGGTTTAATTTAGTTTCTCTATATAAACATGTTGTAGGATAGCGCCAGTTTCTACAATAAATAATTTTTAATATTCTTTTTTTGAATGATTTCTAACTTTTTAATATTGCCCTTGTTACATGCACCCAAGCTAATATATCATACTTTATTATTGATTCAGCAAATGCAAAGTATACCATTTTTAGTTCTTTTAATTTTAGGATGCATTTTAGCTGTTTAAATTTATAAGTTAGTTCTCTCAGTTTTTGCACAAGATTTTTTATGTGTTGATCCCATCTTAAGTGATTGTCTCTAATAATGCCTAAGTATTTAATAGTTTCAGAAGATCTTATTTGGGTGCTTGTATTTCCAAGATTTATGTTAATATTGTCATATCCAGGTAAGTAATTTTCATAGGAAGAGAATGGCAAATACTTGGTTTTATCAAAATTTACCGTTAATAAATTCTGTCCCACCATGCAAATATTTGCTCAGAGTCTCTAATAATTTTTTCTTTTCAAGGACATCATAAAGTAAAAAAAATCCCTCCGGGAGTAAAAGCAACACTTTAGTCCTCGAAAATAGGACTTTTAGACCGCGGAGTGCAATCAACACTTCAAAACACAAACTATTGTAGAATCTACTGAAACAACTACATTATTCTCGCAATACTAGAAGATGATTAATCTAATCTCTTCTAATATTGCCTAGGATGAAATAGTATTTGATAAACTCAGGTACTGACATTTTAATGACGTTAAAACCTTTGTTTTCTAGATAGTCTTGCCAGTGGTAGGCAATCCCAAAGAGTAATGATTTGAGAACTAGGACCATTTTTGGATTATTTCTCAATGATAGAGTGTAGTCCACTTCCATGTGTGTATCTACGTAAATGAAACTTGTGATACACCTTTCTTTTATTGTGTTTGGTAAGTGAAGTTACCATATTCAGTAAAATCGCTATATAACTTAGGGAGACGCGTGCCGTCATAGGCTTTATATGTTCACACTTTTCTGAAAATATGTTCTGATGGACATTTGTATACTTTTAACAGAAGATTATTACTATCATTTGGAGATAATTTTGTTCCTGTATTTTTATATAAACTTCATAAATTTCATAAAATTCTATTTCGGTTTTTACGCAATCTAGAACTTAACATAATAGACGAAGAGCGCCAATTTTAAAAACTATGTACTGAAAATATCAAAATGGTTTTAATATCTTTCAGCTCTAAGATACCAGTATTCAAATACCATTTACCGGTTGATTACCATGTATAGTCCAATAAAATGGCACAAACTTATTCCTGGTAAATGATGAATAAAGAAATAATATTCCACAGACTTAGGAACTAGGGCCATCATTCGTAAACTCACTATATACCTTTATTACAGTACACAAAATGCAAACTCAAATACTGTTCATAAACGATGCTGGAAGTACACTGTTCTCCGGAACTTCGCACATTTTACGGCATAGGAAAACCCATAATTTTCAGTTTCCGTAAGCTGGTTGTATAAGACTGAGAAGAATGGTGGATATTTCCAGCAGGTAAAATATTATGTATTAAAATTGTGTTGTAGAGGGTGCTCCACTTAAAAATATTTATAACTTTTGAACAAATTGAGATATGAGGCTAAAGAATCTATTGTTGTCAATTATTGTTTTTCAATTATTTGCATAAATAATAGAAAAATGAAGCTTTTTAATATTGAATATAAATTAATTAATCTAAAAGGTTTTTGTTACTATGTCCAGCAAATATCCTCCATCAGATTCATAACATGAATTCATTATTTTAATGAAGTTTCAAAACTGACTAATAGCGAGTTATTGCAAAGTGAAAGAAAGCTGACTTTATTAAAAGAAATTTCAAATAAAGTATCCTGTATTACAATTTTGCATTCAGTTTTAATGTGTGTTATTGCCACGGCCTTCTTGCTTAATACTTTATTTTGATGACTTTAGTATATAAAGTAATATAAAATATGTAATATATACAATGTATAAAATGTAAAGTGTTGATAGCTTGGGACACCTATGAAGTTTTAAAAAAATGCATTTTTTTATATTTTTTTATATAGAAAATATAGCTTTATTGATATTTTGCATATCCAACATTGTTTTTCCTTAAAAATACATATTCTCTTGAAATTATTATATTAGTCATACATAATTTTTTCAAAAAATAAAACTCAACAAAAACATTTATAAATGATATAAAAATAACAAAAACGTATATCTATAAAAAAGAAATAATAAATAAAATTTAATCGACTATTTTGCCGATATTTGCAAATGTATATCGACTTATGTTAATCATTGTTTCAGGTAATACTTCGTTTACTTGATCCCTTGTTACCTCAGTAATGTCTTCTATATTCGAAAAAACATAGCAGTGGTACTGTTCATTATGCTGCATACAGGAAATTTCGTAACTACCATCATCCTTAAAATTAATCACTTTTGCCCCAAATCTCTTAAGTGTTTGTTTTTTGATGTCTTTATTGTAAATAAAGGCACATAACACAAAACTGTTTAATCTCACGATTTGTGGAACCGAGGATGTTTGCTTTTTTATTTTTTTTCTTCAATTACTTCCATTTCACTCTCAATTTCGATGGAATCTTCGGAAAAATAAATTTCACATCTTCCTTTTGCATTTGAGGATATTCACTTCAAAGATCTACATCTTGTGTTTCAAGATCGTCAGTTTCCATTGAGTGTTCTTCTTCTGGTTCTCCAGTAAGAGCTTTCTTTGTAATTGATTGACCTGGAGGAACTTTATTTTATAATTCTACTTAATACAGGATAAATTAGAAACAATTTGAACATTGCATGCTGATTACCAGGGTCCGGAAACTAGTCCGGAGTCCAGGACCAGTAGCTAGCACTGTCACATATGGTTGACAGAAAGACATACGTAGACAAACGAAAGCAAAAGTATAAAATGAATAATGAAATACATACCGCTATGATACAATATATTAATCAGGATGACTTCCATCGCATTAGCGTATATGATCACGTCACAACTAATATTCATTCTGCGTTCGTGGCTGTTAAATTTGATCGATTTGACCTGTACAAGTAAAATGAACATTCCACATGCACCAAGGTTAATGGTGCAAATTCTAAATGGTTCACATGGACAGGCACTGACAAACCACCCAGATAATTTTCACGATTTTTTCACATTGTTTTGTATCCCAGGCTTCAGTACAGCCCGACTTTTGCTGTCTTATAGAGACAAAGCTTTTTAAGAATTCAATATCCTTACAACCTTATTACACCGGAAGTCAGTTTTTTCATCCACTATCACCCACAAAAATGTTAGCGTACGTCTTGTATAATATTGCCAAAACAATTTCATACACACTTGGTAGATATGTTTTACGCAATGTATGGCTACTAAGTAAAGGAAAACTAGATGCACAGAACATCACACGCAAATCATACAATGAAATTCCTTTTGTAACTACCGACAATGTTTTGTCGATGGATAGCCGAATTTAAATATCTTTCACAATCACGACGTGTATGAAATACGTAACGTCGATTGAATGGGGTACACAGAATATATGAATCATTTGTTCATCGTAGTTTTCAATTATTTTTTGTACTATATGCACAAACTGTAATAACGGCGCCATTGCTCAGAGCGTTTTATGCGTAAACCAAACCAAACACCACCACGCACTCAATTTTTTCAAATGAAACCATACTGGTACCGTGGTACCATTTATTAGTACTATTAATAAGAAATTTATTTATATGTCGCATTAAAATGTGAGATAAATACAAAGAAAATTACAGCTAAAAGAAAATAAGAAAATACAATTTTATTCTAATTAAATGTTAAGAAGTAACTAACTAAGGTGGCTTTGAAAACAATGAAATATTTAGTTTATCAAACATTGGTTAGTTTACCGGAGTTTTTATTGTCTTTAAAAATTGTTTAAAATTCTTGTTAATTGTGTTCAAAATGCTGTACATTTATACAAGAGATGAAAAAGTGGACATGTTAATTATTTATGGGGAATGTAGAAAAAATACCGTTACGGCTAGACACCTTTATGCCGTACGATATCCTGATAGACAATCTCCAGCGAGAAATTATTTTAATCGTCTTGAAAATCAATTCCGAAGTGAGCCCAACAATGATCCTGAAAAAAAATTTCATTCTTGACAAGGGAAGGGAAATTAATGTTTTGGCTCGAGTAGAAGTTGATAAGACTGTTTCTTTAAGGCAAATTGGGTTTGAATTGGAAATCAGTCACCAAACAGTAAGCTGAATTTTGCACAAATACCACTATAAATCTTTTAAATACCAATTGCACCAGCACTTGTACGAAAATGATTACGAACGTAGGATGTAGTATTGCAACTGAATTTTGCAAAATACAAAATATTGGTCACAAGAAAATCAAAATTTATTATGGCAGAGTAACTTTCAAGTGCGGTTCGGTTTCATTGTTTGGCTTAGAATAATCAGTAGTAGAATCATTGGTCCAATAATAGTTCAAGGACCCCTGACTGGTGCCAGATACTTGGGATTTCTGCAAAATGAAATTGATGACAGTTTAGCTGAATTACCTTTCCATTTACGACAAGGAATGTATTTCTAACATGATGGCGCTCCTCCCCATAATGCAAGGATAGTAATTGATTACCTTCAACAGAGATTCGAATAAAACGTAATTTCGACGAATGGTCCTGTGAGGTGCCCTCCAAGGTCACCTAATTTAATACCCTTTGATTTCTTTGTTTGGGGTCATTTAATAAATATTGTCTATGCAACCGCCGTTACAACCCGTGAAGATCTGAAGCTATGAGTTAGATACGCAATTAATAGCATAACGGCCGAGCAATTGGCGAACGTTCTTCGGAAAACAGCTATGCGAGTTCAGAAGTGCATTAACGTTAATGGACAGCATTTTGAACAACTGTTGTAATATTTTGTGTTCATTTTTTGTATTCCAAAGCCACCTTCTATATAAATAGGTAATTAGAACAAAATTTTATTTTCTCATTTTCTTTTAGCTGTAATTTTGTTTGTATTTATCGCACATTTTAATACGATATATGAATAAATTTCTTATTAGTCATACTAGTAAATGGTACCACGGTAGCAATATGGTTCTATATGAACAAATTGAGTTTTTCCCCAAAAACCATTTTGATGAAATTTATTTGCTCATAAATTACGTAATTTAGTATTAATTTCGGGATTTCGATTTTTCTAGCACACGAACCACTTAGAATAAATCGAAACCGTCATGGCACACTTAAATGGAAAATTAAAATTATATTGTAAAAAATATCGACGTTTAGAATGTCACTTATTTGATATCGTTGGATTTAGAAAATTATGCAGAATTCAAAAATGCAATAATATACAGGGTATTTTATTTAAAAATCGAAAGTTAGTGTCACTTTCGGCGAAACCGGAAGTGAAAAAAAATCACTTGTATGTAAAAAAGTGCTGCTTATTATGTACATAAGATATCCCAAATTTCAATCAATTATCTTCAAAATTAATGGAGAAAAGAGGGGTGTACCATGATCCTGTTACACCCGATATAAACAGCACACATCAAAATCACTTTTAAATATTGCCTTGCCTACTTAAATAACATACATACCTAATATGCAACAGTTTTATTTGTAGATGTATCTAATTATTAAAATATTAGCTATAAAATTGAAAATCTTGAAGTTCATTTCAATAATTATTTTATTATTGTCAGTTTAACTTGTTTCCAGTAGAGATATTTTAAGACACAAATCTAAACAGACTATTATTTGGAATATCAGAATGAAAATTATGTAAAAAATATATTAAAAACACTTACGTGTAAAACTATAATTATTTGAACTAGAAAACAGTTTAACAACATACTGACTAGTACCATCGCACTTGGTTATAATAAGCAAAAACTGTTTAAGCGGAAATGCATCATTTTCAATGTCAAATAAAATAACACTATAAGCGTAACAATATTTTATATTTATTTCCTAGCAATTGTTAGAATTAATTAGTACACATTTACATAGATGATCATTGGCGTCATACTATTTGGTAATAATGGCGTTGTCATGTCGGCAAACCTTGTCATGATAAAATAAGCATCACATTGTTTTGCATATTCATTATATTATTATCAAAAATAGTACTTGAAATTGGAGATTCACTTATAACTAAAATTTTCTGTGAACCAAAAAAATATAAAAATGTACTGGGTCGTTGATTATATATTGACCAACGGGTTACTTTATTTTTATAGATAGAGGAAAAAAGTTTATACAAAAGTTAACGTGGGAAATGTCAAATGCAGTTGTTTTTTTCCTATTTCTAAGAAACGGGATTTTTTTTTATAAAAATGCATAGATGCAACAACTTGCATTTTTAAATTAAAAAAGGAAACAAAATAAGTAACAGTTATTTCCTTTTAACATTTTTTTTTGTTAATGATTTGTATGTATTGTATCTAATTAGCAGATAGAGTATTTTTCTAAGACGCGATCAATAAGTCAGAGTTGGCTTCAGGTTTAGTGCTTGTAAGCATAAATTGTTTTCTGTGAAGTGCGAGATATGGTATAATAATAACTTAGTTTACTTTATTTATTTATTTATTCATTTAAATATATAACAGTGTAAGAAACCCATCCAGTATAAACTTGGTAAATATACTGGCCAACACAAGTAATCTAAAAGTAGTATAAGAATATAAGAATAAAAATAGCTCATCATGTTTTATCTAAAATTAAAATAAAATTGCAAAATTTTTAAAGAAAACGCATTTCTTTAAAAATGATAATGTACTTAGTTCAATTTTTACTATTTATTATTATTATAGTTATATCATGATTCCGGGCTATACCACGTTCATCATTCATATGTTCAAGGATTTCATTGTGCTGGAGGATCATTAGAGGCTTCTATTGTGCAATCGGTGCAATCTGCATCATTAGAAACCAAGACAATTATTTGTGCATCAAATACTATTTAAGCAAAATACTTCAATTCCACCTTATACAAAACACGAAGCATGGATTATATTTATTGACCTCGATATGATGAGGGCACAGTTTCAATATCTTAGAAAGTATTTGGATGAGAAGGAGTGTAAGTTGTTTCCTTCTTACAATCAAATTACGGAAGCAAAACAGGACTGCTATCCAATCGAATATATTTAAATTATCAATATAAGTTAATGACTGTCCTGGATCACACCGTGTTTCATATTTTAATGATAGATTATGCTATTGTAACTAATCCGATGTAGTTAATGTTATATGTATAGCAAGTGGGGAGAGGATGTGACGAATCCACAGGGTTACCTTAATACAAATAGATACTTCTAGGAGAAAGTGAAGTAATAACAGATGCAAAGTTATATGTTGCATCTGTCATTAGTATCAAAATTATAGAAAAATGAAATATGGTAAAATTATACCCAATCTACTGTACTATGTTGTCAGTCAATTTCGATAGAATTACATAAAGAAACACTAGAAAAAAAACGAAAGCTGGTGTACAAGAAATTGAAGCCCAATTCATAGAATTAATCGCTTCTTTGGTCGAAAAAAATTGCTGTAATATTTTAGTAACACGAGTTATTTTTAACCATGATAGATGGAAAATTGACAGATACTTCATCTAGTGCTGTTTGTGATATGAAGTAGATGAAGCTAAAACCAGGGAAATGAATTATTTCTAAATTGTTGGATACGGTTCATGAAATTAGTTTAACATATTTCGTATAATTTTTCGTTCAGAAAATGGTCTGCAAAGAGTAAGGATTAAATTGAGAAAGCAATTAATACATTATACGTGCAAACACGTTTTCGTGAAGAAATTAATAATAAATAAATGATTAAAAAAAGTACAAACATAAATAAAAATGTCGTTCTTCTAAAGACATAATATTTTATATACTAAAGTTCTTCAATTATTTTCTTTTTTAAGAAATAAACGTTTATTACCAAATATTGTTATTTCATTCGATGAGTCAGAATTATGTCCTACAACTGTTTAAAATTCCACTAGTATAGCATTTGAACTAATAAAACTGGAGATTTTGGTACGAACGGCGACTTCGTCCGATAGTGCGTCAGTCAAATATCTACAACATATTAACACGAGAAAATAATGTTAGAATACAAAGTAAAGTCGTAGCCAAGGATGGACAAGACATCCTTGTTGTGAAGATCGAGGATTTGATTTACAGTCGGTGCAACAATAAATTCTTTCAGCCAGTGTTGCAAGATAATAATCCTGACGAATTCTGGGATATATAACCACAAGAAAACGTAGGATCTCTCGTCTGATTAGCTAATATAACTTGAATTAGGTTAAAAAATTGTATATTATAATTTTTTTTCAAAAAGTTGCTTACTTAATAATAGATTGTACAAACGTCTTGCCGCAAAACAGATCATCCTCTTCGTCCTATAAAGTTTTCAAACTTTTATGAATACTCTTGGGTGTATCTATCTGAGTTTGAGGTGAGGCGTAAGTACTTATTTTCCAAAACGGAAAGTTTTTTAAAGTTGTTGCCGACGCGCTGACCACGCTGGCGCTGCGTATGTTAGGGCCGAACTGAATATACATGTGTATACTAATTTCTTATTCAGCCTACTCAGTCTACTGTTCCTTGCAAGTAGTGGGTAAACATTCCTTAACAAGGCATAGACCTTTCGTACCAACAGATTTATGTGTGTGGAAAAGGATAACCGTTTATCTAAATCAACCCCTAAACACTTCGCTCTCTTTCCATGGAAAGATTAAAATAATGTAAGATACCTTTTATAAAATTTAATTATCATGATATTAAAATTTTATAAATGGTATTTTTTTGTTTTCTTTCTTCTTTTTCATTGATATACCTATCAGCGTATTTTCTAATTCCTTTGTTTTCCCTTTTTTTTAATTGTGAATGCCTCGAACCCAATACTCAGTTAAAGGGTTATCTATAACTTACTAAATGATCCCTGAACTTTTTAATGTCACGAATTTATCATCCACCTTCATGATCTAATAGCTTTGTTCGCGATAACGATTGAACTAATTCCGAATATATTTGGAATAAATTCTGAATTGTTTAAGTACGGATACATGAGTTAATTTCTGTACCGCGAACCAATTAAAAATATATTACGCATATGTCGGACACCAAAACTTATTCGGGATTAGTAACGCGAACAAAGCTAATATTTATAAATCAGTCTGATTGGACAAATAGCACTTCGGAAATTTTCTAGCTGTCAGCCCAGAACACTCTAATCTCAAATAACGACGTAAAGTGCTGGGATTTTAATATGTAATCGAATGATCCCGGCTGCGGAGATTTAAGTTGGATTTAAAAAATCCCGGCTGCCGGGATCCGAAAGTGCATTTTCTCAATTTTTTCTAATGGAACACCTGTATATTATTATATTTATGAATTGGCACGTTAATTTTACAATTTTTGTGAGTAATGTCCTTATACTTTGTCAATACGTAAAATCGATATTTCCAGAGATATTTTAACCATTAATTATTATTACTTTTTTATTTCTAACCAGTTTATTAGACATGATTTTGACACAGGGTGAGAATAACTGAATGTAATAACATTTTTTTTCTGAGTGCGTCATGATTGCTTCGGTAGTATTTTATCATAGTTTAATTAAATCACGGTTGAGTCTATCTCAAAATTTTATAAATAATCGTTTACAATTACAAAGAAGTTAACATAAATAATAGGAAGATAAGAATGTAATACAAAAATTGACAGTATTTTATAAATTTAAGATATGTTATTTTGAACCTATTTTAATCAAATAAATAATACCCAATGTTTATCAGACCTATTCAATGGGACCTTCCAGTACATCTATGCATTTCTGTAGATGATTTTCGAATAATCAACTCACATTTCTTAAAATATCTATAGTAATATTCTGAAAATGAAAGAGTTTCCTTATCCTCTTTTTCATATTTTCTTTTGTAGTTGTAGGAGTTTTATACATTCACTCCTTAACATGGCTCCACAAAAAGAAATCCAGTTTACTCAAATCAGGGCTTCTAGCAGGCCAACTATTAGGTCCTCTTCTTCCTGTCCAACCATTTGAAAAAGCGTCGTTTAAAGTTTTGTGAATAACTGCAGTGTGGTGTACAGATGCTCCATCATGTAGATACCACATTTGCTCCCTAATATCCTTGGACATGTCCTCCAGTAATTCTCCCAAGTCTAGCAAAATTTCTAAATAAATTTCACCATTCACCATCAAGAAAATGTGGTATTATTGTATAATCTCCAACAATTCCGCCCCAAACATTCAACGATCATCTTGTTTGGCTATTTTTTCGTGAGATATAAGAATTGATTATTTTGTAATAATGAAAATTATAACTTCTAACGCGTCCACTTTTATGAAACGTTGCCTCATCGACAAACAAAACAAAGTCAAAAAAATTTCTTCGCTGTCCTATTTTTGTTGTGACCATTTACAAAATTGTATCGGTTTTTCATGATCTCTATCAATCAGTTCCTGCATTATTTGAATATGGTAGAGATGAAATTAGGTTTCTGTAGGATTTGAAGAACTGAAGATCGGCTAACATCTATTTATCTTGCCAAGTCTCTTATACTGCGATGAGGATATTCAGTTACGCTCAAAAGTATGACTGTTCGCTTTCTTCATTTACTACAGTTAGTTCTTTTTTTCTTGTATTTTAATTTCCCTGCATTGCCAAATCGTTCCATCAACCTACTCGTATTAAATGGTTTTTTGAAGGTTGTTTTATTTCCAGATATCGGCTCCTTATAAATTCTAATTCATAGCAAAAAATGTTTATCACTCGGACACAGAACATAAATCATGTCGACCATTTCGTCTCCCGAAAAATTCGATATTGAAAAGTGCGTTTTTTAGGCTAATTTATAACTTAAAATAAATATAAATACTGAAATACTTTGTCATAATAGTTAATAATCGTCAATAAAATAACTTTCAATATTATTCTCGCTTTATGTCAGAATTGTGGCTATTAGATCAGTTAGAAAAAAAGAGGTATGATAATAATTTAATAGTTTAAAAAAAATAAAAATATTAATTTTAGATATAGAACATTTTTCACAAAAATTGTAGAGCATTAATGTGCCAATTCAAAATCACATACAGGGTGTTCCATTTGGCACATTTGGCAGAATTGAGAAAATGCACTTTGAATTGTCCTAAAATAGCGTTAGTGTAAAAGACAGCCTATATATTAATAATCAATATTTGATGGTCGTGTCGTCGAAGTACATTCCTTGTTTATATAACTTCAAAATAAATCTTCTTAATTAATAGTAATACACACAGAAAATTAATTTGTTAAACCGTGTTCCTACCAAGATTTTCATATTTTTTCGAATAACTCGGCAACGCCACATCGAAAACGAAGGTAACTGGAGAGTTAATTTTATGCTGAATTCAAAAATTCAAAAAATATAGGGTTCCATTAAAAAAAGAAACGACCTAAAAGATGATCCGCTGTAGCCACTCATCCTGAATATTTCAAAATATTTTTTAAAATGTACGCTTTTTGAAGCTGTTCCATTTCCATAAAAGAAATAATTTTCCGAGGTCTTCTAATAAGGCCCATATTGGACTTTGACACACTATTGAGACATTCTGTATATATACAATTCGATATAATTCGTTATCTCACAATTATAAGGAGATATCTAAAAAAAATTGTTTTATCTGCTAAAATTTAACACTTACTACCATACTTTAAAAATTGTTTATATAAAAATTTATGTAAATATGAAATTACTATTTGAAAATATAATGTATATTCTCCTTAGTGAGTGACTCTATACTCTATACTATAACTCTTCCACCAGTTTCTATCAGCCTCATGAAAGATGGAAATATATCGTCTTTCTATCATGCGCCTTGTTTGTTATTCTTTGTGATTTGCTGAAAGGAAGGAAATGCGGATTATATGAGAGACGACATTTCCGGATTTATCTATAAAACGTGCACGGTGAAATTCACGAAACTTTTAACATTGATTGATTTTGTGACGTAACCACTTTCAGTACAGATGCACTTTTTATCAAAGCAATGGATTAATATGCATACTGAGATTTCATTTTACTAGTCATACAAATATTTATCAAACGAAACTCGACGTACCTGTTAGTTTAATATCTGATTGAAATTATTAGCTAATATTTTTATAAAAATAAATTAGGTTTCTTCTTCTTGGTAAAAGTTTAAAATATAGAGTAGAATGAAAAAAATAATAACGATGAAAAATTTTTTGCTAATTATTATTTACTACTTTTACAAAAGTTATCATAGATAAGTACAACATATATTTTTTAAACAATTGTTTTCCCGGATATTTGTCTAAATGCTGAAACCTGGATTACAAAAAAGATAATATAGGTACACATTATGTTCAGTGTGACTGATTCAATAATGTTATTTTTAAATCCAACTATTCTGTTCAGTAAAACCAAAAATAAATAAAACAAAAGGTACTCACTAGTTGAACAATCATTTTAAAAACTTTAAAACATCTGCCGACACGTATTTCTGCTTTTATCTTCGTCTGGACAGATCATTTAAAAGATGCAAAGTAACTAAAAACTAGTAAACCCCAATGTAATAAACATTGATGGTTTCAGAGAACAGGATGATTAAAATTATACAGTGGAAATTCCCCGTAGGATAGAATACTTTAAAAATAAAAATAAATTAGGTTTCCTCTTCTTGGTAAAAATTTAAAATATAGAGTGGAATGAAAAAGTAATAACGCTAAAAAAATTTTTTGCAAATTATTATTTACTACTTTTACAAAACTTATCATAGATAAGTACAACATATATCTTTTTAAACAATTATTTTCCCGGCTATTTGCCAAAACGCTGAAACTTGAAAGATAATATTCACATTATGTTCAGTGTGACGAAGCTAAAAGCAGAAACACGTGTCGGCAGATGATTTAAAGTTTTTAAGGTGATTGTTCAACTAGCGAATACCTTTTGTTTTATTTATTTTTGGTTTTACTGAACAGAATAGTTGGAAATCAAAATAACATTTTTGAGTCAGTCACACTGAATATTTTTTCATTCCACTCAATATTTTTGTTCTATTTAAACATTAATCATATATTAATGCTGACATGGCATATGGTACTAGATAGAAAAGTCAAAATCGATTTCACAACAAGGGTATACACATTTGAGAGTAATACAGTCGATTTTGTTCTTAAGAGGATAATAACTTTACAGCTTAGTTTTAATTTAAATAATGTTCATATATTTCCGTGAGGAAAAACTTATTTTCCCATTAATTTGGGGAAGGCAATGAAGTTCATTTTCGCACTAGTCGTAAAAGTAAATGTTGTAAGTCAAATCTCTAGTTATTATAGATTTTTATTGTGCAATTTTACAATTTATTAAATTTATACCGTCGATTGTTGAGATCTTGTAACATTGTTAATTTTTTGTTGGATTTTCAATGTGTTCATTTGAACCTAAAATAGTTTTTGAAATTTTCTTTGTTATCGAATGACCCTTCAGCACACCCCTCAGCCACTAACCTTCCAATCCCCGTGTAGTTTTACTGTTAAAATATTTGCCTCTGCACAAGCCATAGAGAGGTGGATGATCTCCTGAAGCAATGCCCAGTATATTGTTCGGTATTTGGTAACTGTAAATAAGAATTTATGTTTTTTTGGCATGCTTCCGAATAAATATATTCCTACAGGTTGCTTCGTGCATTTCCCGTTCCCATAGGTTACGAAAAATCTCCAACATTATGTGAACATACACACGGTTATGCATGCCTTCGTACCTATGTGAAGAGGCACGTCTGCGAGCCAAGCATGATAAAGTAAATGGTAGAAACGCACCAGTTTATCGTACACACGTTTGCACTTACTCGCGAGCCTCAAAATGTTCAGGTAGGTGCGAACGTACGCGTCATCGTGTGTATTCCCATATTTTCTAAGAATATTCACTATATTCAATCATTTGATGTCTCTAGCCGTTACAAAAATCTCTTAGGCGATTTTTGTTTTCATGGTAGTTAATGTAAAATGAAAGAGATTTCCTTCTTCCTTGGCATTTTCCACAGTAAGCTGTGTGATCTCTTCCCTTCGGCAAGATCAGCCAATGGAATTATAACTGTTACCTACAAAACATATCTAATTCCCAAGCAACATTTTACCAACTACCGACTACTTTTTCACTAATTCCGACGTCAGAATTATTACAAATAGTAGTCGAGTAATAACTTAAATTTTGTAGTTGTAATACGACGTCGAAACAAATATTGCGCCGACTTCGCAAACCTACTGCCTAAGTCTGGACGATTTACCAACGTTGATTTGCCGTTAGAAAACGACTTAATAAGGTTTGATATGTTTTCAAGTCATTATCCAACGTTGATGAGACGTTGACAACTGACTAAAATAGGTATGGTTATATTTTGAATGATTTACCAACGTTGGTTAGACGTTGACAGCTGACTAAAGTAGGTATGGTTAAATTTTGAGTAACCTACCAACGTTGAGGTAGACGTTGGTGACTAACTGAATAGGTCAAGTTTGTTATGGAACACTTGCCAACGTTGGTTAGACGTTGGTTAGTGACTTAATAGGTTTGGTCCTTTTTAGTTATTAATCAACGTTGATTAGACGTCAATGACTAACTAAAATAGCCCCGATTAATTTTTCGGTAATACACTTACTTCGGTATAACGTTGGTAACCGTCTTGATAGGTAGCTGCATTCATCCCAAGTAACATTTTACCGACTAACGACTACTTTTTTTACTAATTATAAGGTCAGAATTATTACAAATAATAGTCAAGTAGCGTCTTAAATTTTATACTTATGATACAACGTCGGAGCAACGTAGCTTGAACCTCGCAAACCTACTATTTACATCTAGCACATTTACCAACGTTGGTTTGATGTCAGAAATCTACTTAATACGTTGAGTGTGTTTTTAGATTATTATCCAACGTTGATTAGACGTTGGTGACTGATTAAGTAGATTTAGGTAATTTTTGGGTAACATTCCAACATTGGTTAGACGTAGTCTGACGTAGTCATCTAGCAACGTCGGCTGGACATTGGTGTTAGGCTTTTGGGCCTTGGTCTAACATAACCTCAAAATTAATGTCGATAATTCAGGTATTGGTAGATATTTAGTAAAGACTTATACACCAACTGCAACAGACGGTCGATATTATCGCGATTGTTTGGAATGAATGATAGTGTTAGTGCAGATTTTTGCACCAAAGCCTACTAAAAGTTGGTGAACGTAAAATTATTTAAACGTGACGTCGCTGTTAGTAAAAATAGTTGCACTTATTCCCGCCATATTTTCTGGTACCACAGAGGGAAATAATAGGCGGCCATGTTGATTATGTGTACAATTATTTTAAATAATCAAAATTTGTCTCTTTTTTTTAAATAAAGTAAGCAAATAGTTTTTATTTACTCGTAAAATTAATTAAACAATATTTCAATTGCGCTTTCTTTGGAAAGGGAAAATATTTTTTTGAAAGTAAAAAAATAAAAATAGTACTTTCGTTCTTAAAATAAACATTATTCTTATGGGTTCACTATATTTTTCGACCTACTTTATATATATGTATCAATGAAATTTCTTTCGTTTCAGTTTTTACCCCACCAGATTTATTAAAATTTTATTCGAAGTATTTTGTATATAATACGTACTCAATAATAAACACGCCTTATCCATTTTATATAAATAATAGGTACGACGAGTAGAATAATATACAAAATTGCTTAGTTTCACTACCTACGCCCAACTTTTGTAGGTCTATTAAGGGAAAATTTTAAATAAGGTTGGTAATAGCCTGACAACCAACTTAAACCGACGTAAAATTTGGTGAACATTGGGTCGGTAATCACAACGACTAAAGTCGATCCTCTACGTCGACTCGACCCATATTTTATTGACCAGATTAGTACAAATATGGGTCAGACCGACGTTTTGTGTACGTCGCACACCGACTTTTAGTTGCGAACAACAACGTCGGTCGTCGTCAGAATATTGCTTGGGTTAGCAAAATTAATGAGAAATTTAGAAAACGTGATGTATTACTTTTGAGAATAGACTCGTCGTCAACTTGTCTCAGGAATTTGGAAACGTCCTATTTGGTAAAAACCTTGAATTTTTTTGCTTGATATACTTCTCCTTTTTTCTTAAGCAAAGCCATTAGATTTGTGTTTGCTAATATCGACATTATTTATTAAATAAAATACAGTTCGTAGCATGGAATAGTTACTCTACAACGGAGAGGATTTTTGAACTCTAGATTTTTCTTGGAAATACGCAGGAAGGACTTTTTCATTAGCAATATTATTCACGTGATTTTCCTCGCACCATTTTTCAATGCAGTCGTAGGCAGGTCATATTTCACATGCGATTTTTCAGCCAATAATGACTCCTTTATTACGTTCGCTGCTTCTTCATTATCCAACGGAACATTCTCCTAACCACTTATTTTAACTAACAATAAGAAATAAACCTTTGGTTCAAACGAAATGTTTTTCATGTGTGTTTGTATAATCACCCTAGTAGCCAATGACTAAGTGGCATTATTGATTTCACACTTAGTGGAATAAGTATCAAAAAAATGTTATAACATTTATTAATCTAGTTTTTCTTTAAGTTTTCTTTAGTTTTTGGCATGAAAGTAGAAAATATGTTGTATGTATGCATGCGAAAACGCATTATTTCTTTAGTTATGTATAGTGGCTACTTTATGAAAACTATTATGAGTGGCTCGGTTATATGTTTTTTCGTTCATGGATGTGGAAAAATGTGTTTCTGAAGAATTAAAGCGAAAGTTACATTAGATCTGATTTGTTAGGCAACATTCAACGTTCAAAATTAGCACCATTTATTATTACATCAAAAACTTGGTTCATAATATTCCTCTCTCACAACAAAGTTATGATTGTAAAAATAGATATTTCAAAAACCTCGGCGATTTGATTAATCTCTCCCGAAAAGAATCTAACTAAGGCATCGTTGAAACTGTGTAACGAAAGAAACAGAGATGGTTACATTAGGGCAAAATAGCAGCAAGAAAAATGGTACCCGAATTTGATAATAAGGGACAGTATTATAATGTTGAAGACATGAAGTAAAATTTGAATTGTGAAATGTGGTAGGCGATATATGTTGTTCTGGTATTATATTGTAGTTTTTTGTTAGAAATAAATAATTATGAAGTTATGCCTATAATTGATATTTTAGATTTGATATGATATGATAGATTAGATTTGATAATCAAGCGAAACGCTGCACAAATTTCAATTGATTATTTTCTCTTATAACTTCTACCTCAGCGGGGTGCGATTAAATATTAAATAATCAACGTAATTTTTTATGAGATATTTAGAGAATTATTTAGGGAAAAAATTGGGGCATTCTTGACCTGAGGGGTCCGGTTAAAATTTAAACCAGAGGGCTCAGTTTTTACAGCATAATAAGAAATATAAAAGACAGTATTTTTGCACTACTGTGTTATTTTAACTGTTCCATACAAATAACTGTAACTGTTTCTTACCCCATGTGCCAGCCCTGCACGCACGAAAATTGTCCGGTTGTTACATTCCAAAATCGCAGTAGGCATTTATTCAGTATAAAACTCCTTAACTATATGCAACTAACAGTACCTACTGTACTCGTAGTAAAGCAGTACCGCTACTTACTCCCAGTTGGCACTCACGGTGAATATTTCTGTGCGAAATTCTGCTGACGTATTTTCCGTCCTCCGGAAGTTCGCCATTGTTAATTGCTTGACAGTGAAACGCACAAGTCGTACGGAGTGACTCTCAACAGACTAATCTGAAGTCATCCGCAAGGGATTTATGAGAAGTCATTCCAATTTTCGGTCTATTGTTTTGGGTCGCAGTGAGGACTGTGCAAATGGTTAGAAGAGACCGATTTCTGGCAACAGGAGCTAAGTACGATTTGTGCTAACTGGTAGCAGAGAGAGTGGGGTTACGCTGATTGGAACGTGGTAGCTAGTTTGGAGAATTCCTGCACCCTCTTAGCTAGAGGTAAATAATTAAAATTTATAGTTTTGTTAAGCTCACGTTTTCAGCATGCCACTGGTTTTCCAGTAAGTAGCCGGTACAAAAGTGACATGAAATATATATTTGTTTAGGTTCCACGGAAGGGTCTACGGTAGATAGATGGTCCATTGTCCGCGTTCGGGGCAAGATCACATACACCGAGTCTGGAGTCCTGTGCATCCGAGGGCTAAGCCTGCCTAATAGCTAGACGAAGTGCCGACCAGGACAAGTTAGTAGTGAGAATGGTTAAAACGTTAGGGAAAACCAACCGTCAGTGCGTATCAACCCCTAGTTTTTTTATATAATTTAAATTTTCTATATCTTTTTTATCTTTTGTTGTTTGGTGTATTAATTAACAGCGATAACCTGTCTCATTATACAGGGTGTAAGTACATGTAAACCCAGGGTGTGGCCACATTGTGGGTACTAAAGTGTTAGTATCCTTTCTTTTTTTTTAATTCATGAGTAACAGGTTATCCAATGTGAAACAGCATATGATTAAATTAAGTTCATTTTGCAATAATTGTTTATAGTTCTAGTAGCTGACGTCCCTAAACAGCACATTATTTTCTTTTGTATATATTTTGTAAATATAATCCATATATATAGGCAGTGAATTCGATATTTATTTTCCCAGCACCACCCAATAACGAGAACCAGTAAGTAAAGTAAGTTAGTAAAGATTATAATTATTATTCAGATATACTGGGTGTAACGCCCTGAGGTCTGAGCTAGTTTTATTTTGTCGGAGCACTCGTTGACTTATCCGGGCTAAGTAGTGCTTCGGCTTGCTACATCCCCACGCCCAGTAAGTTTTGTGATCATATACCCTACCTTTTGGGTAGGGGTAGAAAAAGGGTAGCACGGTATCTAGATGAGATATTAGATACTAGTTTATTACATTGGAATTGTATAATTAATACATGTACGATATATGCTAACTGATTTTTTTTTCTTAAAAATGGTGTTCCCTCTATATTGTCGAAGTCTTGTAAATCAGTAGAACTCAGTAAATAATTCAATCATTAATCGTTCTATTCTGTTCTAGTCAATCAAAATTCTATCATTATTTTTAAATCTAAATTGTATCATTATTTTTAATATTTCAGTAGGGTCCTTGGGGATTACTCTCCACAGACCTTACTTTGAAAAACGTGCTTGTGCTGCCATATGTACTGATAGCAATATAACAACCTTTACTTGTTCACATGAAATAAATACTATAGCCCCATGCACACACTAATGTTATAACTAAGATTCACTCCAAAATTTTGATTTGATAAATTATGAAGAATTTATCAGTAAACTCCGGCGCCTCCACCATATGTTACGTACCTGGCTGTCCCACAGCCACATACGCACGCTAGGGGGTGTAGCAGATGGTATTAAAAAAAGTTGAAACAAAGGTTACAAAAATAAAACATTTATTTAAATAGGCAACAATTGAAAAAAGGTTTAACTTAATTAGAAATGATTACATAAACTACTTACATTAACACTACCAGTTGGCCCATGGCTGGGGAGATTTGCCAAGCTCTCATTTTTTTTTTGTGTCACTTCTCTTGTCACCAAAAACTCACTAACTCTACTCTCTATTCTTTTACCCTTCTTTCCTATTCAGCACTCGTGGCTGACCTTAATTAGGCAATCCCCAATGTACCAATTTTCTATTGTTTATCTTTTAGATTTTAAACAATAAATGTAGACTCTGCTATTTTAATAAACTGTGCCAAATGTTAACAATGTTATTTTATTTTAAATGGACTAATAATAAACATAATTGATTAATTTAATTGAATATTGATTTCTAGCTTTTAATTAATAATATTTAAAATTGAATAATTAAAATGAATAATAATTTCTGGCTTTTGACAATATACTGTGTGTATTGAATTATTAGACATGGACATCTTAAATTACAAAGTTGCAATGTAAACCAGCAGCAAACAAGGCAAGCCGTCGCTGGTCAGCGTTAGCGTTAGCAGATCTAGCTCTGCTACAGTCAACAGTGCACACTACGTTCGATACGATACCAATTTCACTCATCCTTCAATGTAATATGTCTATTACTTTAATACACATTGTGTATGGTTTAATTATTTATGATGTAGATTTTCTTATCGAAATTAATTATAATTTTTTTTCTATTACTATTTTACTTTTAGTCACTGTTGCCGTTGAATAAATAAATTATTATTATCCTATCATTATTTACTCACTTTAATCGTGCTGACCGAAGTTAATATCCTAATGGTACATTCAATAGAACAAAAATAAACCTTAATGATATTTAAATACAGGTTTAAATGCGCCATGAAATGTACAATGTTTGCGGAAATTACCAATATTTAATGCAGCGTGCAAGTCAGTTATAGTTAACTATAATGTATAATCTAAGCATAAAGCATAAATGAAATATATTTATACTAGTCTCAGGACGTGCATGGCAATTAGTAGCATGCCAGAAAAATCATAAAATAGACACATCGTTTAATCTAGATGTTTCCGCTCGATAGTTTATTTTTAATTTACATTTAAAATATGAGCATTTTACTTTGAATCAAATGCTAACAATTAAATGTTTAAGGTCTGGAACTATCGCATAGCAAAATACCTTGTAGTTTGTAAAACAATAAATTATTTAAATACATTTAATTCCGGTTTCGTCATACCACATAGATGAAAATAGGTGTTGGTTTACATCAAAATATAATTTTTTCAATTATTAAGAATGCATTACTGCATATCTGTTTAAGATCTGTATAATTTTAGCGTTCCTCAGTGGTCTATTCTTTTAACACCACAAGTAATACAACCCCTGTATCCCTGAAAGTATTTCAAGTTACCTTGTGTGGGAGAGGGCTACACATTTAGAGGCAATGGATCCACATCCAATGTCGAGTATGCTAGATTTAATTACTGGTTTAGAAAAATCCTAGCTCCTCGACCGGCGATCCAACCCGGAACTCCAGGGTGAGAGGCAAGTGTCCTTACCACTTGACCACGAAGCCACCTAGAGTTATATATTTTATTGTTGATTCAATCATTCATGCAAAATGCAGATGCTTTAGATGTAACGAGAGGGATTAACTGCGAAGTCTGGCTTGTAAACTGTGTGGAAAGATACAATAAACACACGGTATATTGAAATATTTAACAAACATTCAAATTAATTAAGTGGATATGCACATAAAATGAACTATGAAATTATCATTGCATTTCCAACTACTGTTTCTACTGTTACTGGCATTCCCACCTATAATATTATTACTAAAATATTTCAGGATTTTAATACAGCTAAAATTGTTTTCCTCCAAGCATGTCTGGTATTAACAAATCTTTATAAAATTAGTACTTTGAAGCAAAATTAAGCATTCTGCATTGTGCATCGTAAATTACCTTATTTGAATTTTAATTTCCAACGGCCAGTGAGAAAAACGAACAGCACACTAAGGTTTTTCATTTAACTGGAGAAAAAAATTACTTTGCATTTTAAACAGGGTAGGTAACGTAGAAAGGAAATACAAATAAGAAAAAAATATTAATTACTAATGTCAGTTGCAATGAAAAATGAGAAGATGTTTTGTGAATTTACTTATCAGAAAAGTAAAATAAAATTAAACTGATTTACGTTCCTGAATAAACAATTTATTTTAAAAACGTGCCCTTGATTAACGAGGGTGTACAAATTAAAATAACTCCATCATTTTATTTCATTTGTCACAATATGATATAATTGCGCGATATACTTTTAAAATTCATGGATTAAATATACGTAGATAGTCCATCCTTATATAAATATTTAACGCTCTAAATCCTGGACTCAACAGTTTTATATCGACACGAACAACGCCTATTTATGGTGTTGTCAATTTTGACGTACAAATGGTCTATTATAACATATTTAGAGTTTCTAAACTAAAAAAATTCTAAATAGACACTGTTCACAACGATCTGAGCTGACAGCTGACACAATATTTTACAAATATCTACTTAAGATAAAATCAGAAGCTACAAGTTCCGATTTAACAAACATAGATATGCTATCGCGATGTTGTCCTTTTATTTTGCCATATCTAACTGATATTGTAAATACTTGCTCACGGGATAATGTTTTTCCAGATACCTGGAAAATTGCACGAGTTATTACTCTGCCAAAGAAAAATGTTATTACCGATTTCAATTACTTTCATCCCAGTACTATTAAAATTTGTTGAAAAACAAATGTGTTTTCAAATACAATATTACTTAAATACGTATAATATTTTATCGATTTAACAGTCAAAATTTCATGCTGGTCATAACTGTTCAAAAGCATTACTTACTATTGCTAATGATATCTTTGATGGAATTGATGATCGAAAAACTATAGCGACTATTTAAGTCTTTGATAACTATTTTGCATTTTGTGGAATTATCGGATATGCAATTTAATTAATAAAAAATTATTTGAATACTAGAGTCCCGTATGTTGAAACTAATAATGGAAAGTTGGGGATGTGTTGTATTTTACGCGGAGTTCCGCAGAGTTCTATTTTGGGGTCCTTTATTATTTAGTATGTCTACGTGTAAATATAACAGCATCCATGCAATATTGTTCTGTACATTTATATGCAGATGACACACAACTATTAGGCTAGACCCACAGTGGAAGCGCGGTTCGCACGATTACTCACGCCTACGCATGATCAATCCGAACTGCTGGTTTTAAATATATCCTCGTATAGGCCGCACGTATATGCTTTTACTGTGAGTTTAACCTTATTAATTTTTCACTAACGATATATTTAATGCTACAGATAATATAAGTAATGACGTAAAAAGTTTAACTGCGATATCAGAAAATCATTACCTAAAGTAAATCCTACAAATCTTTCGTTTTAATAAATATATGGTAAATCGCGGACATTTATTGAAGAAAATATTAAAGTTGCAATAAATGCTAATATGTTAGTATGTTCTAAAGTCGCAAAAACTCTAGGAATTGAATCAGACACAGAATTACGCTTTAAGAGCATGTTTCAAAATGTTTGCAAAATGCGTATTCTAACTTAAAATTTTTATTTCCTGTCTCATTCACTTAAAATTTAGTTGACTGATACTGTACTCCATTTCACCGAACCGTGACCCACTAACCAATAAAGCGGGCTATCTGGGATAGGCCCTCTGTCACTACTCATACTATTTTTACATTTTATGATTTCCAAGCTTTCGAATGTATTCAGCTGTCTAGTATTTGTTACATTCCTAATTAATCTTAAATTGCTAATATCTATTTTATGGTTGTTCTCTAACGCATGTTGGGCTACATTAGACTTACCTGGTCTATCATATTTGAGATGGGTCATATGCTCTTTGAATCTAGTTTGAATTGATCGTCTAGTCTGTCCAACATATTTTTGATTACAGTCCTTACAGCTAATTTCGTAAATCCCCAACTTTTCATTTGTTTCAATTTAGTCTATTGGATTGCCTAAAAGTTGTTGTAGTTTGTTTCTTGATGAATGAACCACTGTCATACCTACATCTTTAAAAATCTTAACAATACCACGGATGAATCGAAGATCGAATGGAATCGACATAAATTTCGAATTTTCTCTTTCATTTTGAAAGGTCGAGGAATTTCGAAGCAACTCTTTAAACTTTCTATTCCTAATTATTTTATCAATTAAACTTACAGAATATCCATTACTCGAAGCTATATCCTTAATCAATGCCTTTTCTTTAACAAACCTCTCCATCGTCTAGATGGAGTAGAAAATTAAAACACCATTTTGTGTTCAACTCAATGGTGAGAGTCTTAGGGATATATCTTAGAGTACTGATATCTTTTCTGTATATGTCAAATTCTAACTTATTTTCACTATATCTAATTATTAATACATCTAAAAATTGAGTTTTCACTTTCATATGTGAATTTAACTGACGCGAAGCGACTGTTTAATTTAGATACAAAGTTATCAATATCATCGCTTTTTGTATCGAACATTGCAAAAGTATCATCCACATACCTAAGCCAAACCCTGGGGAAATAGTCAAATTCTTCTTTTGCTTCTGTCTCGAATCTGTTCATGAAAAGACTGGCAATGAATGGTGACAAAGAGTTACCCATTGCTGTTCCTTCATGTTGTTCGAAGAAATTATCGTTGAATCGAAAACAATTTTGTTTCACGTAAAGTTTAGTTAGTTGAAGATATTCTATTACTACATCTCGACTGAGACTGTTTAATTCCAGTAGATCCTTAAGGTAGTCCAAGGTCTGTGGTATCGGAACACTTGGAAACAATGAACAAACGTCAAAGGAGATCAAAATTTCACCTTCTTGCAACTGAATATTTTTCATCTTATTAATGAAATCGTTGGAATTAATCACAGAGAAGCATTTTGATAGGTGGTAAGTCGGCGATCCGATTGCTGAAACAATAGGACGTACCGACTTTCCTGGTTTAGGTATCTTAGGCAAGCAGTACAATCTAGGTACACTTGGATTAGATACATGTAACTTCCTATTTAAAGCTGGAGTAATAAGGTTGTTGCATAATTTAAGTACATTTCTTACTTCAGTAACCATTTTTCGTAATGGATTTCCAGAAAGTTTTTTATAAGGACCATTCCTAATCAGACTGTCTACCCTTTCATAATAGTCCTCTTTATCTAAAATAACAACCTTATTGCCCTTGTCAGATTTTAAATAAAAACAATCTTTTTCACGCAACCGTTTGATAATTTTTCTGTCTTTGGTAGATTTTGACTTTTTATTTACTTTAGTGATAATATTTGTCGAGATTTTATTTCTGCAAGCTTCTCTGACAAATCCTTTAGAGGAATTAGGTATTGAATTGAACTTTCAACACTTGCAACAATCTTATCTAAAATGCCTTCAGAGGCAGGTAAAACAAAATTTAATCCCTTTTTAAGGAGATTAATTTCTTCTTTATCAAACGACTGTGAGGAATGATTTTCTACAATGCTGAGAAGAACATCTAAGAAGAGTTGAAAATGACATTTTACATATCTGTGAAAAATGTGTTGAGGTCAATGGTTTCCATTTTGAAAATTTATTAGTTTGAAGTGTGCACACTCCTCGTCAAAATAACGCATAATTTAATATTTATTATGTTTTATGTTCGATATTTTCTGAACCATTTTTCAGATTTGGATGGTCCTTTTTATCATTGTAAGGAGAGAGATTCTTCAGGAATTTTACTATGCTACTGATTTTTATTCGTAATGCTTGTTTGTTTTAATACCGCATATGATGTTGATATTGTTTTTATCCAGGAAAATTAAAACACGTTATGAATTGCGCTAGCAATTTCAGTAACTTCCAATGAAAATCACATTTTAGTCTCATTTTTTGTTAACATTTCCCTTTTTGATTCACCTTTTTTATAACTTTTATTAGAGGCAATACACATTTTTATATCCCTATATGTTTCTGCGACGACCCTGACATACCTTTCTAGTGTTCCTTCCAGTTTCATTATGACATTGCAACATTCTAGAAATACTTGACTAGACCATATCAAACCAGAGTTTGATTATATCCTTCTTCGTAAAGGATAACAACTACAACGCATTTAAGTTCCGAAAGATTGAGATTTTCAGTTGGAATAGGATTCATTGAAAAAGGAAAGCATAAAAGTGTGCAGAAAGCAAAGCTAACACAAATTGTCTATTTGTCAAATGGTCACAAATCTTGACACTTAATACACACATACACAGACGCGCGCGCGCGCACACACGCACACACGCACGCACGCACGCACCCACGCACCCACGCACACGCACACGCACACGAGATCGAAAAAAATTACAATTACTATACTCTCTTATATTAGGTATAAGAAAGTAAAAAGTATTATGTTGGATACTAAACTAAGTATTTATTATGTATCTGTTACATATTAACAGGCGTCGTTCTCAACGTTACGTTTAAATAATTATTGATAATTATTAATTTATTAATTATAAATTTAATTATTCCATTTAAATAATTCGTTGAAATACCAAAACAAAGTTTATTTTAAAATATATATGTTGAAGAATTATGAGGTTTATTATTATTGGCCAGTCAATTATTTTAGATAAAACAGGAATTCGAAAAGAAAATTACGTAATTACAGACATTTATGTTCATTTATATTCCTCCCACTGACGTATTATTGAATTTATTATTAACATTTACGATAAAATAAATATACAAACGACATATTATAGTACTGGTGAGGACTCTAATAATACAAACTATTTAAATGTGTAGCATAGCATAATGCGGATAAATCCGCGACTATAATTTACTGTATTCTACAAGTTGAGAATTTGAGGACCAAGTGAAGTTCATATACGATGAAATATATAATAGTCGAGATTTGGAGAGTAAAGTTACTTCAGCACTCTCGAGAATATATAACTTTAAATAAATAATAATGCTAGATGGTGAAGCACTTACCAAGTTACCGTATGCTTCAGCCTTATTTAACAAAGTCTTGTGCAATTATTACGGAATTTAAAATGAAATATGTTCGTATATGCTAATACATTTGAACAGGTCTTGTAATCCAGGTGACCTAGAAGTACTAAGCATTCCTGTACCTCTCTAATTATTATATAACGTAAATGATTGTATTGCTGTTTCAATTTATTTGAAGAAAGTGCTCATTAATTTCTTATTAGAAGTTTAGGTTTTTTTTGCATATTTGTAAATATTCTCCTAAATTTGTTATGAGTGTTATGACGGATTTTAAGATAAATCATTCATTAGTAATACGAATAAAGGATATTAAGAGGGAATCGAGAAAAAGTACGTTCAGGCACCATGAAATGTAATATTTTTAAAATTCTAGTAAAATGTTCCTTAAATTTTAATTCTTACAATCAATCAAGACCTAATCGATATATTAGATTGCCCAGAATATAATGTCAAAGAGCTAATTTGATGTAAGACATAAGATAAGATAATATTTACCATTAAGTGGTACAAAGCACAATATCTAGTTCCCTCAGTTGGGCAAAAATTCTAGTTTTTGCAATATAACCTCCGAACTTTTAGAGGTATAATTATCAAATGTTTGTGGTATACGAGTATATGATCAATAGACATGCATGTTTTGTGCCGCATGCACACAGGGTTGTTTCAGAAAGTTGGGGTTGGGTTTTCACTTCGATGTATTTCTTAGATTGTCAATAATCGCTCAGTTTGACAGATTAATATTGTATTTTAAAAAAAATGGTAAATTATTTTTTTATTTCAATAAGTCCTGTACAATATATCTACTGCAGGGATATTTTGTTTCTTTTTTTGTTTTGTTTTATTATTCCTTCCATTAATTTATATTCTTGCTAAAGGTATTAGATGCATACACTCTGGTAGGTAGAGCTTACAATTGACAGTTATTCCTTACAATACATTTTTGTTATGATCAAATAATGTCCCAAATTAATAAGCCAAGCAGTACATTTAGTAATCTCTACGTAGTAGCTACCAACCGTGGATCTTTAAGGGTTTCCGAAACTAACGACTGTTACGTAATGGGAACGATCTTTCTACCAAGCATTCACCAAAGTGGGGAATAGATATTTACGGAGCAATTACTATTCCGAAACCTTGCGTGTTGTTACGTGTTGACAACTAGGTTATTACGTAAACGGAATATAAGTAAGTAGCAGAACTGATTAACTTTTGGAACAGCTTTAGTGGTATGAGATCAAACCATATTTTGCTCTCTCTCTCTCTCTCTCTTGTTCGAATAACAAAGTATAATGTATTAAAATCGGACTTACTGATTGTGAGTTTGAGGTCAATATGTCCAAGTTAAATTGATTGAATGAAATATATGTAGGTAATAAACCATGATATTTTGCATCGCTCTCAGTGTGGAAATTAAAACGGCTACTTGTTTCTTTGTAGAATATTACCATGATACTTCGATAAAAAAGACGTGCTTTCTAGAAAATAGTTTTTTCAAATAAAAAATTGTTCAAAAATTATGTCAACGATCGAAAATGCAAAATTTTTATTGAAAAATATTTTTTTGTTTTATATTTTATGAAGTAATATTGATTTATTTATAAAACATGTTTACGAATGACGATATTTAATAAAAAATTGGTTTTCAGAATTATGTTATTATCTATGTTAATTTGGCGTCTTTATTCAATAATAGAAAAGTGGCGAATTTAATTCGAATAACTTTATAGTGGTATATAATGTATCAACAAAGTATTTGTCACTTAATAGGGGTCACAAAATTATTTCCCTTCAAAGTAACATTTATCATAAAGTAGATTAACGTTATAATTGTTACTAATTGAAAAATGGTGACGGGAACTACAACAATTTTACTATGTAGTTATGTTTACCAAAAAGTAGCAAATGCAACGAATGACGTCATTTTCTTGGAGGCTTTAAACTGGTGTTTATTCAGCTGCTACGAAAAGATTACTGCAAAGTTCGCACGTGCTTTACGACCCTCAATTTTAAGTTAGTGGAGAGCTGGCTGATCCGATCTATACTTCATTCATTTCATATAAACACATAAGAAATTGTTTACCTAGGCTCACAGGGCGCCTTCTGTCTACCTTTAGCTGTACGTGGTTCTCTAGCATAGGCGCGCGGTGCATTATATAGATACACAAAACGTATTTATATAATACCACGCGCCTATGCTAGAGGTTTTTTGTGTGCTTATATGAAATGAATGTAATATAGGTGAGGATAATTTTATTGTTTGGGATTGGCAAAACGTTAATGACTGACTAAACATCAACAAGTAGAAGTGTTATTATTAGCGAAAATCAAACAAATGATTAATCTGGAGATTTGCCTTGAATACCAACAAAATTCATTGTGGCGAAAATCTCGATTGGCCAAAGTTAACACTTTTATTCATATTTACTATCATCTCATTACTTTCACATATCCGTAAATTTTGTAATTTCCCTGAATTATTTAATTATAAACAGTTAACGGTAAATCACAAACAATTACACTCAATTACATTCTCTACTTCAACATTTGTTGGTTCTTTACTGCAATATCCGAATTTTCCGTGAATTTTCCCAACCTAGTTATTTATTTGTTTCAACGAATAAGGGTTGGTTCTACATCAATCAATTTATTTGTTAAATTGTTACTTTCACTTAACATTACTTTTCTAAAGATCGATAAATGCTGGAAAATCTTTATTATTGTTTTACTACTTTTCGACGCCATGTTCGATTGGTTTCGAATAAGAAAGTGTTGACTTAAAATTTAATATCACTTTATGGTAGATTTCCAAGGTATACATAACTTTGTAGTTATTTTGAACTAGTGGGGATTAGTAAAAATCACTTTAAAGTCTGTTTGTAGAAGTAACGTTATTTTTACTAAAAATGTCACTAATAAGTGAATAAAAGAAGAAGAGAGAATACTTAAGGAAACTATTAATAAACAACAAAAACTAGAAGAAGAACTTAAGAACAGGAAAGAATTGGAAAAATATCAAAAGATGTTTGAAGGAAATAAGAAGAATAGAAACAAAAATTTTTTTTTGAAGAAGAAATCAGTTTAATTAAGAAATACCACTTTGTTTTCTTATCTGTTACTTTATTAGTTATTTTTTTATCACAAATTTAAAGTTCCAGAAAATTTCTCGACAACGTCAAAGGACATTAGCTAGAACACGTTCAGTTATCACTACTTTAAAGTGATTCTTTGGTAACACTATGCAGTCGGCATTACTACCACTTTTCACTTCAAAGTTGAGAATGCTTTCAAGTATCGCAGAGTAGTATCCGCAACGTTGCATATACTGCAGCAGTTGTTTGAAAGTATAATAACTATACAGTACCTGATTTCAGTAGAATTTACGTAGTTGTTAGTACACGGGCATACCACAAGGTGAATTTTACACTAAAGTCGCAAATTTAGTGACAGTTATGTAATGCCTATATTAAAGTTCCAATGCCAGGTCCCGTTAGTTTGGTGCTAATTGGGAATAGTAAATTTGTTTTAATATACATAATGTGACAATATTATACCAGTTCTCATATTTTCACACCACATAGGGAAGCAGCTAGTTCGAATACGTACATTGCTGTGGCAAAGTCGCGACAGTCATTCACATGTCACATTTTGTATCTAATTGTAAGAGAATGTACATGCTTGACTGAATGTTTCCCTATGTAGTATATTGAAATGAAAACACGGTATACATATCCAAAAATTAAAAATTTCCCGTTGTCGATTCATTTATGATTTAAGTATATAAGAAAATATGATCAGATTGCATTTGCAACTGGCTAAACCTGGATAATCACAGAAAATTACTATTTTTTGTTTATTTTCACCAAATACTTTTATTCCCTATTCTCTTCTTTTCTACATTTTAAGACTAAATCAAAATGTTATGTATGAGATTTTGCAGAAATTTTTAACTCTCTACTCATTCCGCGACCCGTAGTACTTTGTACTTTCATTTCACTGTAACTAATTTATTGAAAATGTTAAAACAGAACTAATTATATATTGATAAATTATAAATTTTGAGAAATTTATTTATCAACAGTTGAATGCCGCAAATGTCCTCCTTGTTCTTTCACACACTCCTCTAAGTGACGAAAGAAATTGTCAATTACCAATCTGACCATAATGGGCGTTTTCACTACTTCTTAAATCTCAAAACAAATATGTTTATTTGAAATCTAACTGATAGATATTCACCTTGTGCAACTCTGTTTGAAATATAAGTCTCCCATTGTTTAATAAAAAAATAAACATTTATTGTGGCAATTTGAACACTCATTTGACCTTGAAGCTGAGTGATGTCACACAAACCGGAATCATGTTGGTAGCATTTGTCAGAACGCCTAATACTACTAACATCACACCACAACTGACACATTTTACATTGTTTACGGTTAGTTTTGTGGTTATGTTCTGCGTGTTCATTTACGAATTGTGTTTTGCTTTGTTTCTGCACATTATTGGAAGAAAATGGAGCCAGGATCTTCTAAAGGAAATGCAGAAAATCTGCCGAAAGTTGACTTTATTATGGTGGACGAGTTTTGCATGTCAAATTTGGATTATTTATCAGCAGAAGTCAGGAATATTAAAACAAAACGGTAAGTCATTAGTAATCTTATTTTCGTGTAATTTATTTATAAATATAATGGAACTACCATTATTTTAACATGCAATTGTTGTTACAATATTTTTTCAGTTTTCTGATTCTTCTTTTAACTGTAAAATTTCAATAATTTAGCATCAATTTCTAAATACAACTAGTTTTCTTACATCAAAATGATCTTCACAACAGTAAATGTTTCTGGTTTTCGTCAACTGCTTCTCAACTTTGGCTATTTTAAACCATGCTTTTAGTCTATTTTCATCTGGTGGAACGTAAACGAAAATTTTGATTGGACAATTCATGTTGTTATTTGTACATGTTGGTATAAAGAACTTTTTAAACATGTTCCACACACAACAATCCAAACTAAATAGAAACGACTGTCAAAGTCAATTTCGACGTCAACTGTCAAAAAGCAGAGAACCAACTTTGCAATACACCGATGTGTCATGTTCAAGGTCGTAGTCCCTTTGACGTCACTAAGGTAAGTTGCGTGACGTCCCGTAAAAGCGCGCGCTTTATTTCCGCACATTTGTTTTTTTTTTTTTTCGATAGAAATCGTGCTCAAAAAAAAAATAAAAAATACGGCAAGTTTTTTTATAAAACATACATAAAGCACATAAAGCAATAAAAAAAATCTGTGAAAGGCCCATTGGGAAATTATGTGATATTCAGTGCTAATATTCATTTATAGATCTAAGCGTCGGGGCTTATTCCTGTAGAGTTTGTTTTTCAAATAGCACCAAATAAAAATCAGGGTCGGTCAAGTTATAGTACTTACGGGGCCAATTTATGGTTCCATTCTGTGAAATCAATCGTTGCGTGGGAACGCCTGTAGCAAAATGGCCATGTTAATTCATGTCGTATGACATGTTGCACCGTCTTGTTGGAACCAAAAGTCCATATCTTAAACTTGTGGTATAAAGAAATTTTGCAATATTTCACGGTAGCGCTCACAATTACCCGTTACTTCATTTTCTTCGAGGAAATAAGGTCCAATTAATCTCGAGACTGAAATAGCACGATACACAGCTTAGGCATATGTAAAGTCCGCTTATGAAGTTCTTTTGTATTTTGACGTGCCCAGACGACAATTCTGTCTGTTGACGAATCCATTAATATAGAAATGGCCTTCACTGCTCATAATAACATCAGGTACAGTTAGTCGCAACTCGAAAAAGTTCTGAAAAATTCAATTCGTCTGATTTTATTGTCGTCTTTTAATTGATGAACAACAGCAATTTTGTAGGGATGAATCTACATTACTCTTAACATTCTTCGGATACTGCAATCTGAGGTCTCGGGAGCAGCCACATGATTTTTGACTGATCTTTTGGGACTGATTATCACTTGGTTGTCTACATTATTCACATGGTAGTTTTGTACTGTCTATTTCCCGTATTCAATTGCGCGCTAAATCATCTTTGCACGACGGTAAGTGATTTGGAATTATGTAATTGTTCTACATAAAACATCTGCTGTCGTATTGTCCACTGCATTGTTTGATAACTGTCATAATTATAGATCGGGAGGCAGCGATAAATGACGTCAATTCAAGGGTTGCCTCCAGGTGATGTGCCACCGCGTAAAATGTTCATACATACAGGGTGTCTCAACCAAAAGTAGGCACCCTGAATAACTTTGGAGATAAAATTTTTTTTGAAAAATTGGTGAAACACGTCGACCTTGTTTCCAAGGGGGACATATTTTAATGTAATACTTGTATACCTATCATCATCCCTTTACCCTACACGGCCACCCCCTCAAAAAATTCAAATGGCAAAGGGGGTCGAGTGATACATCTTTGAAAGATCTTTCAATTCTCTACACGACTGTGTATTTTTTAAACTTTTATCGATTCGTTCCTGAGAAATAATTGTTTCATTATTTTAGGTTCGGGAAATAAAAATAAAAGAAGCAGTTTTAATGATCGTATATATTGTCCAAAATGGCCCCCACCGATTTCATACAGTAGTATAATCTGTCTTGAAATTCTGTACGAACATTTCTGAACATATCTGGAGTCAATACACGGCATTCTCGAACAATTCTTTCACGTAACTTTTCCAGAGATGCGTGTTTTGTTGCAAATACCTTCGATTTCAAATGTCCCCACAGAAAGAAATCCAAGGGGGTTAAATCGGGTAACCTAGCCGGCCACTCCACAGGACCTTTTCTTCCAATCCATCGCTCAGGAAACCGATTATCCAAAAATTTAAGGACTGCTATAGCAAAATGTGGGGTACCCCATCCTGTTGAAAAATAGTTCGCTCTAAAAGATTATCGTCTTCTTCGAAGATTTGGGTAATTATTGGGTCTATGTTATTTTCTAATAGATCGAGGTACCATTCGCCATTTAAATTGTCAGGAATAAAAAACGGACCGACAATGTGATCCCCTAAGATGCCAGCCCAAACATTTAACTTCAGAGGCCTTTGGGTATGAGTTTCCATGAACAAATGTGGATTGGTTTCACTCCAATACCTACAATTGTGCCTGTTTACCTCCCCATTTAACTGAAATGTCGATTCATCAGAAAAACACGTATTGTACAGTAGATTGGCATTACCGTTTAATTTTTCACTAAAAATCTCACAGAATTCAAGCCGACCATCGGGATCATCTTCGTTTAATGCTTGTACCAATTTAGATTTATATGGATGAAATTTGTGGGCCTTTACAATTCGATGAACAGTGCTTCTTGATACACCGCAAACCTCAGCTACTTTCCTGATCGATTGAGTATTATCCATCTGCATATGACCCAGAGCTGCTACTTCCACTGCTTCATTCCTAATCGGTCGCTGAGGTTCATGCTTTTTGTTTCCTACAGAACCTGTTTCCATAAATGTTGTCAATAATTGTAAAACATACTGAGAACCAACCCTTCTATCTGGGTGATTTCTATTGAAAATGCTCTCCGTAGCTCTAGCACAATTATCGTTTTTAAAATAAATGCTGACAATTTCTATTCTCTCCTGAAGGGTATAAACCATTTTGAGGACTCACTCTGGTAAAATGTATCTCGATTTAAAATTTGTTGTGAACAAATTAATGTTCAAGGACTATCAAATACTTATGAGTCTTTTATTAATCAAAAACTTAACGGACAAAGAGAGTGTTTTTTTGTCGAAAAAACTCGTGTTGATTTGGGAGCACTAAAAAATGTAGTTTTTTTATAAATTCCAATACCCAGTGCCATGTATTTTAGATTTTTTAAACGATTTCGATTGTGTGTAATCATAAAAAATAAAATTATTTCCCTTAAGAACGAATCGATAAAAGTTAAAAAAAATACAGTTATGTAGGGAATTGAAAGACCTTTCAAAAGATGTATTACTCGTCCCCCCTTGCCATTTGAATTTTTTGAGGGGTAGCCGTGTAGGGTAGAGGGATGATGATAGGTATACAAGTATTACATTAAAATATGTTCCCCTTGGAAACAAGGTCGACGTATTTCACCAATTTTTCAAACAAATTTTATCCAAAATTATTCAAGGTGCCTACTTTTGTTTGGGACACTCTGTATATGTTAGTTTTGCGAGTTCGGTAAGATCTGAAGCTATACGAAGAGGGTTGCAAGTATTCGTGAAGGTAACACAACCACACATGTAGTGTTAACTAACGAATATAAGTGTAAAAGTATATTACCAATATTTGTTGTAAATGTTCCCGAGTTAATCTCCGACGCCTCTGATTAAAAATCCACTTATACTGGGAGAATAACCATTCAACGTCGACAGTTGTAATTGGCGCATCTTTAAAATATCTGAACTCTTCAGAGACTTCATATTTATGTCTTCTGTAGAAAAGAATACTACTTTGTCATTTAAAAGTTCCACTATGCTTGACATCGTAAAAAATCTGGGATTGTTTTTCAAAACAGTTTCGAATTTTGTCTTAGCAATGTTCTCCGAAAATTTAGAAATGTACACTGCAGTGCCGTGAACCGCATCTGCTATAGTGCTAGAATTTGTAGATTCTAGTACTTTAGATGAAATCAGATGTTCGATCAGATGTACTGAGCAATTTTCCTCCGATGCATCCACTAAAACATTTTGTCACCTTCTAGCAGCAAGCATTGGTGGTTTCATCAACGCTAATCCAGACGTATTTGTCATTCGGTTCAGTATAAGTTTTTTGTTTAATACCGTCACATTTTTGTGATAAATACTTTTTTCTTAGTGTAGTTTCCGATGGCACCTGAACATTTCTATACTGCCTACTAATACACTTTTGCGAAAATTGTCTAAGTAGCACATTATTTTGTTTTTTCCACGATGTAACCAACCATCATTTTAAATTAATGTAGGTTAAAATTTATTTGCCTATCACTATCAGTAACACTATCACTCACATAATTTTTATGAATGTCCGAGGCAATGTGTCTCTTAATGTTTGGTTTCACGTTGCAAGAAAGCACTTTTTTACAGCTTGTGCAATATAATTCTGTAACGTTAAATTGCAACTTCAGGAAACCACTAATCCACAAGTTCACTTTATCCTCAGAAGGAATTGAACAAGACATTTTAAAAAAGTTAATCTTCGTTGTATTTAATTTCGCACTGTTTACGTATCTACGTACGTACATATTAATATACATAGACGTTTTATTAACACTATTTATTTAGGTATTTATTTATTTTCAACATGCAACACCCCCCGTCCAATTGCTGGCATAACACAATTAGCTGGGGGTTGTACTCATTGACCGGTAGCTCAGTTAGCAGGTCTTGAATAAGGGCTTAGATTGATATGAGTTCTCACCAAAATCTAGGCTGTACGCCAGGACTTTTGCAAGTACCAAATACTTAAAAGTTTACTTTAAAAGGTAAAGATAACGCTAACACTTGAATTCTGTTGGGAAGGAAGTCGAATAAAAAGATATTATTTAATAAAAAGTATAACAAAGATTGGTATAAATATGTACAATAATTTACTTAAGCATAGATGGCCTCTTTTAGTAAAAAAAGCCTAGTTTTGGTTGAAGACCAAGAAATAAACAAAAGCAGTGACTGATATCTTACAAAGATTCTTCTGACCAAATACAACTGTTCACTGGGAACGAACATCTTACGTAACTTCAAATGAGTTAGTCCAGCGAAGAATCCACCAACGCACAGTGGACGGAAACGCCAAAAAGCTGGCCAAAATTAAAAAAATGAAGATTTTTTTTTTGAAATGGAAACATTTTAAATCGTTGTAGTGGTACCCCTAGCATTAGAAACGACCATTAATACCAGTCCGGGTTCACTACCTGAGCGAGGAAATTACTTATTGTGCGACCGTGCAGCGCGTCACTTCGACTGCTCGCAACGCTTCAAAAATCGATAAATTTTGTCTGCAGCGTAAAAATTCTCAAAGTGCAGTTTTCTGTGTCATAAAAATGGATTCTGCATCAGAAAGTAAGTACAATTAAAATATCTCAGTATCAGATCAGTTTATTTATATGGTAATTAGTAAATAATTATCGAAGTGGAGTGCATTTTTGTACATGCAACGATTCATAAACTAAACAAAAAAAGCCATAAGTTACGCAGTTGGTGATGGTTGGTCTTGAAACTTATTGGAATGTGTTCAATGAACATTTTGTCGAAAGTGTATAAAAAATTAGCTGCATCTTTTTTGCATCTTTGCGAGATATTGACCAAATTGTGCGCGAATGCACGGATGCATGCACATTCGTGCACCATAAATTGGGCTCCTTTTGAATGCGACGATGAATGTAATTAAGATAGTAATTGAATAAAATTAATTTTCAAAGTCATTACTCATTTTTATTCCATTCCCCAGATCCTAATTTTCCCGAAACAAATGAAACACATGAATTCGCTTCAATTCAATAATAATTTTTGGACTATGTATATATTTTTGACCGTAATTTTTTTTGAAATTCTATATGGGATTCTTCATCAGCGACCCAAATAAACTGTGTACAAAGTTTTGTAAAAATGCAGCGATAATTGGCGAGTTTTGGTATGTTTTGGGGGGATTTCATGGCCGCCATTTTGTTTTTTTCAAAATTCAACTTCGGATTCTTGATCAGCGACAAAAAAACCCCAGTATACACAATTTCAGTAAAATAACTCAATGCCTTTATATTTTGGCCAGCTTTTCGGCGTTTCCGTCCACTGTGCAACGGCTAAGCTCTTAATGGGTTCGGTGTCAGTTTGCATCACCACTGTCAGTACTGCAGTTACCCTTGAGAAAAAAATGCCAGTTTTATAAAATATCGTTTTCCTGCTCCACCCAGTATATAATGATCAGTTCGATCCACCAGTTATCCTCTTTTCTTGGTCCAGGTATTAACATAAAAAAAGGGGAGAGTTTTATGAGATTAGTATTATAGGCAAAACAAAGTAAAAAGCTGTGACGTTTGAATTGTTCAGCTACGTAGACAAAATATGAGAGTTAACACAAATTTACAGAGTAAATTGCAAACTAAACAAACGAGGATCAGTATCCCACAATATCATAGGAAGTTGAAGACTTCAACTAATTAAGTATCAATAAAAGTTACGTTAAATAGAAAAAATACTAGTCCAACAAATAAGCTAGGTGTAGCTATGATAATAAACAAAGTGAAATAGGTATTCACTATATGTTAAGATATTTTTTGTCTGTATATAGCCAGACAACTAGAATGATAACGTAAATAAATATTTGCTAAATATAAAACAATATGATAATTTTCAAATTAAAGGTAACGTTAAATTAAATTATGTATCAGTTCCTCGGAGAGAGGTAATAATGAATTTCAGATAAAGCTAAATAAAGACATATAGCTTGACTATATGTTTACTGCAGTGTAACGAAGTGATTTTGTTTATAGAATTGAATTAGGTAACTAGGTGCTATTTGTCTGTTTCGAAAGATATTTTAAACATTGTAGCGCCCTTACTAGTAGTATTGTCAGTTGGTCATTAATAATAGTATAATTGTTAATTATAAGATAGGTCATGTTAATCTGTTTGTATAGACATTCCGAATATGCCGAGTTACAGGCAGTACGTGGACCGCGAAACGCGAAGCGCGCATATTGCCCCCGGCACTTCTGCGCCCGCCCTACCGTGAACGATCCCGATACTGGAAACAATCAAATCAGTTCCCGTCTGACCGCCAACCGAAGTACCACGCCGACCAGCACAGTAAGTAATCTTGTGAGTATAGAGGTACATAGGTAGATAAATTTAATGCGGAATTATTCTAAGTCGGGAAACAGGTGACGTAGTTGCAATATTCCGCTCATGACTACCGTGTCCTCCTACTTCTGCTTTTGGCAGAGTTTAGTAGCTTGAGGATTTTTCAAACAAGTCAGTTGCCATTTAGCTGTTGACTGAAGAACCACGCCGACCAGCATAAGCATCCAGGACAGTACGTTGCTGCCGCCAGTACCGACCAGACGTACCGACATCGACCACTCCAGAGAGGAAGCAGCCCAGGATACGGAAGTAGGTAGCAAGGTTTGATAAAGGTATAGTAAATAAAAGCCATAGTAAGTCATAGTCATAGTCATAGTGTGCTTGTATTAACGCTTCCCCTCCTGGTATCCGTCCGCCATCTGCTTATGGCCGATTAGTTATTGCTGGTCACCTTTTTCACTGCTTAATCACCGTATTACCGTGTCGCACCGCTTGTCCGTCCGCTTACTACCTCGCTCGCCGATCATAAATACCGTTTGTAGAATAAGGTGTAAATACTAAGGTATATATAAAGTGTAAATAATAATTAGTGTGTAGAATAAATGTAAATATATTGAATAAGAGGCCTTTCATTGACTGTAGTGTGTAAGTTGCCTTTTCTCGACCCCTGGCTTAACCGTTTCTTCACTGTAGTTACCCGGCCTCTATCGTCCCGCCGATAGAGTAAAGTGGTGTTTCTGCACTCTAAACAGAAACTGGCGCCCGAGATATCCGTACCGTGAGCACCGCCGTAGTGTTGGGCGTCAAAGTGACACTTCTGATCTTGTGTAGAGGAGCGAAGTACGTCACAGCAGATAATCAAAAGTTAATCAATTGCCAGATAACTAGGAAGGTATCTTTGCCAGAGAACTAGGCAAGGCTCCACTAGAGTAGCGTGCCTGACTAAATACTAAGTAAACGTTCAAGTAAGCATTCGATATTTTAAATTTAGAAAAACCTTACGTTATTGAGGTCTGGTTGGTAAATATATACACTGGTATAAAATGATCCACCACAAAACAAATGCACCACATTAGATAGTTTTCACAAAGGTTATAAACGAATAGGTTTAGTCCAAAAAGGTGTACCAATCTCTAAATGTCACCACTCATCACTTTTCACAGAGCTACCAACGTAGCCAGGTGACCTAAAACATCAACAGACAAAGACAGAAAACAACTAACTACGATACAAAAATGGCGACATCCGTTGCCGGATAAATCTAAAATTTACAATAACCGAAAGTTAGTTTAAATTAGCACACGAAATTATTACAATATCAGAGGGATATTAGATAAATTGCCAACAAGGCACGATAAATCGATACTAATCAATATTAATGATGGCTGTTCCAAAGAACAACCAAGGTGAACTGATCACTGAAAAGCAAATTCGCCCAAGGCATAAATTAAGATAAATACGGTACGATATTATTATGAAAATTACCTCAAAAGTACGTTAAATTAATATAACAACTTTTTAAATAATGATGATCATAAAATTACACGATAATACCAGAAAAAAATATAAATTTTACCAGACCGCTGAACTACAGGTGTTGTCTCCAGAGCGGTACACTAGTAAGAAGGAAGAAGCCCCGTTCTGTTCTCCCACCTAAACTCAGTTATAGTTTGGAAAGAGACAAACATTTGAGAGTAGAGTATGAGCAATAAAGGTAGATAGATATTTAGTGCAAAAATCTGCAAAACTAACTGTTCCAGTAGAAATCAGTGGCGCCATCTGGACCAGACTGGCAGAAACTTAATTCATCGTGGAGAACAACAAACTGGAATGATATGGCTTGCAATTTCGTTACACACATCGGGCAGTCGGTGTAAACGTGATAGACAAAAATAACCTCGCTATTAGACTGTCGGCGATACCAAGCCTTACCCTCTCAAGATGGCGATCAGTAAGTAATCGTTTTTATAGCAGCAAGCCGTCCAATTACCTGAAAAAAATATTTTAAAGACTTGTTCCCATTTTTTCAAAGAAAACGCAGATTTATTGCATAATACCTACATATCTAAGAATATTTTATCATTTATTATTTGGGAATGTTTTATTAGGTGTTTACAATATAATATTCTACTTACACACATACGTAAGTAAAAGTCGTCTCTGGACTTTTCGCTACCCCCCGATATCTAGTCATAACCAGTAATAAAAATTCCAAAGCCTTCTCTTTGATATAAAAAAAATCCATCGTAATAATTTATTTAATTTTTGTAATGAAAAATATAATCCATACTGCCAGATCATGATTACAATAGGTCGCTTGGTTAAAAAATATACCTGTAGTTTAAAATTCTTAATATAAAAATTTATTTTATACTATATATACATTGTGGCTTTTCTGTTTTGATCACCTCTCTATATTCCCTAGCAATCTCATATGTTGAATGTTTTTTCATTTTATATGAGAACTTTCCTCTAGCAATGCTTATAAATAAAATGAAATATCTCTATAAAACATATGCGACCTATAATACAAAATGGATATAGCTAGAATCTTTGGCGTGCAAGCTCATGTGCATACAATTTATAATCCATACATGGATTAAATAAAAATTATTACTAACAATGCTTTCATAAATTTCGAAAAACTGAATAAATGCGATCTAGTCAGTACATAATATTATGCATATCCATGTTATGATACCATAAATAAACCTAAAATAATAATTGTGCATTTCAAAAATTTGTAAACGGAAAAATTGTACAGAGCAAGACTGAATAGTAAAATGACAACTGCCTCATTAGTGTCATGATTTAATTTTTCATATATTCTCATGGACTTCCTATAATTCCGTAAATTACGGCACATAGTTAATTGATAGGTATAAAAATTCAACGCCGCAATTAACACTATTTCCCCTTTTCTGATTTTACTAAACATTAACAGGCGATTCATAATTCCTGTAAACACATCGTGTCAGTGTACAGTTGCGGCCAATAAAGATGGGACAATTCTTATCACAGATTTTTGCTAAAATGTTGTTGTTTGTACTGGGGATTTTTATTATTGCATGCTAACAAAACCAGTATCTAAAAAATGCAGATAGTAATGAGGCATAATATGAAATAATCAATTTAAGTCACTTTTACATTACGCATTTATTGTCCGCAAGCGTATATATACCGGGTGACACAGGAGACATGTAACACTCCGTAGCATGTTTATTTAAAAAGATATTATTTTGAAATTTGGTACACTTATATAATGCGTGATTGTCCTTATTTAAGTACAAAAAATTTTTGTCCACCACTTCCGGTTTCACCTGAAGTGACATCTACTCTGTTATTTTAAATGGCACCCTGTATATATTTTTTTACCTATCTGATTCGTCTCTAGATTCTCTTTTCAACCATGTATCGGAATATGGCATTTGTTTTTAAAATGACAGTTAATATCAATTTTAGTTTGTTAAGTCTAGGTGGCCCTGATATGAACCTTGGCATATATTGATGCGTAGTGTGCCGTGATATCGAAAGACCTCTGGCATGCAACTTTGTGCCTCATATTTTTTTGGGAATAACCAGTAGCTAAACAGACTAATAAGATCTAACTTAAAAAAAAATATCTTTAAACAACCCACGATATCTTAAAAACCAAGATAGGAACCTCATTTTTTTACTTCACCTAGTTAAAAAATACTTATTTGTCTTTTATTTGTGTCCAATACAATTGCTGTGCCTATCATATTTTGCTTTCTTCATTAAAATTAGTATCGAATGTTATTGCATAGTAATGAATATTGTACTGCAACAAAAATATTTAGTAAGCAGGCGGTGGAAACAAAAGAAGGTAAAACGACGCGTCATTTTGATTTGACAATTAAGAATTGTTTACTTGGCAGCAATTTAAGTATTTTTCATTAAATTATACCTAAGTTATCACGTTTTTAACTCTATTTTGCCATGTATTCACGAAATGAAAAAGTAGATATGCTACTAATCTATGGCGAATGTAAAAAAAATAGCAGGCAGGCTGCTGTCTTATATGAAGAAAGATTTCCCGAAAGAATTCATCCACCAAACAACTATTTTGTAAGAGTTGAACGGCAATTCAGAAGTGAACCAGAAGTACCGGAAAATAATTTCATTATCGATGAAGACTCGGAAATCAATGTACTTGCAATTGTCGAGGTAGATCCCACGATTTCGATAAGACAGATTGAGGACCAAACCGGTGTAAATCGGGAATCAGCTCGACGCATTTTGAAAAAACATAAATTTAAATCATACAAGTACCAAATACACCAGCATTTATACGAAAATGATTTTCAAAGAAGATTGAACTATTGCAATTGGTTTCTGAACAGACACAATTTGGATAATAATTTTCATGAACAAATTTTATTTTCCGACGAGTCCAGGTTCACTAATTTGGGATTATTCAATCGTAACAACACCCGTTATTGGGCACAAGAAAATCCCAGAAATATGAGAGAAAGTGCATATCAGGAGCGATTCAATTTTAATGTATGGTTAGGAGTAATTGGAAGAAGAATTATTGGGCCAATAATTTTTGATGGTCCATTAAATGGAGAAAGATATTTGGGATTTTTGCAAAACCAGATACAAGATTTTTTTGGAAGAACTGTCACCTAATGTTAACCCAATAATTTTTCAACAGGATGGGGCTCCACCACATAACAGCAGAGTTGTGGTGAATTATTTAAATGAAAGGATTGGAGAAAACTGGATGGGAACAAATGGGCGTTCGATGGCCTGCAAGGTCACCAGACCTTACGCCGCTTGATTTTTTTGTATGGGGCTACCTCAAGGAAAACGTTTATAGGACTCCACCAACAAACAGAGAAGACATGGAAATGAGAGTCAGAAGAGCAATCGATGGGATTACTAGAGACGAATCAGATAGGTAAAAAAAATATACAGGGTGCCATTTAAAATAACAGAGTAGATGTCACTTCCGGTGAAACCGCAAGTGGTGGACAAAAAATTTTTTGTACTTAAAAAAAGGAAAATCACGCATTATATAAGTGTACCAAATTTCAAAATAATATCTTTTTAAATAAACATACTACGGGGTGTTACATGTCTCCTGTGTCACCCGGTATAGGGTGGGAAAGAAATACTGAATAATGACCAGGGAGAGGAGACTGGACTAGAGTCCAGGACCGGTAGCTACTACTACTTCATATGGTTGACAGAAAGACATACGTAGACAAATCAATGGAAAAGTATAATATGAATATTGAAATACATACCGCTTGATACAATGTATTATTCAGAATGACTAAAGTCTGCCATGGCATTAGCACACATGGTCACAACTAATTTTCGTTTTGCATTCGTAGCTGTTTGACCGATTTGATCTGTACAGGGGTATCAAACGAGAATTGACTCTCCTTGTAACTTTTTTATTTTTCAAGTTAAGGAAATATATTTCAGATAAAATTTGTAGGGAATTTTATTATTTTCTTTATGGTGATCATTGAATATACAGGGTGTTATAAAAGCGGGACATAGTGAAGTTGCATTTTTTTAATGGAACGTTAACATATTTTCAGTTTTTTTGAAATTTGCACATTTATTCGAATCCAACGATGTATATATGTTGCATATTTGCATCATTCATTTGGAAGATACAAGGTGTTAAATTATTCATTTTTATAACTGTAATATATAGTTGTACCAAACACAAAGTCGAGGTAGCCATGGAAAAATAAAAAGAAATATATGTTGCAACGTGTTAATAAAATTATATGTCGATATAATTTCTCTTCGTTGAACTAGACAGATCATCTAAAAACTCCTCAATTTGGTTATATTAATCATATTATAAATGTCCACATTTAAAGTGCCTTCAAAAAAATGGGTAAACCTTTGTCACGTAAAATATCACACCAAACATGGACATAAATTATTCCTTGGAATTGTATTTCCATTATTTGGTGTGAATTTCTCAAAGATCAATATCTGTGTTTTGTCTGTTAAAATATCCTGCCGTGGTAAAGGTGAATTCATTTCCATAATATTAAAAAAAGTTTTAATCTCTTCCTAACCTATTTATCATATATGTGGTATGGTCCAATGTATTTTCAATATGAGTTTATCTAAATGCTTGCACAGGTCAAATATTATAAGGAAAAAAAATATTTCTGCTTAAAACACGTTGAATGAAAATTCTAATACTGCTTCTGAAATGGATGTATTTAGGTATTCATTAAAAAAATAGTAGGTACTATATCAATTCTCTCCCACATGTTTAAAATCTAATTCTCTTACTTTTTATCTGATTAAAGGCAGGAAAATCATAAAATTCCCTATAACTTTTATTTAAAACATTTTTCTTTAACTCGAAAAATAAAAAGTTACAGGGAGGTCAATTCTCGTGTGATAGCCCTGTACATATGTGTACCCTAAATGCAAAACTCGGTTTTTTCAATTATTTAAAAACTCATAATTTATGTTATTCAAATATAAGAATACATTGTTTATAAGACTATTTGGCCACTACGGTACATAAGTTAGTATTTTGCATGGTAAAATAAGTGTAAAAATATAACTCAGATACAACACTTTGGTTATTTGCTATTAACCAATCATGGTGCAGTTTTATGTACCACATTGACCAACACATGTTTTCTGCCAGACCTGCTGTCAGTGTTTACTGAATTTAAAATGAACAAGGTCTTGATAAATTTGAATTGAATGAATCTGCATATATATTTAATAAATAAAATGTTTTTAAATAACTAGTAAATAATGTTTTTTATTACAGCTCTTTGCATTTTACAAGTTCCTAAATTACGTGGTTTTTAATATTAAATGTAGCTATTTTCCAAGTATATTACAAAGTAACAAAAGTGTGCACACTTTTGGACAGATTGTTATACCTTTTTCTTTAATAATCAAATAACTAATTAAAATTGTTTTACTGTTTTACTAATACATGCACATTTTATTTACAAAATTTGCATAAGGTAGATACAAAACCTGGTTTTGAATCCTTTAACTAATTATTTTTTTATATTAAGTAATTTTTAGCAAAAATTTTGTCTTCTAATCGGAAATGTATACAGTGTTATTTTTTACACAATATTAGTGGTATATTAACTAAAATATTTGAAAAAATGTTTTATGCATTAAAATATTTTAATACTCAAACTTTAACATTAACTATTATTTTATTTTGAATAGCTATAATATTAAATTTAAAAGAATTTATTCCCCAAAATTCTAATTTTTATTTAATAATTTTCTTAAATTTAGCATTTTTTATAAACATGTGAGCAATTTACGTGCAATTTAGTGTCAATTTAGAAATTGTGGTCCTAAAAATGTACACTTATGTAAGTGGAAAAAGAGGTAGGGTCTCTTAGGTCGGCAATAAGTTAATTTTTTCTACATTGGTTCATACATTTCTTATAATTCTCATAATTTCAATTACATGTTAATATGTAATATTTATTGTATCAAATTTTCTTTCCTAATATAGTAATGTTACAAAAACAAACATAACACTGAGCACTGTAAACTATACATATGCACCTTGGCGAGTATTAAGATGATTTCATATTTTTTACTGTGTATCGTAGCGAATAAAAAATAAATAACACCATAGAATAGAAAACCCCCGAATATCAAGCCGAAGCTGCACGAAACGAATGATATGCCAAACACCGTTATGTAACTAACTCTACGCGGTCATAAGACAAGGCCAACTGCAGAACAGGGAAACAAACACGTTCTTTATTATCCACAAATCTCGACTTCCCGCATCGGTCCTGGTTGTATGACCTGTAATATATGTAACCAATACTACAGGTATAAAATAAACTCATACATCTCAATCATTTTAATTATATAGAAGCTCTTTAAAAAATTTGATTTTTTAATTTAACTGCTAGCTCTGAAAAGTGGCAAATATTTCTGCTGCTTGATAATAACAATAAGTTCAAAGTAAATTTTGAAAATATCCCCCAGTTCATGATGAAGCAGCAATACAACTTTTTATGCAATAGGCGCCGAACTCCTCGGAATATTTTCGAATAGTTTCAAAACTATTACTTATCCTATAAGTCCTCAACAATGTATACGGGTGCTGCATAAACAAGTCCATAACCCCAGACAACATAATTCAAGGGATTCAAATCTGGTGAGTGATCGGGCCAGGCTACTGGTCCACTTTGACTAATCCACCTTTCAGGAAGGACATCATCCAAATGTAGCCTTACGTTTACACTAAAATGTGGTGAAGCCCCATCATGCATAAACCATATCGAGGCTAGTGTCTGATGGGGTACAATATTTAGCAGTCCATTTAGCTCATTTTGGAGAAAATTTGGGAAATTGACACCATTTAGGTGATTCGTAAGAACGCAGGGCACAATTATTGAATAATAGTAATTACAACCGTCCAAACGTTAACTGAAAATTTAACCTGATCGCGTGCTTTAAAAAAGACGTTTAGGGTATTTATCTACTTTATAGGATTTGCTGCGATTGAGGTATTTTCCTCCTACTATCGACAAAAATCTAGCCTAGGCTAGCAATCTTGTACTTTCAGGGCTTGTACCATCTGCACATAATATGGGTAGAGAAGCTTCTCATGAAATGCATCCTACAATATACTTTTTTTATTTACATTCGTGAGCAGAAGATCTTTAACATCAGATGTCCGAGTCGCCCTCTGTACTCTAGAGTCTTGTTTTCTTGGTTTTACGGGACCGGTTTCTCACAATCTGCGATATATGTTTGAACACAGGGCAGTTGCGACAGGATAAGTCATTATTATATGGAACAAACAAAAACAGACAAGAGTAGAGCTGAAAATATTAAGATTTTGTTGTGTAGTCATATACTCAAGACCACTTAATTTGTGAAACAAATTATTGAAATTTAAATTTTTTTCGGGGTTTATTTTTCGCCTTCTAAACGTGAAACGATTTCTTTATCAAATTTGGCATATGATAGTTTTGAATTGGTCTACATTCTTTTGTGCGTTCCTTGATATTAATATAAAATCGAGTGGGGTATACATATATGGGAGACAGCTAATTCCTTTCTGAAAAAGAAGTGGACGTCCCTGGATTTATTTTAAAAATTCATTTAACTTTTATGTTTCCTTGTCATTTCTGAAGAAATAAATGTTATCCAAAATGTATTCCTTTCTAAATTATTTCACAATTTTTTATTAGAAATATAATTATTCCTTACAAAAACTTAAGAACCAGCAAAAATTATTTTATGCAAAATGTCTAACGAAATAATTTTAAATCTAGCGAAAATATAATAAATGAAAATAAAGAAACGTTTCTTCAAGTTTCATAGTTTATTTTCAAAATAAACTCCTCGTCAAAATTAATGCTTAATTTAGAATTTCCCATTTATTTGATGGTCAATATTTTTTTGGACAGTTCTTCCCATTTTGATGGTATTTTACGCATTGCAGAGTGATTTTCATTTCTAATACTGTTGAGCTGATATACCCGATATTGTACTAGTATAGCTTTTTTTCTAGGAATCTTAAAACTAGTGCTGGTAAAAACCGAAAAAAAGTGAACTGGTTATTCGGTTTCCTCAAAAACTGATTTCGGATAAAACCGGTTATCCAAATATGGATCAAAACCGGTTAATCGGTTCCCCAAAAATCAGTTAATCAATTATCCGGAAGCCAGTTAATCGGTTCTCCGAAAACCGATTAATCGGTTATCCGAAAACCAGTTAATCGATTATCCGAAAACCGGTTAATTGGATAATTGAAAAACCGGTTAATAAAAAAAAGAGATTAAATTGAGTTTATAATTTAGATTTTAGAAGACAAATAAATTTAATGGTTTCATTTCAGTAGATCAATACGTACTATTACAAAAAACTCAATACAAACATTTTACGAAACTATTATGTACTAGTTATTTTGGCGAGGTCGGTAACATCCAAAATTAATACAAAAAGGGCTGAAAGTATTGGTGAATATAACACCAACACACACATGTATATTTAACTAGCGATCACAAGAGTAAAAGTATGTTGTCTATAGTTATTTATTTGTGGCATCCTATAATGTTTTTTCTCGCCTTCTTTGGGTATTAAGTCACTGTCCTATAAATTATTAAAAAAAAATTATTAAGTAAACTTCTGCGCCAAAAGGATTATTCTATGAAAACACATAAACAAAAAACTCTCGTGTTTGAAATTGCTAAAAAGGAAATTAAAGAAATTTTTTTCTAATTTTGAGAACGGAATCAGATTATTCCGCTACCTCCTGATCTCCAATTCTATATAATTATTGCATAATAAGATACGAGACGTTGAAGTTGAAAATCAAAACCGCAAAGAAAAGAATGCAAAGGATTGTTTTCCTGTTTTTATTTAGAGCATATGAAAGAAACGCATATTAGTTGATTATCCGAATAGGCGAATAACCGATTATTCGAATAATCGGTTATTCGAATATTCGGTTATTCAAATAATCGGTTATTCGAAAAACCGGTTATTCGAAAAACCGATTACTCTATTAACCAGTTATTTGAATAACCGGTCAACCCTGTAACTGGTTTTCCATTTTATATAAACCTCGAATAATCCAAAACCTATTAACCGGTTATCTAGAAAACCGGTTTTAGTTGCCAGCACTACTTAAAACATCCTGTGGAGTGCACTAGCAACTTCAGCAACTCCAAACAAGATCACACTTTACTCTTTAATTAACATTGTTTTCTTTGAATTACGTTGTTGTCACTCTTAATAGAGGAGATACACATTTTTATATCTCTATATATCTTTATTGACCGCTATTTATTCACACATTACAAAATAATCACCCAAATTAAATGTCAAGATTTGTGACCATTTGACAAATAGACAATTTGTGTTAGCCTTGCTTTCTGCACACTGTTTTATGCTTTTCTTTTTCAATGAATCCTATTCCAACTGAAAATCGAAATCTTTCGGACCCTGAATGCGCTGTAGTTATTGTCCTTTACAAAGAAGGATATAATCAAACTCAGTTAGCCCAGTGGTTTGATGTGGTCTAGTCAAGTATTTCTAGAATGTTGCAATGCCATAATGAAACTGGAAGGAACACTAGAAGGGTAGGTCAGGGTCGTCGCAGAGACATATAGGGATATAACAATGTGTATTGCCTCTAATAAGAGTTATAAAAAGGTGAGTAAAAAAGGAAAATGTTAACAAAAGATGAGACTAAAGTGTGATTTTCATTGGAAGTTACTGAAATTGCTAGCGCAATTCACAACGTGTTTTAATTTTCCTGGGAAAAAACAATATCAACATAATATGTGGTATTAAAACAAACAAGTATTACGAATAAAAATCAGTAGCATAGTAAGATTTCTGAAGAATCTCTCTACTTACAATGAAAAAAAACGACCATCCAAATCTGAAAATGGTTCAGAAAATATTGAACATCAAACATAATGAATATTAAATTATGTGTTATTTTGACGAGAAGTGTGCACACTCAAACTAATAAATTTTCAAAATGGAAATCATTGATCTCAACACATTTTTCAGAGATATGTAAAATGCCACTTTCAACTCTTCTTAGTTGTTTCGGAACTACTCTTATTACATGAGAAAAATACTAAGTGTGATCATTAGCGGATCCATCATATTAATCAGTGTAGTATAAACCTTTTTCTTTAAATAACACAAAAGATGAGAATCAAGTGAAGTTAGGTTTGGTGAACAGGGAAGCCAGGAAATGGGCCCTTCTCATCCAATCCACTTTCGGGAATAACGTTGATCAAGCAACTCTCGTACTTGCCTTCCATAAAGTGGGGTGGCACTATCTAACTACAACCAGCATTCATATCTCAGGAGTGGTGGTAATTCGTTCATTTGGTTAAATAACTACGAAAAATTCAAGGAGTAAGTCTAAGAAGAATAAAAAGGGAACCACACTAATAATTATTATCAATGCTCCCCATTTACGTTAAATTCGTGTTAAAAGGCTCTTGGCTTTATTACATGAGGATCTTCGTATGCCCAGATGTTTTAACTATGAAAATTTTTTACCCCTCTTCATGTAAAATGCGACTTAATCTGTTATCTTCCTCAAGAGCCTCAAGAATTCTCAGGTCTCTTATTAAATATAGATGGTCACGGTTTAGTTTACTGAAGAATCCAGATTTTCGTAGATTTATAAGAAGCCCATAAAATATCTTACGTTCTGGATATCTTTGAACGATACTTTGGCTCCGCTTCTATGTCATTCCCATTGTAAAATTGGTAACAAAATATCATTAGCATATTGTTCACTGGAATATTTGAACAGCGTTCTTCTAAAACATGTAAAGTAACAAATTGTGAAATAACTTAGAAACGAGTAGAGTTTGGAAAACACTTCGAAGCGGACTTGTTTATTCAAAAACGATAAAGCATTATAAAAATTAAATGAGTTTTTGGAAAATCCAGGAACGTCCACTTCCTTCCCAAAAAAGGGGTCAGTTGTCTCCCATATATACGCAACAGGATTTTGTATTAATACCAAAGAACGAAAAAATAAATGCAGTTCTATTATATAATAAAAACATCTCCTATTTAGAAGACCAAAAATAAAAAGCGAGAAAAATGTGAAATTTCAATTCTTTTTATCTCACAAACTAAGCAGTTTTGAGAATACGTTTATATAACAAAATCTTATTATTTTGAGCTCTTCTATCGTCTGTTTCCATTTGTCCCATAAAATATTACACCCTGTATAAACTATTTATAGCGTTCTAAAATTATAGGTTTGTCTTAATTAAGGTGGATTGTTATAATTAATATTTAATGCCAACATAGGGTTAATTATCTCAAGGTTTGTTTTATCAACAAAACAAAAAGTTGCTGGAAAGGAATAATTATCCAAAATAGTTACTTGATATCTGGCTCGTTAGAACGGGATGTATGCAGTAATACCCTAGAATTAGAATCAAATATACAAACGTGATTTTTCCGTTCTGCATACAAATAAAACCGCGATGATTCGGATGGGATAATAATCAGTCGTGGCGAACCAGATACATTCAAATTTATTTGAAACGAATCATCATTTATATTTTTTTATAAACAAAGTATTTTTTCGACATCATTTATCTTTCATGCGTGTAGCATTGAATATATCTGGCAGTTGATAAAAAGAGAATTAATCATCTATTCAACACAATGATGTAGGTGGATGTATCTTTTTCGAAAGATTTTTATATGAAATTATGAAAAAAGTCTTATTTTTTATTTTTGAGATTATTTAACTAATAGGGGTGTTTTAGTAAAAAGTGCTCTTAAATAATACCCAAAATAATTAATAAAATCAGGGTTTATTTTATTTCAGATTAATGTACAGATGATTGTTTCATTCGCTGTATGGTAGATGGCGCCATCTAGTATTTTTTGAGTTTTCGCGGATAAACACACGGACGCACGAACGCGCCACTCGCACACGCGCACGCGCCATGCGCACACGCGCCACGCGCGCGCGCACCTACAACCATGCACGCACGCACCCCCCACACACACACACGCCCGCGCGCTCAGCCCCCCCCCACACACGCACATACACGCACACACTCACGCAGGCCTAATGAATATCAAAGTGCCTCAAAAAAAAATAAATAACGATTTGTCTGCTATATCTAATTACGATAAGTTGAATAATTTAAGACTTAATCCTGATAAGTGATCTGTTATTTTATTTTGCTCCAAAAATTCTAGAGAACACATAGCAAATAATATAAATTTACAAGTTAATGGGAAATCACAATGTTTTAACTAATATCAAAAATCTTGGCTTAAAAATAGATATTGACTTAAGATTTAAAAACCATGTCTTTACATTAATACCGAAATGTTACGTTGCATTAACATTACTTTATAATAACAGATACATAATAAATTTCAAAGTACGAAAAAAATTGTGCGAATCACTTGTCTTTCCAATTTTAAATTATTGCAATATTGTTTACTTTTCCTGCTTAGATAAACTCACGCAAAATCATTTACAAAAAATTTTATAACCCTGTATAAAATATCATAATTAAACTACTTAAAAATAGCCTTGTCACCTTAAAAGTGTTCGCCATATACTAATCCCATGTATTTCTTGCGGGCGAACTTAACTAATAGAACCTGCTGATGTTACTCTGGCGTGCTAGGACGGACAATGCATTTGATTATTCATATCCAAGTATTTCCCTCAGTTTTCGTTCAATCGACTTAACATTTTTCTGAAGCCGTTTGTACACGAGACAGTTTATAAAAATTGAAAAAAAAAATAGGAAAATTAATATTTCACTAAATGAGCCTATTCAAAACATAACTCTCAAACCTAATTTGTTTTCTTGATTTTAGCATAACTCACAGCCATGTTGGTTATAGTTATGATGTTATGAATTTTATCCATTGTTCATGAAGTTTGTGTCATATTTGCTACTGTTTTCTAAATAACGATAATAAATTACAAGAAAATAAATTGTAGTTACGCCATTGGCAAATTGATTTCATCACATTATAAAACTAACGTTAATACATTGTTAATATGAACTATAATAAATCAAATCAAATCAATACAATGCTGCCTAATTTAATGGTTATTTTATGCATATAAACTATTATAGTCCGAACAATACTAAACTTTATCATGTTTTGATAAAGTATTGGTAAAATATGGCAAACTTTAATTTGGATAATAGCCGTATAAAAATTCGTTCAAATCATATGGCATGCAAATAGTTCTATAATTTATTGTTTATTGTATTGTTTATTGTATGTGAATGATGATTTAGAGATTCAAAACACTACAAATCTATACATAATTCATTTTATAATGGTAGTGGTATTATATTTTTACTTGTTTTTGTGAAAATTCACTATATTCAATAAAGTATGAACGGAAAATAGTGTATTTCGTTTAAAATTTATTGTAAACAGCTTATTTTCAAATAAATCATATTTTAAAACAAGAAGGTTTGTGGGTAATTTGGACATAAAATAACAAGTACTATTTATCTATATTGACCGGTTTTTGCATTTAATATATGCCTTCATCAGAATCTACAATGAATGTAATACAAGTTATTTATTCATTTGAGACAGCGTCAAAAGTACACTTACCAGTCAGATATTTTTACACCATAACTCGGTTTCGTCAATATCAGATAATTCATATGACATGTTTAAAAACAATTCAACAAAGTACATAATAAAATGATAAAATGTACAAATATTTTAAAAAATAATTGTGATCATCCAGCAATCTATATTGAGGTTAAATTTTACATATTCTTCTTCTAATGCCAAAGTATACATTGTGTTTCTCAGCCTGTTTAGAGGAAGAAGGATACCTTAACCTCACATATACCCTGCTTCATATTGATACCTAAAACTATTGTCTACCAAACTTGTTATCTTACAATTTTTAAATACCTATTAAAGTCTACATATTATAAATAATTACCAAATCCACTACACATATCTATCATACCAATTGACAACGTCTCCACAAGTTCACCCATCCTAAAAATTATTTAGTAACAATGTATAAAAATTTCTTAAACCATCCACATCAGATCTTAAATTAACCGTATTTTTATTACATTTAATACACATCATTTCTAATAATAAACGTTTTTCTAAATTTTCTTCTATATCTAATATTTTAACGTCATCAAATAAAAATTTACAATTGGCCTCTACTACATGAGTAGACAATGCTGTTGTCTATGTTTTTCTACATCATATTTTAAATCAACTTAAAAGTACTCACTTGTAATGTGTAAAACATTGTATAACAACCAAAAATTAAACCTGATCGTATGAACTTATGCCTATCCAATAAATGTTCCCTAAATACACACAAATGTAAATATATAAAATTTACTTTAAAAAATAACTTTATTTAGTTCAAATAGTCTATTAATAATACTATATCATAATGCTGGGAACTTTCAATATTTTACTATTCGAATAATTGTTAGAAAAGTTATTCGATTTTGTAATTATTCGAATATACGAATTAATCGAACAATCGAACAATACGAATATTTAAAGGAGTCGAATATTCGAATAGTTCGAATATTATTCTATTATTATAAATTTGATTCGATTATTCAAATATGTTAATAGGTATGAATATTTTGGTATGTACTAGAATTTTTACTTTTTAGTGGATTTTTTTTTAATGAGGGTTATTAATGCGGTTTTAGACTTTAGAAGTACCTAGTACCTACCACCTACTTTGGGTACATACCTATTTGAAAATTTTAACATATTTGAATACTCGAGTATTCGAATATATTAGAATATTCGAGTATATTTGAATATTCGATTTTTTTGAATTAGAATTAATTCTAATTTAAATACTCAATAAGAAACACAGTTATGGAAAATTTTATTTGAAAAAAGCAATTTTTTTTATTTCCAAAAAATGATTTATAATTTTTTTTTCTTAATACCGCTAAAATCTTCATAATATATTTTACAGCGTTGGTGTTTAAAGTTTTTTGATTTCATTAATAATAAAGAATCCAGGGCCCACCCTGTATAAACTTGTACCCTGCCTATCATCGATCACAACTCGAATATGACTAATTAGTAATTAACATGGTCACTATTATAATATATACCGTGTGTCCGTAAAGTATGGAATAAATTCATTATTTTTTTAAACCAGAAATATTTCGAAAAAAATCCTCGAACGTTGATTTTTAATTTCAATTGTGAACCTTTTTCTTGTTATGACGTCATCGATATTTTTTAATGAAACACCCTGTATATTTCTTCATTTTTGGATTTTGCTTTAACAGCTGATTGCAAATATTATCATACTTAGGATCTAAAATTGACAAGTTGGAAGATACGACCATTAAAAATAAAACAAGTAAAAAAAGTAAAATAAACACATTTTTATTAATTTTTGAAGTAGGTTAGTTTTTGTTTGGTTTTTTTTGTTTTATCCTTATCATCTTTGGCAGTAAATCACTTAATAATACATTTACCCCAGTAGTGGTTTATCAATAATTATTGTTGTCGATTTATTTTAATTTATAACATGATTGTATCTGTAAAGCAAAGAATTGAAATTCTTACGATGATTGGGTATGGTGATAGGATGCGAACTCAACAAGAAGTATGTAATTTATTTAATACTAATTATCCAGAAATACCCATAACTTAATCGACAGTGAATAAAATTGAAAAAAAAATTTAGAGACTGGTATGGTGGAAGATTAACCTAAAAAAGGTCGCCCAGGTGTTGACGAGCATACAAAATTAAATATTTTACTGGCTGTTGAACAAAAACTACATACCAGCGTTCTCCAGATCAGTCGCGATTACGATATTACTAAAGTGTCAGTACAGTATTAAAATTAGAAAAATGGCATCCCATTGAGACTCAGCTTGTGCAAGAACTAAGTGATGATGATCCAGATCAAAGGATACAATTTTGTGAAACGATGAATATGTGCAATGGCGATACTCTTCTGATAGAAAATATTATTTTCTCCGATGAATGCACTTTCAAATTGAATGGTGAAGTGAATCGTCAGAATTGTAGATACTGGGCAAGGGAAAACCCTTGATGGATGCGGGAGCAACACACGCAGTATCCACAAAAAAGTAAATGTGTGGGCGGAATTGTAAGAAATAGAATCATTGGACCCTATTTTTTCGATGGAACTGTAACCGGACTGGCATATCTCCAATTATTAATTGGTCATCTCAGCTCAATGATATTAAATTTATTCCCCAGTTAAACTAATTTAGAAATGTTGAAGAAAGCCTGGGTAACAATAGGATGGTGCGCCGCCACATTATGCAGCAGGCGTTTGAGGGTATTTTGGCCAAATATTTCAGAACAGGTGGATTAGTAGACGTAGACCCATCGAATGGCCACCAAGGTCACTGGACCTAAATCCATTAGATTATTTTATGTGAGGCCATCTAATAAACCTAGTTTATAAAACCAAACCAGAAAACATTGTTGAATTATAAGAGAGAATTAGAACAGAAATAAACAACATTTCTCAGGAAACTATAAAGAAGGTTCAGCAACACTTTATTCATCGTTTAGGGTACCTTCAGCTACAACAAAGAGTACAGTTCGAACATTTACTATAAATTGTTTTTATTATTAACTAACCGTTAGATCTAGTCACTATTATTTGTTCAAACAAAACATGAAAAATTAGTAAATTCTTATATTCAAAATGGCCATATCTATCAACTTATTAATTCTAGATCCTAATTGAGATACATTTTTAGAATCAGCTGTTGATTCAGAATCCAAAAATGGAGACATATACAGGGTATTTCGTTTAGAAAATATATCGAGGACTTCATAACGGAAATAGTGATGATGTTATAACCAAGAAAAATAAAGGATGAGGTGCACAATTGAAATTAAGAATCGACGTGTCCGAGGATTTTTTTTAAATGTTTTTAGTTTAAGAAATAATGAGTTTATCCTACACTTTACGGACACGCTGTATATTCAACAGCTTAAATAAGTTCTGCGTGTCATCGTGAAGTATACGGCGTATAGTATAAACTAGACAGACCCTGTTGATAATGAAATCACTGAAATTAAATAATTACAAAACATTGTTTTTGCTTGTCTAATTTTCACTTTATTTTGTTAATTTTACAACTAGTTTCGTTCCAATCGGATATTTTCAAGTAATTAAAATATACAGACTCAGACTAATTCCTTGGTTATAAATTGAAGAGCAATTAAGTTAAATTTATGGTTGATTTTCATTATACATCTCACTGAAATTAAGAACTAATTTGTGGCCTCAAATGAAATTTATTTTTTTTTATTTCAATTATATTCTTGTGAATAAAATTGAAAAAAGAAATTATTTGTTTTCGATTTAATGAATAATAGATTTAAATTGTGGTAAAATATGCTACTTGTGTATATAATATATTATATTATATTCTTAATTTCATTGGAGCAGTTTATAACATCGTGTGCTTAGTATAGGTATATGTAGGAAAATTTATTGAATTGATTGTGAGTTCAAAACTAATATTTTAAGACAAAGGACTGGTAGGTATTAAATTAATTTCTCACATTATTTGCAGGTAAAAAAGTACTAAGTGATGGCTGAATTTGATCCTGCCCTCAAAATGATGTGCCACTAAATAAGAAAAAAAAATCACATTTTTCGAGTTGACCCCTGGAGACAGGAAGGTGAAAGGTTAAAGAGGAAGCAAAGAATACGGGAAATGCCTGAAATGATGCTGAGGCCTATTGCGTTTTCCCATGAAAAATGGACAACAGTTTATTTTACTTTACAAGTACCGCAATATACCTGTAACATAATAATATCATGACTTGATTAATAAGACCAGCTTAATAAAGACCTGTTAGCATGTCTAACAATAGGATTTACCCATTATTTAACCTAAAGGAATTCTGTATTAGAGGACAAAAAATTTAAACAACAGTAAAGTAATAATTTTAACAATAAGCAACGGTTAATTATTAATCAAAATTATACATTTCGTATATGCAATTAGCTGATTAAGCTCTGTAAGAGCTTATTTTATGCAAATAAATTTATGATTTTACCAAATTTTGATTTTCTCAGGTAATAGCGAACAAGAGTATATACTATTGGACTCAATTTCTTGCAAAATCTGCGATAAATAATATGAGAAAGTTGACTATATACTGTTTCGTTGCCACTAAGGGTGTTCGTCACCTGCGCGATACAATACGTAAGCGAATGTGGAATTCAGCCGGGGACCGGAGACGCCGCAATAAAGAACATTCATTCTCGTTACTTTGTGCCAATATGGTAGTAGCGCAGAGCAACTGTCTTTGTCGTTTAACAGTTTTCTATTATTCCATCACTGTTTGCTATATTAAACCCAGGTTTTGCATGAAATCGGGTCCAATAATGTAATTGTTTATCTAGTACTTAATTATAATGAAAAATTAAACTAAAATATTAATGTATCACTATATATGAAAACAATAATTAAATAATATCGAGATGTTTACTCACATATGTTTTAGTTCTCTATTTAAATTTGCGTTTTATATCTTTGATTTCCGTTAGCAAGTGAATATATAGTTCTAAACCCTTTTAATCAATTAATTTAAGGAGAGCCGATATATTAGCAATTGAAATAGTCTAATTCTTATTCGTCCTTTACCGCTAGAGTATTTCTATTTTGATATACTTATCATTATTTATTACATTTTCTGAATATAATTCAATGCTGATATTATCCAGAAAACGTAAAAGTTGTTCGATCATAGTAATTATTTTGTAAAAAAATTTAATTTTTTTAACCCTTTTGGAAGGCTACAAAAGCGAATTAACTAAAAATATTTATTTCATTTTTTAAAAACAAATTACAGATGGTCGAAGGTCAAGCGCACTTAGCTCTCACCAAAATGTTCCAGGTTCGATCCCCGGTCATGGCAGTAAAAGATTACTTCCACTATACATGAATATTGGTCTCTATATGTGTATCCCCTTCCGCACAACCTTAGTTTAGGGACACAGAAGGTTATACTGTATGTGATGTTAGTATTATTATTATAAAATTAATTACCAAAACTGTTATTATAAAATAATTTTAGCTCGGTTGTGTTTAATAAACTTTATTCTATTTTAACCAATTAAAGATTAGATTCTACAAAATTTGCGATTGCAATTCTGCTAATTTGTGAATAAAGTAGATCGGTCAACAGTGGATATTTACATTTGATATTGGGATTGGGAAAGTGAAAATTACTCTCGACTTTCCTGTGGTGATCAAAAGACTTTTGCGTTGTCTGTATGCAGAATATCCAAATCAAACAAACGGGTTTCCTTAAATAATGCCTCAGTCATAGCATTTGGATTTGTTAAAAATTTCTTTAATGATATGTTTTTGCGTAGAATTTGTTATATATATAAAGCTGATTCATATGCTTCTCCCCATATTACCAGGGCATAATTTAATACAGATTCAATTAAAGCTTTGTAAATGTTAATTAATAATTCATACATTGTTTCAGTTGATGGAATTTACATATGATGGCGTTATACAACTAACAACATTGATACATGGCCTGTGGTTAAATTGTTAAAAATTAAGCGGTTAAACGTTAAAATATTATACGGAATTACCAAACTGTTACTTAATAACTTTACTTATACTTCTGGTCGTATAGCTAAGATTGGAATTTTGTGAATTGAGTAAAATAGTCTGTTAAAATAATTTCAAGATGTCAAGAAATGCCACCAAGGAGGAAAATATAGAACTACAGACCGCTGTAAAAACATTGGTAAATAAAATTTGTTCTTCAGAAGATTTCATTCATCAGCTGTCAAGTTCAATATCAAAGGATATTGGTGAACATTTTGAGGATCGAATTTAGCAACTAGAGAAAGATAATGAGGTATTAAAAACACAAATGAAAAATTATGAAGAAACTATCAAAAATTTCTATCTAAAAACTGAAAAGTTGGAACTAATTTCAAAATAAAGATTTATTAGAATTTATGGCGTAAAAGAGTCAAGAAATGAAGATGTGGATAAAGTGATCTTGGATGTTGTTAATAACAAAGAAAAACAGATTTTAAAGATAAAGAAATAGTCCTTAGTAAGGAAGATATAGAAAATTCTTTTCAAATCGGTAAACCTCAGAAAGATAAGCCTCGATCAATATTTTTGTTAATTTTACTCATCAAAATATTAAAAATTCTGTGTACAATTGCAGGAAAAAAAATTTGAAGAGTTAGGAATAGCAATAAGAGAAAATTTGACTAATTATAAATTTAAAATCGTGAAAATGGCTCTGGAAAAAATCGGCGATGATGGAAATGTATGGACAAATCATGGCCGTATTTATGTTAAAGTAGGCAGTAATAGAATGTATTACAAATTAACTCTATAGAAGATCTATATAAAACAGGTGTTAAGAAGGGTTAGTTCATGAGAAATTCAATTTCAGTTCAAATAAATAAATTTAGCCAACCCAATTTCTTTATATGAATAGTATAAAATATTTTTAAAGTTTATACGTTTTAATTTAAGTAAAAAGCAGTTCAGACATAATGATGTGTTTTTGTTTTGTGCTGATAACAACAGCTAATTGTTTTTCCGTTTTGGTTGAATCAAAATTTTTTTTTTGTTTTATGATATACAGTGCGTTCACAATGAAAGGAATAAATTCAACATAATCTGAACAACGTGGTTTTGCCAAAAACGCTCAGACACGTCGATTTGCAATATTGAATTGGCACATTTTGAGTTATATGGCAAGTCAGTGTCACTTCCGGTTTTCCAGAACACCCTGTATTTTTTCTACGGATTTGTATAGACAATAAAAAGACGTTTCCAAAGATGTAGTAAATACGTTTTTATTATGAACACTTTTTGTATTCTTTACAAACTTGCTGCACTAACTGTCTAAAAAATGTTTCTAAGTTAACACATGTTCAATGTGTTGTCCGCTTACTTCAATGCATTTTTGAATTCGGATAATTCTTTCTTGTTGGACATTGTGAATCATTTTTGGTGAGATTAGTCGGATTTCCTGACGTATTCTTTCTTTTAAGTCAAGGTTGTTGGGTCGGTTCACATAGACTTTGGATTTTAAATAACCCCATAAGAAAAAACTAAAGCAGTTAGATCAGGTGACCTTGGCGGCCACTCAATAGGTTCCCTCCTACCAATCCATCTATTGGGGAAGGTTGCATCTAGCACTTGACGAACAGCGATCGCATAGTGGAGAGTTGCCCCGTCTTGTTGAATTTAACTGACGCGAAACGACTGTTTGATTTAGAAACAAAGTTGTCAATATCAGCGGCTTTTATATCAAGCACTGCAAAAATATCATCGATATACCTAATCCAATCCCTGGGGAAATACTTAAATTCTTCTTTTACTTCCTTCTCGAATCTGTTCATGAAGAGACTGGCAATGAATAGTGACAAAGAGTTACCCATTGCTGTTCCTTTATGTTTTTCGAAGAAATTGTCGTTGAATTGAAAGCAATTTTGTTTCATGCAAAGTTTAGCGAATCAAAGATGTCCTTTTACTACATCTTGACTGAGATTGTTTAATTCGAGTAGATCCTTAAGGTAGTCCAAGGTCTATGGTATCGGAACACTTGGAAATAATGAACAAACGTCAAAGGAGATAAAAATTTTACCTTCTTGCAACTGAATATTTTTCACCTTATTAATGAAATCATTGGAATTAATCACAGAGAAATTAGGTGGTGCAATAGATAAATTTTGGAACTCCTCTCTTAACCATTTTGATAGGTAAGTCGGCGATCCAATTGCTTAAACAAAAGAACATACCGACTTCCTTGGTTTATGTATCTTAGGCAAGCAGTACAATCTAGGTACACTTGTGTTAGACACATCCTATTTAAAGTTGCGGTAATAAGGTTATTGCAAGATTTAAGTACATTTCTTACTTCAGTAATCATCGAATCAAGACAATAGTTTAGGTGTAAATAGGATACATTCTTAGCATAAGGTTAGTTTTAATCATATCCATATGATGCCAGCTTGGTTGGCGAAACACGTGTAGAGTGCAGTATATAGTGTTTTGGTGTATCGTGGAAAACTACGTTAGTGTTATCTTCACATCAAAGGTTCCAACCTACTCCAGGAATATAAAAAGTATACATCGCAGTATAACACAATTTTTTACATAGCTTTTAAGACAAAAAGACTTGTATTTCTCTTTTGTGGATGAACCTTACATATTGTTAGGATTGACGAGCAATAATAGTTGTAAACAATATTCTAAAGTTAACCTACTCACCTATAACTATTTATATTAACTAGAAAAGAAAAAAGTACTTGCCAATACTTAAAGATTAAAAAATTTATGAACTTGATTTACAAACTTTGTATAAGTTGCCTTTACTTGAGAACTGCAGTAAATGTATCTGTATTCTCAACTACGTAGTTTCTTATTTTATTAATTTTCTAATTTTTGTCAGATTTTCTGAGAGAAAGAGGTAGTAAATTATATAGTTTCGGACCAAGAAAATGTAAAAATTTTTGACATCCTCCTTTTTCATATTTTCAATAAATTGATAGACTTATGATGTTATGTTTTGATACCTGCTTGTATTTTTCTTCGGTGGTGCATATGACATCTTATGCGCGAATATAACAGTTATTAGATAAAGTCTGTTTATTTTTATTTTGTTTATGTAATTATTCTAAACTATAAAATCTACGTTTTTTTAATATGATTTTTAGTATATAGTTTTGTGAGATTTGTATCGTTGTGTGGGTGTTATTATACTTACCATCCTAACAACTTATGAAATATCTTAAAAAGATTCAATTAAGGAGTTATATACAACCATTAAATATATAAAGCGTAGCATATTATCTGGATGCATATATAATTTTGGTATTAAACGTGTAATGCGTTTGGTTGTACGTTCCGTATGTTTATGCCATTTTAGAGGGTCATCCAAAATTACTAAATATTACCCTTTCTACATGTGATGTTTCGTAATCTATATAGGTATATCTAGTATATCCGCAGCGGTTGGGGCAAATGTGAGAAACTTGATCTTGTCTCTATTTAACGTTAAATAATTATTGTCATGCCATTCCGATAAATTTTATAGCGCCGATTTGGCATTTTCCAGAGCCTCTTGCCAACGATTACCTTCATATATTAGGACAGTATTTTCCGCATATGATAATATTTTTCCTTTTATGTTTAGATTGCATAGGTCATTGATGTATGTTAAAAATAAAATTGGACCTAATACTCTGCCCTGAGGAATACCAACCAGTACCACTTTGATACCTAAATACTTACGTTCTTTGTCAGAATATTTTTTTTATATCTTGCGACATTTTGTATCCTACTTTTGTAAAATAATGATTAAATTTGTAACGCTTTTCTATACTATTTAAAATAATTTTACCTTTATCTATTTTAATCTGATCTATTTTATTTTCTTTCTTACTACTAGTTATAACGTTACAAAACGTTTTATAAAACGTTTATTTTGTACAATTTTATATAGAAGTTTTACTGAGGAAAACCTAATCTCGGGTGCACTAAATGTTAACATTACACAGTAATTTGTAATTTGAGATCTAGATGTGTTCTGAAAAGGACTAATAAATGGCGAATGAACACCGGTTAAATTAGGTAGTAAACGTGACACATTAGAAAGACTTTATTATAGTGGAATGTAATTGACATACACGCTGAAGTTCAGTTTTCCTTACTGTTTAATAAAATGAAGTATATTACTTAAACTATAATTGTAATTGTACAACTAAATATTTTATTTGTCAGGCTTTACAAGAAAAAAATCTGTTACCGAATATACAAGGTCTCTGAAAGGTGTGAACACATGGGCGCAGAAGTGTAGTTGTTTTAAACACGCTATGAGCTCGACTAGTCATATATTTGGACGTTTCGAAATAATCTTTCATTCTGTTTTTAAAACTCAAGAAAAGTTTCTTTGATAATAAGATTGGCATTTGTAGCAATGTATCAAATAAGGTGCGAGGAAACTTTAGAGGATGTCACAAATAAATAATTAATTATAGACAATACATAAATGACGTTATTTTTGTTTCTTAGTTCAGCTTATAAATGATTTATTATTTTTATTCACAAATTGGAACAAAAATGTATATAGTATAATCCCATCCATAACATGCAACGGAGCTATGAGGAAAAGTGAAATGCAAAATATTTCGTTGAGATACAAACTCCAAACAGGAAATTTGAATCGCATTGCGTTTAGTTGTATAACTTATTTATTATTAATCATAACATTATTGTCACGTTGGCGGTAAACCATCCCCTCGCTTCTTACGTTAGTTTAGATTAATATGAAGTAACATGAAATATTTAGGTTGTAACGACGTGTTTTTTTCCGTTAATAGTTTTCTATTGTAACCAGACCGAAACGGTTTTTTTTTTCGTTCACTTTGGTAGACCCTGTATGCGATAATTTGTGTTAATTTAAAATTGTTTTGAATGAAAGTTAAATTTATTTTGCAAATCCAGTATTTGTAATAATAATTATTTCTCAAACATAATTGTTTCAAACCGCTTTTTTTCCCAGAAGTAATCTTAGTTTGGTTATTATGCTAATGATAAATCGTTTATTGTGTTTGTACTCAATCAAGTAAGAAGAAAGTAGTTTAATTTAAATTAATTGGATTTCAATACAAGTTGAAATCATTGATTCACAGTAAAAAATATGTTTCTATTTGCTTAATAATTTACCGAATAAGTTATTAGTTGATTTATTTTTAAATAATAGTACCTCACCATTTTAAATTATTTCTTTTCGGAAATATAGTTTAAAAATTATGAGAAAGCGATTCCCAGCCTTGTAATATTTTATAAACATTTGTTTATACGAGTTCACGCAGAGAATTTATTTAAATATGATGCGTCGAGATAAGCTGAAATAACTTTTGCCACGGACAGCGGTCGACCCTCTCGCGTCGCACGGATCCCCGCCATTCTGCGGCCGGCGTTTGTATATAAATTGAATGACACGGCTTGAAAGAATCAACTTTTGCTCGGGTGGGTGCTCAAGTAAGAAGCACTCAGCTCCCGATCTCCGATGCAATCTGCAACTAAGTAGTGGTAGGAATAATTTTGAACGTTTTACTGTTCTTATTTGTATTTCCGCCATTTTACCGTTTGTGCCCGAATTTACTGTCATATTGTGTTGTCCGAAGTGCCTGCTATCCGAATAAAGTAGAGATATACGGGACATTCCGCGATTCATTGATAAAATTGAGTTATCCATTCAACGACAAGCATCTAAATTTGTCGGTTGTCATTTTATTGTGTATTGACGTAAAGATAGGACTTTTATACCTCGATCTCAGATATATAGCACACTCGCGATTAGACAGTAATGTCTGTCCCTGGACTGACCTGCACTTGTGTTTTGTTTGCACTCCGCTACCGCTTACCACTGACCATACCTGTTGCACCGACCGCCTGCCGTAATACCGTCTTAAGCATTAGTGACTAAAGTCATTAACCGCTTGCTGCGTTATCCTAGCTTCTACAATACCGCTGATAGAATAAAGTGGTGTTCCTACACTTTAAAACAGAAACTGGCCTCAAGGCCGTTACCATAATAAAAAGTTCAAAGTACCGCTATTATACTGAAAGGTGCCAAAGTGACACGTCACACACACAAAATAAGCATTTTGTGGTGGTAAGTACGTCACAATGTATTAAAATGTTTAAATAATTTAACTGTAACCCGCTTGGCAACGGAGCTTAGTATTTTTGTTTGATAACTGAAGGGGAAGAAAATATGAGAGTGGTAAGATATAACAATTTAGAATACAATTTATTAAACGGTTTTTTAAACAAATACAAAGAGATAAAACATACTTACACCTAATAACCCACAACTCACACTACACCCCCGGCCAGGCCATCCGCCTGGGCGGGAGACGTGTCACCCCAAGGACACTCTTTTTCCAAGCCAAAACCCCAGAAGCAACTGGCTAGCATTTCTATTTTAATTCTTAAACTCGCCTTTAGTTTTCCTTAGTCAGCATTAGGAAACTCACTTTGGCTGTTTAGGTCATTGTTATAATTTACGCTGTATCATCGACTTTCTTTATCATTGTGAAATGCTCTACTTTATATCGCATGTTGAAACTAAATGTTTTTAATTATAATTTATATACTGGGTGTTCTCATAAAAAGATCCTCAAAGTTATTAATTAATGCAATTTACTATAATGGTATATTCTTCTGCGTGATTTTATAAATAAGTCAATATGTTGAGAAAGAATTAAGTAAACTATTCTTAAGAGCACGACATTTTGAATCGGGATTTCGTTTAACAGATAATACGAGGGAAATGCAAAAATTGTCTAAATTGAATTAAATTTTGACGTATTTTAAGTTTCGTTCTCTGGTAAGCTCAAATGTATACCCAAGTAACATTTCAATGGCTACCGACTACTTTTTTACTAATTTCAATGTCAGATTTATTATAAACAGTAGTCTAGTAGTGACTTAAATTTTAGATTTTTTTTTTTAGTTTATTGCATTAGGGTGATTAACCCTCAGCCATATACTAATTTGTCATTATCTTTTTTTCCCCTTTTTTTTCCATAATTATGCCTTTTTATAACCTATACTTCCAGTTTCATATTTGCCGTACACAAGGGCATAAGGACAGGGATACACGCTTCTCGCCCAGGGATCGATCAGGGCATTTTTTCAGTACACACACACATTTAGTGACCACGGATAACTTGTATTGACAAACAATAGGACAGACATATTATTGAATAACAAGGTTAAACCTACTCTATAATTTTGATTTTTGTTTTGTTTATAAATGAAAATGGACAATCCACAATTTTTTTCGATTTAATGTTAAAAGGTGCAATAAATTGAATGGGGTTTCTATTTTCAGCTTAATTAAGTTTTCAGATAAATCATTACATTCTTGAACATATTTTTGACAATTAAAGAAAATGTGATCTAAGTTTCCATTTTTCGTCACATCGTTGACACTGATTGGATGCTACTATACCTATTTTGTGTAGGTGGTACGGATAACAGCCATGCCCAAACTTGAGTCTGCTTATATGTGTGATGCTCTTTCTTGAGTTGTTACAGTTATTATACCAGTGTTGTCGTGGGATTTCTTCTTGTATAAATGTATATCGTGTCGGGTTAATGAGACGATATTCACTCCATTGGAGTGACCATTGCTTTTTTGGTTGAGTTTTCTGTTTACTGACGCAATTTTCTAAGCATACTACACTATCTAAGTCTATTCCCGATAGATGCTTTCTTTAGCTAACTGGTCCACTTTTTCGTTGTTGACAAGACCGATATGAGCTTTAACCCAGATAAACTTTATTATGTAATTACTTTCAGTCAGATTACTAATATGTAATTGATTTAATATTGAGAATGTACGGATTACGAAAAGGAGAGTTAATGTCCATTTTCTTTTTAATGGCTGTTAGTACAGACAGAGAATCAGACAGAATTAACGTTTTTTGGCAGTTTCGATCTACTATGCATTCTAGGGCTTTTATGATTCCTGTAGACTCGGCGGAGAAAATCGAAGTGTCTTTGCTTAATTTATAAGTTTTGCTAACGTTGACTAGAGGAGCAAAAATTGCACATCCAGTACCGTGTATATTTTTAGATGCGTCCATATAAATATGCAGAAAATTACATCATACAGATATTATGCTTTTTAACATAACTCTTTTTTTATAGAAAAATATGAGATTTACTATGGTACTAGAAATATTTGATGGTATTAAAAGACATTCAAACTTATTCTTAAGTAAAAACAGGTCATCTGTATCGTATGCACCTTTAATATCTAGAAAGCCAGCCCCCGAGTAACAGTTCTGTACGTCTGTAGTTAAGTTGGAAACGGCATCAAGAGTACCAAATCCCTTTTTATATCCGTATTGGGTCATTGGCAATAACCATTTTTTATTAAGCCACCATTCTAATCTATCTTTTATTATTCTCTCGAATGGTTTCAGGACGCATGATCAAAGTGATATTGGTCTGTACGATTCACATAAATTTGGATCTTTGTTTGGTTTTTTAATAGGAATTACAATTATATTTTTCCAGTTGTGAATACTCTCTCCCCGAATCCAAATATCATTAACGATCTCAATTAAGAACAATTTTGCATTATTAGGTAAGTTAGCTATCATAGGGTATCTTACGTCATCGAACCCAGATGATGTATTATTGGTAGTACTAAGAGTGTATTCTAGTTCGTCTATAGTGATAGGACCGTGTAACCAATCGTTACCAATAGGGTGATGTCTATAATGAACATTTGTTGTGTCATTTGTTACTTATGAAGGAGCGATTTTTTCATGAAAATCTTCTAGCCAGTTATAATTATCACATTTAGGAGAACTACATGGAGTTTTTTTGCATTCGTTTTGCCTGGTTCCATAATTCGGTAGCTGGAGTATTTTTATTTATTTGTGCACACCAGTTTTTCCAGTGTGATTTGGCCTTATTTTTTAGAAATTTTTTTTGTGCGTGCCATTTCTCTTTTACAAAGAAAAAAATGTCCAATGAACTAGCCTGCTTGTATGAGTTTAGGGCTTCTTTTCTCTTCCTTACCGAATTATCACATTCGACGTCCCACCACGGAGGAAGTGGACGACGTTTCCTATTACTTGGTTTATTAAGTGGTATGGCTGCTACTGCTGCTTGGTATATATCTTCAATAAAATGGTTGTAGTTCTGATTTACCTCATGAAGTAAAGGTAGATTTTTTGAAGAATATGTATCTGCCACATTTTCATAGAGGATCCAACCAATTAGCTTTGCCGATTTTCTATTTAGTTTTGGAGCATATAGCATTATTATCATTAATGATACTATTTCCCAGTTCAATCAAAATAGGAAAGTGGTCTGATCCCAAATTATCGGACATAGTTTGCCAATTTATCTTAGGGGCTATATCTAAAGTACTGAAAGTATTATCTATGGCTGAATTTTGCCTATTACAAGTGAATCTAATTGGAGTACCGTTATTTAGAATAACCAAATCTAAATTGTCCAACCAACTTAATATTTGTTGTACTGCTGTATTGTACTTGTACGAACCTCAAGCCCCATGGTGGGCGTTGAAGTTGCCCCCAATGATGCCGAGAGATGTTACAATTTTTAGTAAATTTGTCCAGTCGCTGTTTCTTACATTTATATTTGGTGGGCAATACACTGAGAGGAACTTTAAGTACGAATTATTGCTATATGGAATTTCTTCCCCGCAAGTTAATATTTCTTCTGGTATATTACTGGGTATTTGTAGTGTCTTATAATTGATCAGTTTTTCAATTAATACTGCAGCACAGGCTTTGCCGTCCAATGTGTCTTTACGTTGTTATGTTATAACCAGGAAAGTTTACATGAACATTCGCTTTAAACCAAGTTTCGGAAATTAGTGCGATATCCATATTATTTTCATTTAAACATTTAATTAAACTATTTTTATTGGATACAGCAGAACGTGCGTTACACTGCAAAATTTTTAATTTATTTTTTTGGTGTATTATCCATTGATAGAGTTATTATAAAAATTACTAATTTTTTCTTTAAGATATTCGGTTTCTATTTTTTTTAATTCTTCGAACGATTCAATATCAGTTAATATAGTTTGAAGAAATTATAAAAATTTTCAATAAATTGTATGTTCATGTCCTCGTCTTGTTCCAGGCTCAAGTTTTGATTATGAGTATTTGGGGGAAGAGGACTTTTCGGGCCAAAATTAAAAGTAAACATTGGTGGATTTTTTTGTATGTTTACACGTGACAGTATTTTTCGTTTTTTATTCGGTTGAGGTTCGGGTTGTGTATTTGTGGTTTTGGTATGTGGGTTGACTTTAGATGTGGATGGTTGAGACCAGGATAGTCTTCTAGCTGGTTGTTTGCTATAATTGGGAAGGGATGGAAAATTGTTTTCATTATGTTTATGTAAAGTCTCAAACCTATTACTTACTGTTATTGAGGCATATGACTTATTTACAGTGCTTTTAGCTTCTAGATAAGTTAAGTTAGATGAAGCCATTTGTTTTTTAATCTTTTGTTGGGTTTGATAGGACGGATATTCTTTGTTATCACACTCCTTATAAATAAACACTAAAGTGTTACTGAGATGGCAATGCGAATATTGACACTAATGATTCAGCTGAGTTAGAAGAATTACAGTATATTCAGGAGATAATGATATGTACTAGAAGATTCCACAATGAAGCCAACAGAAGTATTGTCTGCAAAAAATAAAGATTTAAGAGAAGGTGATTTCTGGTGTTGGTTAGTTTTAAAAAGAGGCAAAAATAATCTCTCGATACTTTTATATTATCCGTTCGGAAGACGAATCAAAAAATTAATGATAGAGTAGATAATAATAAAGCCGTTTTTTTATCAGTTGAATAAGATGTCTCTAATTTCTACCAATAAAATTTTTGAAATTTTAGGGGAACCCCAACTTTCAACCCAAGTTGTGCGATTAAGATGTTTTTCCTGTCTCCGTAGATGGTTTTGAACCATCATAACTACCGTTTATGCATTATTTTCTTTAAATTATGTGAAGGTCCTTTTCACGTTCACCCCATTGCAGTCAAATGAATAGTGTTTCAGAAAAGGCATAACTAACACATTTAGTCTATGTGATGCGGTTACTGTGATAGAAGGTAGCAAAAAATAAAAAAATTCATGTAAAAAAAACAATCATTTTAGAGATAAACCATAAAAGGTGAAAAAGAACATTCCTAAGATTAACCAATCAAAATTCCATTTTGATATTTATAACAGTATCCGTGTAATCTAAGGACAAGCATGAACTTATGATTAACCCCATTCCTCCATTAACCCTAGAATAAATCTACTTGTTTTTTATTTTTATGAAATTTCATTTTGATTAGAATTTATTTGTGTTTTCAATATAGAAAATGTTTTTCTTTTAATATATGCATATTTAATATATTACCTAATTTTTATTTCTATTTAAAAATTTTGGGTAAAACACTTAAAAATACACTTATTTCTTTTTAGTATTTCGAGCTCCTTATGCATTCACTGACTTTCATTTGACATCAAAATAAAGGGATGTTCCAAGTCGACTTGGATACAGGGGTGTCGGAGCACTCCATTATAAAAAAAATTGGATTAAATTTTTTTTTAATTGAGGGCTTTATTTCTGATATGTCAGACGTAGACCAAATTTGGTTGGTTTTGCTTTAATTGTAAAAAGTTACAGGCCAAAGTGTATTAAAGTTGTAATGAAGTTTACGGTAATCATTCAATCTTAGAAAAATAATTCATTAAAACCAAACAATGAGAAAGATAAATTAGAAGAATGCCACATACAACATTAGAACAATATTTATAGTAATAAAGTGAAACTTTTCTCTGTTGGAAAACTTCCAGTGATTTTCTTTTATCTAACATTATTTATTTCATATATTTAAAATATACAATTTTCCTATTTCGGACATTTCATTTTTAGATTAGAATTCATAAATTTTGTAACAGAGCTGTAATTTTCAGAATTATAAGCCTAAATATTTGTATTGGTAATATAAATGCCTCTTATTCACTTATAAACATGTTAAAACAGTCTAAGAGCAAAATTAAGTTGGAAAATCGAGTCAACTTCCTTCATTGTGTTTGTATCAGAGAAATCAGTTTCACTCCCACTTTACTAGATCAGTATCTCATGTCACGTATTTGCAGTTGTGTGGAATGGTTTGGCATTAATTGCCTCCCTGGGCCCCTGTAAAAGAGACGCTCGTACGCGCAACTTATTTATAGAAGCCACTGTTTAGTGTCTAACCCCATGGCAAAAGTCTCTTTCAAACACTTGTTTACTTCATGAGATCGTATTTATTTTTTTACCCAACGTGGTCGAAATTGACCTGTCAATTTCTTTTAGTACTTTATCCTGTGTATCCAATTAACAGAGCAGTACATTAATATTTGGAAGGAAACTAAAAATCTTAATTTTAGCCACAATTTCTTATCAAGTAATATGTGTCTATTATGTAAATATGAATCCCTTGCAAACATGCTCTTTCCCTATAAAGTAGAAACAAGTTTATTTTTTTTTTTTTGTTAATAAATCAACAATATATAAGCAAACCGATGACACACTTGCGTCCAATGAATTTAAACATCTCCGGTTGAGGATTAAAAATGGTATCGACCTCGCATATAAAAATTATATAGATAGTATCCAAAATAATATTAAAACAGATGTTAAATTGTTTTGGTCATATATCAACTCTAAAAAAGCAACTACTGCCATCCCAAACAAAGTTCATCTAAGGAACGAGACGTACGACAACCCTCAGGACATATCGAAAGGATTTTCTGAATTCTTCAAAAAATTTCTTTCGCCACCGTCCGAACCAAATATGTATTTTAATAATGAAAATCTGTGCACAGCAAATAACCTCATATATTGTGACAGTCTAGATATTAATACAGTACTATTAGCATTAAGAAAACTGAAACCCAATCTTACTAAGAGGCCCGATGGGATACCTTCTTTCGTCATCAGAGATTATGCTTCTATTTTTGCTGCGCCTCTTACCAAAATATTTAATTTATCGTTAAAGTTCTGCCAATTTCCAGAAACATGGAAACGTTCCCACATTTGGCCAATTAAAAAACAGGTCAGAGAGGTAACATTGAAAACTACCGGTCCATTACCAATAATCTGCAATTTTGATAAAACTTTCGAGTTTGCTTTATAGGCCAGGCGACAGGTAGTTCAATAAGGAAATAATTAGTGGAAAGCTGGAAATTGCTTTAATCGCTTTATTTGGACCCAGATATTACTCTCCCAAGTTTTCCCCCTCGAACGAAGTCGGCGTTGGCCCTTCTGGCCCTAAGAAGGTACCATTTTTCGGTTTTTTGCAAATATCTCCCAAACCATCAACTTTACCAACAAAATACTTATTATAAAAAATAATCTAGAGTAAACTTGCTACAAAAATGTTCTTTACCGTTTGTCTCTAAAGTAAACCGTTACGATGCTACGACCATTCAAAGTGGAACCCTTTTTGATTCTTGCGGAAAAGTTATCGAAATCATATGCCATATCAAAGTTTCTACATGTTGTAAGTACATTCAGTTCAGATTCAGTACATTTTACAAGTAGACTTCATTACTTTCTCACCGAAGGCGCTGGCAACACTGTGTACGTGGGGATAGTAACACCTGCAGATACAGCTGGCTTGCCGTGCTCGGCCTCCCATACAGCTGGCAACGCTGCTCCCATACCACAGCAGTGTCATGAATGATCTGGTTGAGTGTATACGTGTTTACGGACAAAATAATCAATCAAGATTGTAGTTTGAGAAAGTGCGGCAATGGCCACGGCTGGTAATCCAACCGTTTGTTTTATTTGTGAAAAAGGTTTAGAAGATGGAGTCACTATTATAGTGAAGGAGAGAGGATTAAGAACCTTACGTGAAAATAGTGTGAAAAGACGTGATAATAGACATGTGCAATTACAAGGATTGTAGAATGTTACGGTTCATGTTAAGTGCCAAAAATCGTATACCAAAGACAAAAATATTGCCGCGGCAATAAAATCTTGGGAAAGGGCAACAACGGACCGAAGCTCGTGATCGTGTGAACAAATGCATCCAAAGAATTTTTAAAAAGTGTTATTAAAAAACCCATTGACAGTCGCGATACTGTTCATTGCGTGGAAACACTCCATTTCAAAAACACACTGGTAGAGACAGTTGGTAAGCGTGACGATGCATGGGCCAAGGCTGTTACTAGGAGAATTGCACATGTAAATGATTTGGTCGCTGCAGAGGGTCGATATCACGGCTCTTGTGCGAAAACATTCTTCAAGAGTTCTTCCACATCGACAAGGCCACCTGGTCGGCCTGAAGATGAAAACGTCACTGCTGCTTTCGAGTACGCTTGCTCTTATATGGAACGAAATCTAGAAGAATGTCAATTCACATTCAAAGAGATAATCGAAGATTTTGAGGGCTATATTCCTAATGAGAAAACGTTGAAAAACAGGTTGCTTGGTAAATATGGTGCTGATATCATTGTCACAGCAAGAAAATACAATGAATCGGTGATTTGTTTTCGCGACACAGGCTACAAAATACTCACGGAAAATTGGTACCATTGTCGAAAGATCGATGATCAGGAGGAGCGTCTAAGAATTGTAAAAGCCGTAGCAGACATAATAAGGGAAGATATAAGATCCACGATCTATGATACAGAAACCTATCCTCCATCCGATTTTTGAATGGTCGTAGCATCGTAACGGTTCACTTTAGACACAAATGGTAAAGAACATTTTTGTAGCAAATTTACTCTAGATATTTTGTTGATAAAGTTGATGGTTTGGGAGATATTTGCAAAAAACCGAAAAATGGTACCTTCTTAGGGCCAGAAGGGCCAACGCCGACTTCGTTCGAGGGGGAAAACTTGGGAGAGTAATATCTTGGTCCAAATAAAGCGATTAAAGCAATTTCCAGCTTTCCACTAATTATTTCCTTATTGAGGCTTTTTTTTTCGACCTGTCGCCTGGCCTATTACATGAGATCCTATATGCTCACATTGATGGTCAGGTATATCAGCATTGCTTTGTACACGGTAAATCCACAATAACCAATCTGTTTCATGTAACGCAATTCAGAGCAGAAAACTTAGATGTCAACATATAAGTCGACGTGATTTACACCGATTTTTCAAAAGCTTTAGACAGACTTAACCACGGACCTACTTAGTAAGCTTCAAATTGTAGGTTTCTCCCCTTCGTTATTAACATTTTTTAAAAGTTACTTAAGTAATACGACGAAATACATAAAATACTTCAAGTCTGACGAAATTCATGCTACCTCCGGGGTGCCTCAGCGGTCCATCATTGACCCCCTTATGTTCGTGTTATTCATTAACGATATAGTGAGTGTCTTGGATGTTGGCATCTTACTGTATGCTGATGATGCAAAGATTTTTACCTCCATAAAATCAGTAGCTGTTTGTGAAAAGTTACAAAATTGTCTTTTTACAATTAAAAAATGGTGTGATGAAAATAACCTTCCACTTAATGTAGAATAATGTAATGTTATGTCATATAACAGAAAAAGAGATCCAATCCTCTATGAATATAAATTGGATAATATTGCGCTGACCCGCCCCAAGTTTATCAAAGATCTCGGTGTTACATTCGACGATAAATTAACATTTCAGACATATTGAGTCCCTCTGGTGATAAATGCTACTACCCGTCAGACAACATTGATGTCTTAGTGACTGATAGCGACGTGCAAGGCAGGTAACAAGAGCTGCGACCTCTAACCCTGGTGGGCCAAACTATATCTTGAATAAGGTTTACAGGAAACAACTACTCAGCGGACAAAGCCCCGACCTGCGTTAAATTGAACCTGTAAGTCTTATTTGGACTAATGTCTAGTCGTCACCCCGGAGCCCTCACGGAAGCATGCGAAGACGACTGCGTTCTCCGAGTGTGACGTTTATTTTAGTCTATTTGTTTTGTCTACCTATTACACCCGGAGAACTAATTTTTTCTAACCTTACTTTCTGTAGTTTGTTTTTATTAGTTATATGGTCTAGTCGGCGAAAATGGGTGACTATGTAATAAAGTACAATATTTATTTAAAACAATTTACATTAAAGTGCAATTTGTCGAAACACTTAAAAGAAATTCATGTTGAAACAATTCAATTTACTTGTTTTGAATGTGGTGAGAATTTAAAAAAAAATTATTTAATTCGTCACATTAATAGGAACCATTAAGCTGTTAGAAAACTTTACGTCAGATTAAATGTGTAATATGCAGTTATCATTGCGAAAAAAATATGATAAATCACTATCATCATTCTGTCCATAACATTATAATGGGTACAAGTAAAATTGAATTCAATAATTATATTAAATTTGAACAGTGGAAAACAAATATGGAAAAAGATACTATTTCCAAATATATTAAGTATCGGACAAAAGATACTAACAACACACTAATTCATTATTACCGATGTTACCGTGATAGGTTTTACAGAAAGTGAAAAAAAAATTTTTCGGCATTTAAAGTCGTTAGGCAGTAATAAAATAAATGGTTACTGTCCAGCTATATTAAATCTGTTTGAGAACAGAGAAACTGGATACGTTAAAGTCAATTTTACAAAACCTCATGTAGGTCATGGAATGGATCTTGAGAGAATGACACTTTCCAAAAGCGAACAAGAAAAAATCGCCGCAAGAATAAGTCAAGAAATTCTATTTGACGAAATTTTAAATACGATAAGAGATAACATATCTAGAGAAACTTTAGAACGGATCCATTTATTAACAAGAAAAGATTTATTTAATATTGAAAACACGTATAATTTGCATATCGATTCGGTCCGCCATAAAGTTGACAGTGTGAGTGTAGAAAGTTGGGTAACAGAAATGAAAGAAAATAGTAATGATTCGGTAATTAGAATATATAAAAAGCAAGGAGAATGTGATTCCAATCTCTCAGATTTACAAAAAGATGATTTTTTATTTGCAATTATGAATGATGCCCAACTGAATATATTAAAGAAATATGGAAAAGATTGCATTTGTATTGACAGTACTCACGGCACTAATGCCTACAACTTCTAGTTAACCACGCTATTGATTATGGATGAAATGAGGGGAAGGATTTCCCTGCATGTTTATATTTAGTAATCGAACAGATGCAGATGTTTTTAACATTGTTTTCACTCTTCTTAAAAGTATTTTTTCTTTTTATCTAAAATCAAAAGTATTTATGTCCGACTTAGCTGAATCGTATTGTAATGCATGGTGCGATGTAATGGGGCCAGTTCCTTTTAGATTGTTTGACTCCTGGTATACAGACAGAGCTTGGAGAAAAAACGTAAAAGAAAAAATTGAAAATCCCGATAAGCAATCTTATGCATATAAAGTTGTCAGAACATTAATGGAAGAACGAGATAACATAGCTTTCAATAGAATGATTTACCAAGCTATTACATATATGATAAATGATCCCAACCTTAAAGATTTTGGTATTTATTTTCAAACAAATTATTTAAAAAAATAAGGAGTCTTGGGCCTATTCACATAGGACACTTTTAGAACTAAATACGAACATGCAGCTGGAAAGGATGCATAGAACCATTAAATACATTTACTTGAACAGTAAAATTGAAAAATATTGAACAAGGCCATCTCTGCCATTGTGAAGTTTTTAAGAGACAAACTATTTGAAAGAGTAATTACTTACAATAAAGGTATCTGCTTTATTTTTTTTATGGATTAATTAATTAACAAATTTATTATTTTAGGAAAAATTTCAAGCAAGTTGGAAAATCTAAGAAACCGGCATAAGGCAGAATCTGCCCTTAAGGGATCGCAAATTTATGAAGAAGATGGATACTAGATTTTAATAACTTGTGGAAAAGAATTTTACAACATAGAAAAAAATAATTCTACGTGTACATGTGACTTAAAATGTTCTAAGTGTGATGTTTGTTTACATTCATACACATATTCCTGTCCTGACAACTTAATCAAATGGAACTTATGTAAGCATATACATCTCTTATGCCAATATTTTAAACAACAGGTGTCTACAGTAACACAAGAACATGTTGTCGACGATCAGAATTTATTTATATCGGTTGATCCAAGACAAGAAGAGCATCAGTTAATTGTCAGGTAATAATTATAAAACGTAAAAGTTAAGTTTTTTTATCATCACGATGAAAAGTTCAATATTTGTTCAATATTTGGCAACATACTTGCATCCAAAGTTAAATATGGGGCAAAACTGCTTTCATGATCTTTTCTTAAATTTTCTTGAAAATTATTTCCTTAGTAAAAAACGAGTTCATGCATTACTCTTGGTTCGCACATATTATTAAAACCATTTTAATTTTTAGTAAGTTATCAACTACAAAAAATACTGAATGGTCCAGTCACATTAGAGGTTTCACCTCGGAAGGAAAGATAATAAGCTGTAAGCTTGTATAAACCTTTATTTTGGCGTTCTAAAAGTTGTCTCAAAAGTCAATGCAAAATATTCATAATTATATATTTTTTAATGATTTACAGACTTTATACGGCGTATTATTTACCGGGACTTACGGTTGACCTTGCATTATGCTGTGAATAGGTAAGTGCGGCGCGCTCTCCGCCCTCTATCTCAAAAACGGTTGAGTATATAAAAAAATGTTTGGAATAAAAGTTGTAGAGAATTTTATTCCCTACAATTTTTATAATAAATGCAAATGGCATTAAAACCATAGGAAGCGAGATATTTGCAAAAAACCGATTTTTGTGACCTTTGACCTTGAATATCTTAATACGCTGACACGAGATTTTATGAGACTTTTGAGACAACTTTTAGAACGCCAAAATAAAGGTTTATACAAGTTTACAGCTTATTATCTCTCATTCCGAGATTGACCTTCTTTTTTTGGCTTAAATGACTGGATTAGAAATTAAGAAACATTGTGGCAAGAAAGAAATTGAAATTTTAAATTTCTATGTTCTATGTTTTCTTTACGAAAAAAACATTTTCAATAATAATTCTTGCTAAATACTTAACGTTCAAGCATGATATGATTACACTTAGCCTTATGTAAATGCTTTATAATTTGGAATGTCATTTACTCCTGGATAAAAATAACATTTCAGCCGCCCTCTAACAAGGAGATAAAGGTACCCTCTTGAACCAATGCCATTGAATTTAAAGATAAACGAACTCAATTAAAGGCATTTGTAAATTTTCCCAACAATTTTCTCGCATAGATAAGATTTTTTTCTAAATTCGCTGTCACGCCTGTAAAAAACGTTCCCCACACGTTTAGATATACAGACAACTTGACAGTGATGAAGCTTGTATTCATGATGTATAATAGCGTTGTGCACGTTTGCCACTTATCATTTTTTGAATAATGTTTGCGTCACATAATTTGTCAAGAACTTTTATACATCAATCTGGATCTACTATCTTTTGAAACATCTAATTTAATGAAAAAACTAAGTCCTTTATGACCTTAATAATATGTGCTTATTAGTGAATGAATTCTGTCTATTAACCATCTGTTTTTTTTTTCATAAATATCTTTCTCTGCTTGCTAGTTAACAATCCCGTGAGAAATAACACATACATATACAGTGTGCCTAACTTTATATGAAGACACTTATGTAAATATCTTTATTATTTTGTTATTGTTATTATTATTGGATAACTGCACATATTTTCAAATTATTAAAATTATGTTGAGTAAAATATCAGCCTATTTTGCTGACAGAAAATTGAAAGTTTCGAAAATTTGTCTTAGCTTAAAGATGGGAAAAAAAGTTATCAAAATAAGTTGCCTAGAATCATAAAATATTTACACATTCTCATAGTTTTCTCATACAAATAGTAAATTGTTTTTAGTGATGGCAATGTCACTAAAACGAAAAAAAATATATATTAACTAGGAATATTTTGAAGTAATTCAAATACGATCACTTTTCTATTATTGTGTATTAGTTGCCTTTTGGTATATCTATGTCCTTATGTCTGACTACAAGGCTTTATACCTGTCTACCTGTCTGTCTGTCACTAAAGGCACAACAAACAGAGGGAGCCCTGTTGTATGCACCCTTAGTTAAAATTGAATGATATTAATCAATAAAAAGTTGGAGATATCATTTTTTTTTTGAAAAAATAATTTCACTAATTTTAATAAAGAAAATATTATTATACTTATAATAGATACAACATGATTATATTTGTCTAATCCTTATTTTACATTTAATAGAGTTACAAATAACTCTCTTATTTGTGAAAAACAGAAAATAATTTAAAGTGATTATAAAAACAAGAGGAACTGTTATAACAAAATACATTTATTTTATATTTATCGACATAATGTCCAGTATTCTAATAGCCTGTGAATGCTTAAAATTAGATTATTCGGCGACCCGCACTAATTAATAAAGCTGGCCGAGGTGGCTGTAGTACAGTCACGGTCTTGCGCTGGCGTCACACGTGCCGATTTAGAAGTGATTTACGCTGCAGTCTTATTTGAAAGGTTAATGCGTGAGGTTGTACCTATAAATTATACATAATGTCAAACGCGCCAAAGGGTAAAAAACGACCGTACGCGGACACAGTGAATAAATTTATCGGTGAATTTCAGGATTTATTCTATGACGGATGCAAAATAATTTGTAAAGTTTGCAATCAAGATTTAATGTGCTGGCACAAAACAGATTGTCGTCGTCATATCAATACCGTGCAACATCAAAATAAAAAAAATAGCATGTTTTTGACAACTCAGTTTATGTTTCATTTATTGTTAATGTTAATAGCCTGTAATAATCCGCTACACTTACTGGATAAATAACCATTTCAGGAGTTTTGGAATTAATACAATCCCCAGGTGAACTTACCAAGTCGTACATCGTTCCGTAGATATATTCCAGCTGTTCGTGAAGACATTGTAAATAGGATTAAATGTGGATTAAAAAATACACGGCTCTGGTTATGTATTGACGAGACGACAGATTGTAAAAAAAATTCTATTTCAAATATTATAGTACGTGTACTGGACCCTCTTAAACCAACATTTCCACTTTTACTAGCTAGTAAAAGACTAACTGCGTGTGCTGGCGAAATAATTACGCGTGTGGTGTTGGAGACATTCGAAAAATTTGAACTTTCAACAAATTCAAGTATTGATGTTTGTGACTGATGGTGCAGCGACAATGCGCGTGGTAGGCCGTTCTCTTCAAAGAGACAATTGCAGGTTTTTACATGTTACGTGTAAAGTGCATGTGTTACATCTTGTGGCAGAAACGATTCGAAAATGTTTTCGAGAGGTAGATGCATTAATAGCAAATACAAAAAAAGTATTTCTCAAATCTCCTAAACGGCTTGGAGCATTTCACAGACAGTGTCCTGGTATCCCTGAACCACCAGAGCTGATTCTCACACGTTGGGGAACGTGGTTGAAAGCGGCTTTTTATTATGCTGAATATTTTCAACAAATAAAATCTGTGATACTACAGTTCAACCCTAGCGAGGCTGCAGCTATTAGGGAAAGCCAGACAAGCTTTCAAGACGTTTCCCTTGAAACAGATTTAAAAACTATTAATAACTATTATAGAGGACTACACGACGCAAGAGAAAAATTGCAAAATAGTTCGTTGTCGTTAGTGGAATCGCTGCAAATAGTGGACGACGTAAATACACAGCTACAGGCTATAAATGACGCAAAAAATAATCGCGTTAGTGAAAAATTCGAGAGTGTATTACAGAAAGATCCTGATTTTAGCAAATTAAGACAAATTTGTGATGGTGCATCTACAACTTCGTTAAGTGAGTTCACAGATTGTTTTACTTATGCCTGTATTACATCCGTAGATGTCGAACGGTCATTTTCAAAATACAAACATATTTTTTCACCACAGCGAACATCGCTGATGGAGACAGCTGTAGAAACATATCTGATGCTATTATACTATAGATCTTCCCCACTTTGTGATGACGACAACCAAACTACTTCATAAATCTGCTTAAAAGGATGATTTTATACAAATTTTTATAAAATGTAACATTATTGTTAAAATTTATTTCCATTTATTGTACTTATTCAAGTATTATGATATGATGTAAGCATATGAGTCATTGACGGCTCTGTCGGCCAGGTGACCTCGGCCAGCTTTACTAATTAATTTATGCATTTTCAAGACTTTTTCTCTATATTAAAATTTGTATTTATATGGCGGTTACTTTTTATAAATATTTATACGATGCACAGTGGGGCCCAGGACGTCAAAAGTTGGCAGAAATTCGAAATTTCGAAAAACGCCGTATCCAATTTTTATTATGTGTAGGTAATACCCAATGAGTCTGGGCATCTGTGGGTATTTTATTATCACTAGAAATTGTGAACTACCTGCGATACACCAGTCTAAACTTGTGCTTCATGCGTTGTTAATAGACGGCTTATAGAGAATTTAATAATACTGTTTGTTTTTATTTGCTTATTTCTCGGCGGATTTGAAAGATATTTTTATTTTACCAGGACGTCATTACCCAGTGGTAAGTCTAACAATTTTTATAATATGTGACTGATTCTATTCACACACGAATATAGTAACGATTCTTTTGTTGAAGCTATTTTTATATCGGATATCAAGATGTATGATTTAGGAACCTTATTGTTTTAGTTTAGTAGTTCTCAATTTTTCGGAATTATACTTTTGGTCATTAATGTTAGCTAATAAGATGATCTTTTAGGGATATGGTTAGAAACTTGCGCATGTTTGCACCAATTTGAACTAGCTTAAGATAAATATGAGTTATTTTTAAATCTTCTTTATGTATATACGAGTTTATATTTTTAAATTTATTCATTTCGGGATCGAGCTCTGATGAACTTTTTCTGACAAAGACATTCCTTACTTGCGTAGAAAAGGTTTTGTTTTTATAAAAGATTTTGAGAAGTAGGTACGGTGTAATATACACAGCGAAAGATTTCTATTTAGTAACTACGCATGGTTTGAAACATCTATAAGTTTTCCCAATTACCCTCCAACAAAAAAGGGAATTATTGAGAGACCTAAAATGTGTTTTTCTAAGATATCTGAGAGAGAATAAAGCGTCAAAACATACCACATACAATAATTGAAAGACGCGGGGTTTTCAATTGCAGCTACAAATGAGCCACTGGCTTCCTGTCGGTGGTGTTCGTTTGTGTCGTTTATGTCTTTTTGCAATCCTGAACGCCATTGCGCCTTCCAGATTCAAATCCGTATGATCTTCCTTGATGGTATTTTTTAAAAATTGTATCTTTGAGTTCACACCCCATGATCGATTTTGGGCCTTCAGATTCCCAACTAATAGGTAAAACATCCCGGTCCGTGAAAACTGGCGAATTAACCAATTACTTACAGTGCAACGTTTGCGCGTGGGCATTAACCTAAGTTGAGGAGAGGGACATTTGTATCATCTATAATTAACCGTTTTATGAAAACTAATAAGAACTTAACGTTATCGCCAGCTATAAATAGGCATTGTTTGTCGCCCTGTAAACACGGGGTCTTTAAATTGAAGCCATAAATGAGCGACTGGCTTCTATCAGTGTTTTCTGTTTGGGTCGTTTTGCCTAAGTTGTGTCTATTTTTTCAACTTAGCTACGCTATGCTGATGAGCACCAACAAGTCCGAAACACGTGTCCACGGTATGCATCCTTTATGCGGGTCTCACCTTTGATATAACATCCGTCTTGAGATATACTGTATACGCCCCACTGCGCGTCATATTAGGACTGCCATTTTGAATTTTTTATTTTTGACATCAGATTCGGCATCAACGATTCCAAAAACCCATAAGTATCCATTTCTATGGAAATACATCGAGGCCTTGAGTTTATGCCAAATTTTGATGTAGTTTGCCCCACTGTGCGATGTAAGAATTAATCATTTCATTATATTTAATTTTTCTACATAACTTGCCAGTTTTACCCATAAAATTGTGGTCAGTAACTGTCCTTCATATACTAGGGAATTATTTATACCTAGATCTTCAGTTCATGACCGTAACCTTAGATTCACTAATACTCTAACAATTCCGCAACATTCTCCCACTAGATTTCACAGATCTTTTACTTATTCTGCTGCATCTGTATACAATTCTATCCCGAATAATTTAAAACAGCTTTCAATAACATAATTCAAATTCAAATATAAACAATTTATTCTTAAATCGGAAACAGTGTTATCTCTTACTATATTTTGTAATATTAATTAATACTATTAATTAATTTAACACACTATTAACTTGGGTTTTTTTTCTCTTGTTATCTTTTTTATTCTCTCATGTCATGTAAATGTACCTAGTGTGCAGATAATATAATATTATTGTGATTTATTTATGTAGAAAACATTTTTATTTTTAATAAGTTTGAATGTTAAAGCAGCTTTAGCTGAACTCAGCTTAATAAAGTCAATTTATTATTGTATAACGAAATTCTATGTTGATAAATATTAACGTACCCATCCAAAATTTTAAAATATTGGATATCCACAAACTTTAGAGGGGTCAGACTCATGACCAAAGATACCACAATATGCTTAATATGAAAAGAAAAACGCTTCTCAGACAGCAACTTTGGTCATCTCCACAAAAACAGAGGAACTAAGATCACTTTTCGTTTATACAGTATCGATTTAAGACAGCACTGTACTGTAATAGAAGCTATTAACAATACAAGTTTGATTATCGCATTTTTTAACGAAACTAGTTGCAATTGTCAGAAGGAGGCGATGAGCCCAGTTCTGCGGCAGTCAAATATGTTTCGTAAAGCCATAATCAAACATGTATTGTTCAATATTTTATTTTCATCGGTGAATATAATAAGTTTCCATTTAATTATTATGTACAAGGCAAATTAGGACTACAAATGTCAGAGCATTTGAGGTGAAATTCAAAATATCAAAATATGTTCAGCTTTAAAAAAGTGATGTACGTGTTGCTATGGTAATTTATATAAAGAATAAATAATTTAGAAAACAAATTAAGTTCCTCTTCTTGATAAAAGTTAAAATATAGAGTGGAATGAAAAATAATATTAACTGAAAATTTTTTGTTAATTATTATTTACTAACTTTTACAAATCTTATCACAGATAAGTATAACATATATCTTTTTAAACAATTATTTTCCCGGCTATTTGCCAAAACGCTGAAACTTGGATTACAAAAAAGATAATATGCACATTATGTTCAGTACTACTGACTCAATAATGTTATTTTTAATTTCAACTATTCTGTCTAGTAAAACCAAAAATAAAGAAAACACAAGGTACTCACTAGTTGACACTCACTTTAAAAAACTTTAAAATATCTACCGACACGTGTTTCTGCTTGCCATAGCGTCATCAGGGTAGCCCGCACATTTAAAGAATCCAAAGTAAGGAAACTTGTAAACCTTAATGTAATAAACATTAATGGCTTCAGAGAACAGAATAATTGAAATTATATAGCGGAAATACCCCTTAGGGACAATGAAATAATTTAAAAACAAATTAAGTTCCTCTTCTTGATAAAAGTTAAAATATAGAGTGGAATGAAAAATAATATTAACTGAAAATTTTTTTGTTAATTATTATTTACTAACTTTTATAAATCTTATCACAGATAAGTATAACATATATCTTTTTAAACAATTATTTTCCCGGCTATTTGCCAAATCGCTGAAACTTGGATTACAAAAAAGATAATATGCACATTATGTTCAGTACTACTGACTCAATAATGTTATTTTTAATTTCAACTATTCTGTCTAGTAAAACCAAAAATAAAGAAAACACAAGGTACTCACCAGTTGACACTCACTTTGAAAAACTTTAAAATATCTACCGACACGTGTTTCTGCTTGCCTAGCGTCATCAGGGTAGCCAGCACATTTAAAGAATCCAAAGTAAGGAAACTTGTAAACCTTAATGTAATAAACATTAATGGCTTCAGAGAACAGAATAATTGAAATTATATAGCGGAAATACCCCTTAGGGTCAATGAAATAATTTAAAAACAAATTAATTGTTTAAAAAGATATATGTTATACTTATCTGTGATAAGATTTGTAAAAGTTAGTAAATAATAATTAACAAAAAATTTTCAGTTAATATTATTTTTCATTCCACTCTATAAAGAATAAATGTTATTATTGTTGAAATAAGTACTACTTCAATGTCAATCCTTTTAGAAAAAACAGTGCGGTGTTACCGCACTAATAAATATCTTTACGAAAGTCATATTAATAGCCTATAACAACAACGACGACGATAAAGAGTTATAATCTTTTATATGCCTAAATTCTACTAATGCACCAAATAAAATACATTTATCCATCATACGCAAATCAAAATTTTCCATATTTTTAATTTCAATTATGTGATCATTTATTGAACAATGTAGCTATTGAAAACTAATTATTCTAACTCCAATTAGTTTCAAATTATGGTGCAGTAATTTATATTGCAAATGTATCTACCATTCCATTATTATTATTGGGTTATGTCATTCTGAGGAAATTAAATTGGTTCATATCATTACCTACAATCTATATTAATACGATTAAAATTTCAATTGAAGTAAGTAAATCAAATCAACTAATTTGTTAAATTTTATCAACATTTAAAAGTAAAGGTAATTTTTTTTTATTTCTGGTTAAATTGATGTTATTTTAGATCTGATTCCTAAAGGTATGAAAACATTACATTATATATGGAAAAGAAATGTTAAAAATGCAAATAGTTTTGGAACAGCAACTTGTCAAGTACCTACATTGTTAATAGTTATTAACTACATATGTAATAGTGTTAGTACAGCTCAAATAAGTTTCCACCTGGAAATTTCAAATAAAAAGCTAACATTTGGAGGATATGACAAATCCTTAAAAGTCTCTAAAAACCCCTTTTGGGGAAAACCTCGCTATCTTGAATGTTTATGCTACTTTAACCTTTTTCCGGTTTTAGCCCGTTATTCATTAACAAAACAAGATATTGACCTGCAATTTTTTGTCTTCCCACTCTTATGGGGGTTTTATAAGGTAGACATGCGTAACCCGACACTTGCGACTCGTTAATTATTCAAAATTACAATGTAAAAAACAAAATTGACAAAAATTTTAAATTATAAAAAACGGAAATGTTACAGTAGAATAAAAAACCTTATGTAAGTATCAAAAACAAAAAACGGTCACTCCAACAATATGCTTTGTTGACGTGATTTGCACCGCGATAATTTTCGAAGCAAACAGGTTCGGACATGTTTCGCTGATATGACGGAATTGAAATATGTGTCGCAACTTACGGTTCGTGTGTAAGTAAAGTAATGTTCAGTGTTCAGTGCGTGTATATGCAATCATATAATATAATATATGATCTACACATATGATAAATGTTAAAGTGTTTGCATTTATTGAATTTGTCACCATGAAACTGTTAGAGCCTCAACTGATGGCTAAAGTAAAACTAATGTATAAGCTACGAAATATCGAATTAGTCGAGAAAAACAAATGCAATAGGGAATATATTATTTAATATATCCCTTTTTCTATTTATCGAATTTAAGTGAATCTTGAGATTCACTTGTTTGAAATTTTGATCGTTTTTAATAAACAACCAACAATTAAAATGGAGTATTTACAACGCATACAACAAACAACATCTTAAATGAAAATGTCACATTAGTCAATGAACAATTATATTTAGTAATCAATATTTCTTATATAAAAATTATGGTCGTTGTATCGACCATTGTTTGATGTTTTCTACGACATCTCTAAGATCTTATCGTGTTGCACCATTTTTTTCTGATAAGTCGCTAGATGTGAAAATGCTAATTCCTGATAAAACTGATGAGACACAGGAAGTCATCAATAGTGTGACATTGCAAGAAGCATTAGGTGAATTTACAACACTTTTGACTTTTTTTGCATGCTATGATAGACTGCGATATTATATCTTTCCCCTTCAAGATTGGTAATATCACTTGCTTCGAGATTCTAAAGAATAAGAAAGAGCTTTAAAATATTGTGCAGATATTCAATAATGCATCTACTCCGTTAGACGAGGTTGCAGTAGCTGGGGAAGTATTCATGGTGAGTTTACGTTCTAATAAGAGATAGCACAGATTACCAAAACGTTCCAAATTTACACTAGAACATCATCCAAATCGTGAATCGACTGTACTTTCGGGCTCATTTCTCTTCCATCTACTTCAGATGCAATACAACACCAGTCCTATAGAGTTTTCTTACAGGTGGCAGCTATAGAGAGGGATTCAAATGAACCATCTGAACTTGGATGGGAGTTACAGAACAGGAAGAACAAACCTAAAACTTCAAATCAAGAATAGATCTATTAAATTACCACAAATTATTTATTGTAATTGCAAGTCAGGATACGAAAGTGACAGCTATGAGTATCACCATATAGGCCTGCATTGTTTTAGTATGTATGGTTTCTGCAACATGATGAAGAGGAGTTGGAGACGCACCGCGGTCTAGATTGTCGGGTTGCGAGACTCCAGCTCATCGAATATTATTCATTTCATTAAGTATATTACTATGTATTGTTACCATATAATTGTGTTGTTAAAGTATAATTATTGCAATAAACGAAATTATAATGGTAAAAAATGATGGAAACTGTATTGAAATTAATGATGTCCTAGGAGGATTTTTGGAAACTTTCAAGGTACGCCTCTAGTGGCATCCTAAACATATTCTCCAAATTCCAGCTTGTTAGAAATTTGTAGGTTTTATCAATTTTTTTTCCAACTGGCCTATATTATATTGTTTTTTTTAAGTTCTGGTAGAGTTTAGCACATTGTTATTGCAGTGACTTGCTATGTTCTGCCACACAATAATGCTCTAGCCATATGTACTACGGTTTCAGTATTTAAAAGCGCCATTGCATCCATACCCTAGACAGATTCCAACGCGTGGCCCTTTGGTCTCAAGCCTAATGTGTAAGCATTGAGCCACTGTGCCAACGTAGTTTTTTAACTTGGCACATGGCTAGAGCGCACTGTGATAAACTTAACTAGTTACTCTCTATCTGCTTCTAAGATCGAATCTCAGATCCAACAAAGGGCGATATCGGAGAGAATGGTTGTGTCCATAAGTATAATCTCCACGCACACAGCTTCTGCTTTAGGATTTGGGGGTTGCCTAATTTGTGTGGTGAATTGTATCTACGATTTATGTCACCAATAGTCAAGACTATTGGTGACTATAATTTTTATATAATTTTCATTCGAAAGGTATGATAATAAATATTTAATTTGGATCCTTGGTTGAGATAATTTTAATTTAATTAAAAATGATATTAGACACAAGAACAGGTTCCCACTCTGTCAAATGATATCAGTAACCCATTAAGGTTTTTTATGCCAACAACAAAAAACTCACCCAAATATTAGTGAAATATTATGTCAACTAATTGATACAATATATTTTTTCGTTCCTTCTTGGTCTAATTCCGTTAACCGTAACCTCAAACAATTAGATATTAAGGTAAGCGGCCCAGTACTCGTCACCTTAACAAATGGACACATATTCATTTCATTGTAAGAAATTTACAAACCATTGAAATCACGAAGACATTTCGCTATGTCTAGCATCTCTTATCACAGAATATTATGTAGGTAATATTGTATTTATAGTAACTTCCTTATAATTTATATTTCTGCATTTTTTGGAAAAAACATTCATGCACCAGTATTCGAAATACCAAATTTGGCATAGTATTAGTGCTCGTCAATCAAACGGCCCAATGTTCGTTAATAAGAAGGCATGAAGAAATTTTTAATATTTATTTAACGAAAATAAAAAAATAAAATAAACATAAAATGCAAAAATGAGAAAATCTCATATTTCAAATTTTTCTTACTTAGTTAAACTAAAAGAAATATTTTTGTCTTAAGTTATAACAAAGGTACTTATTTGGTAACTACACCTATTCAATACTTTATTAAGGCACATAGTTGGGCCCCAAAAAATATTTCCGCAACACCTTAGCTGAGAATTGCAATCCCCCCTCTTCGTAGTTCTATAGGTTCAGGTAATATTTCAATTATTTCATGCAGAATAATATCATTTACGTCGAGAATATGAGAGAAAATATAGCATTCAGTTTTTTGGTTTTGCTTTAGAAACGAACATTGCAGAGGGTTTGTGGAAATAATTTTCCCAACATATCGTTTTTTTTACACTTTTCCGTCGCTAGCTCTATCACAGCAAATAGGCTCGATTTTAGGTTCACGACTTTCGGGTCCAGGTCTATTAGGTAATTTTCTTCATTTTCGATCACATCTTCAGTCGTTTCATTTTCTTTTTTATTTTCGTCAGTGGATATATCAGATTGCCAATTGTCTGAATTCACGCGGTAGGCTTGTGAGTATTTCATTTTTTCCCGCTACATTATTTTGCTTTTTAACAATTTCACTTAGATTTTTTTGTAACATTGCCTTTCTTTGATTTTTTTTGATATCTTTTTCTTTTTAGCCTTTATTTCTGCACGTTTTTTTCTTTCTTCTAACTGTTGTCTTTCTTGCTTTTGATTTTATTTTTTTCTTATAGTACTCCTGCCACATTAACGATTTTGCCACTGTAGGAATCTTTTCCTTCACCTTTGTGGCTTTTGGTAGCGACTTTTGCAGCCAAAAAGAAATTCTCTTAAATGGAGAAGGAATATTTTCTGGTGCATTTGAACTGGTAGGTATTTCCTGAAATGTGTCTGTATCAAGCGAAGTGTTTTGATATGGTGTTGGGCTTTTATGCAGAGTTATTAGAGTATCCTGGAATGATGGTGGAGGTTGGCTGTTATATAAGGGTAAAAGAGTTAAATGATGAGATCCTAGAAGGGTAGGGTCAGATAATAGAGGTGCAGTCATGAAACTATGATGGCGTGTTGGTGTGTTTAGCGGAGGTGTTATTAAAGTCTCGTCGAATGGTGCTGGTGTTTTAAATGGAGAAGGAGAGGGTATCGGAGTGAAATAATTAGAAACTGGCAAGACTGGTGGATTTGGACGGTAAGATGCTGAACTACTATCATTAGCCGAAAAACTTTTTTTGGATTGACTTTTGACTTCTTTGGTACGATGACTGAGTGTTGTGCTTGGATGATGTACTATTACAATGTTTTTGAATCATATTTTGCAAAAGCACTTGACTGGTATTAATTGTTTCAGTATCATGTTGTGAATTTGGTAGTTCCTCTAAAATTCCTGATGATAAATTTACTTGAAGATCAACATAATCTCTGCCACTCAAAAGCTCCTCTAAAAGTAATCCATCGCATTTAATATCACTTGGTTTTTTGTGTTTATATTTATTATTGTTCATATCCATGACGTCTTCATTAATCATGTTGTTAATTTTGTTGTCTGCCACTTATGTTGGGTCATCAGTCGCAACGTTTAAGATTTCTCCATTGTTTGTTATTTGTCTTTGTCTTTTAATTGCAATGCAGAAATAAACAATTCACTATCCTCAACATTTTCCTTCCAAACTTCTCGGGAACTTTTGAAAAGGTCCAGTTTAACTACTCCAATTTGATGTTCGATAAATTTTAATTCCGCATTAGCACTGAGTTGTTCACCTGTAGTAGATTGATAAGATTCTTTGTTTTTTATTTTTAAAATAAGTAATTGCCTCTGCATCCAACGGAAACAGCCCACAAGTTCTGAAACCATTCTTTAATGATTTTACAGGAACAGTACTGTCCAAGATCTTTTTTAGGAGAGGACAAAAGTTATCACGGGACAACTGGATACCAGAGTGTTCTATTCTCTACTTATAGACCTATTTTTTCCATTCTTTTTTAATAGGATGGAATAAAGCTACATCTATTGGTTGTATAAAATGCGTGGAATTTGGATATAAAGCCACAAGTTCGATCCGTTTTTTCATGCAAAATTTGCTTAAAGGTACAGTTAGGTGTGAAACGTGGCCGTCCAAATATAATACAATTGGAAATTGTATTTTACTTTCTACCAGCCAAGGGTAAAATACACCGGTAATATATTCGTAAAAAGTTTGATTGGTCATCCAACCGTTCTCTAATTTTTCAATTGCCCATGAGGGCGGTACGGATTCTCTGAGAGTCTTGGAAAGACGTTTTAAATTTACCACCACCATATATGGAGCCATTTGACCAGCCACATTTGCCATTATCAACGTGGTTATGTTCACTTTCTCGTTTGAATTAATTATGTTATGAGTAATTTTCTGTCCCCTTCTTACTAGAAAAAATGCAGTTTCATCACAGTTAAATATTCTGGAACCTGAAGTCGAATCTGAGTTTTTAACAGCATCAGACAAGTTCTCTGTGGTTTTGAAGTGATCGGTAATCCATTTAAACTATTTTTTTTATATTTTCTTCCGTTACTGCAGCATGAATTCTGGTTAAGTTTTGGGAAACTCTTTGGGTTAATTCCGGATTACGTTTAAGGAAGGACTGATACCAATGCCTTCCTGGTCTTCCATCGGTAAAAGGATTATCCTTACTAATTGTTTAACCAGCATTTGGACACTATCGAGCAACTGGTCTTTATTAACCGGAAAACCAGTTTCTCTCCTAACGGAAAATCCAATTTAGAATAATTTTTTCCTCATCTTTAGTTAAACTGGAAGGTAGATCCATCTTCCTAATTAATGGAGTTTTTCCTCTTACCTTGTCAGATAGGGTCATTCTTGGTACATCAAACATTCTAGCAGCTGCAGCAATATTTATTCCTTGGATTTTAACCGCTTTGATAGCATTTTCCATGTCATTTTCTTTGTATCGATATCGAGGCATCTTAAAAGAAAGCAAGGATGTAGTTACCGTCGATGTAGTGTACTAGTATCGTCATGTCAATTTGAAAATTTACAATAAAATGCCCCTCATCCATATAAATGACGAATACTAATCCTTGGGTAAGTCCGTCGTATTCAACTACCCGTGTCAGCATTTTAAAATGATAAAATCTCATATAATAAGGGAGAAATTCGCAAATTTCAGTAAAAAATCACTGTACCAGTTTTCGTCACTAATGACGGATATTGAGGTCTGTGACATAATTATGTACCAGTGTTCGTCACTTACCGAAATTAAATAAATCGAGGTTAGAAACTAAAAATTTCACATGATAAAGTGAATCTAACATACTTATTATGAGACATTATGAATAGCTGAATGGGTATAGGAGCATAAGAATTTGATTTTGAGGCATGAAAAAAGGGTACTTACCTTAGTTCTAAAGTTAAACAGCACAATATCTTCCTAACAAGGTCGACACTTGAATTCTATAAATTTGTTTGCACAAAGCTGTGATAAGCACGAAAAACTTATTCTACCAACCTAGTATCACCAAACTTCACTAGAAATTTACATTTTGGCACTTACTTATTTTAACAATAGTAAGTATTTTTAAATAATCGCGGTAAAAGAACAATTTTGACGAATACTGGGACAGTGACGCGAACTGGATCGCTTACCTTACTTTACGATTTTATATATTTGTTTCACTTTCTCACACAAATACAGTCTGTGTCGCTAATGGAAGGAACTTAAAATAACCAACTCTTGTGCATGTATTGTGGGGTCGGCCGGAATGTAATTTTCCAGGATGTAGACGCTAGTAGCCGGGTTGGTCGAGGATCCTCAGACAAGTTACTAAGGTGAACTGAATATCGATGCTGTTTATACTAATGAACCACCCAAGCACTGTTACAACTTACATAATATTGAAAAGTAGCTGATGCAACGTGTATGTAATAAAAATAATAAGATTATCGAATGCTTCATTGAGTTCAAAATTGAAAATAGTACGTCATTTACAAAAGTTTTTAGTCTCGATATATAATTATTTTTATTATGAAGAGTTTAAACGTATATATTTTTAAAATACGAAAAAGTTGTATAGTAAAATAAAATTCAGTCTAATATGTAATCATATTTATGTATTCCTATATTTAAATTCTTTTCTGCCAAATTCTCTGGCAACTTCTCGGCGGCCAACTACATATTTGTCTTCGTACAATATCTAGTGAACAAAATTCTTTTTAAATCCATGTTTATGTGCATATTCGGGCAATTTGCAGAATTTGTTGAACCGGCAGAATTTAAGAAGTACGCTGTTACCAATCCAGCACACTTAGTTTTAAATTCTATTCAAATTCGGCTTTAGATAAAATGGATTTTATGAGAAAATTGTCGTTCTTTCAATACAGTAACTTTGGAAGTACCACATAAACAAAAATCATTTCCATGAAATTTTTAAAAGATTTTCTGTTGGAAATAATGTTGAGATATTTTATTAAAAACAAATCACACATTTCAGTTAATACATTCCCTTAAGAAATTAATTTTTATTAACATGGAATATTAGCACTAATTAAATATATATAGAGCTGAAATAAATAATCAATCGGCTCATAGACAACGCTAAATTTCTGAGAAAATCGTATTTACATTATACGCGTTGATAAAAATATATTCATTTATGTCCCTTAAAATCTATGGCTACCTCATCACAAATCCACACCTATTGACTTTTTATGTCTCCGTGTTATTGACGACACAGTTATTACTATTGCTATTTATTTTTATCCACATACTGCGACATTTGTAGGTATACTGAATATAATACGCACAGTTACTGTCCTTTCCTATGGGAGCTCAACAAGTCATTTGGGACGTTAGCCCGGGATTCACGGTATCTAGATATGACATCATTATTATACAGTGTGGAAACCACTTATGGAATAAAATTCATAATTCGATAAGTAATAATAAATGCGTTAAACGCCGTATGTAGCCTCTAGCCATCTGTTCTGATTTTGTTTGTCCAAAAAAGCCAATTTTCCCCCGCCACCTTACAAGTTATGATGTTATCAAACTTTTTTTGTGGTAACCCCATTTTTTCACGAATAATGGGTAAATACCACTTTTTCTGAGTTCGGCAATGCAGCGCAAGTGGAATATGAAAAGAATAGCTTCAAGATACATGGTGTGATGAAGTTATGTCATGCCTGAAATAAAAAATTTTCAAGGGTGGAGAAATTCATTGACGTAAATAATCAAAATGTTCACCATTCACCTGCCGACAATGGACAAGTCTTTCATAAAATTCCCTCCGAAGGATATTTAAAGTCTCTGGTCCTATTCCTAATTTCAGTTCTTATTGTAACTTGCTAATCTTCAAGATTATTCAGTTTTGTTACATATACTTTGGATTTTATATAGCCTCATAGAAAAAAAAACATGGTGTTAGGTCTGCTGACCTAGCTGGCCATTCGATTGAACGTCTGCTTCCAAACCTTCTGTTTGGGAAGCTTTTATTCAAATAATAAAGTAATAATAATTTAACTTCAACACCACGTATCTTGGAAGGTATTTACTTCAGACCTCACTTGAGCAGTATTTTCGAACTCAGAAAAAGCAGTGTTATCCATTATTCATGAAAAAATAGCGGTTTCCACAGTCTATAACTGAGGTAACTGCTAAATTCAATATAATAATGGAGGGTTTTAATAAATGGAGAACGATTTTTTTATTATTATTTAGTAAATACGTTTTTAAAAAATATATTATTTTCCTCTTTGAGTTAGGAAATCACAGACCTTAGATTTGGTTTAACACTACCCTCGCAAGTTAAATGTGGCAAATTAATTTCTTTAACAATTTGGGAATTTACGTTTCACTTGAAAATATTAATGATTTCAATGATTCAAGTTCATTGAGAGTCTCACACAATCGCACAGTCCCATGCGCATACTTTGTTACATTAATCCGTTGAGCTTTCAAAATGTTGAGATTTGTTGTTTTTCTTGTTTTTCTTAAAATCCAAATCTTAAAATCGAACAAATTTTCTTGTTGCATAAGCGTCACCAAAAAGAATTTTTGAATCAGCAGTAAGCATCAACTTAACCAAATTATAATACCTCAAATTTTTCGACGCACCCTCTATTCTCAGTTTAACTGAAATCCTTATCGCAACTAAGGAATGTCCTGAGATCAAGTACTTGTGGTCAATTTAATCATAATATCTTTTAGCAACTTTTAAATTGACCGGCAAAATTATCGCTCCAAATTAATAGTTTTATTTTATATGCTATTTTGCAACTGCTTTTTAGAACACATAAGACTTCTGATTGCTACACAATTAGTCATTCCCTCCAGTCACAAGAACACAAAGCCTTTTTTGTTGTCACCAGTATGAATGTAAAAATTATAACAATATAGCTGGCGTAATTAATACATCTGAAATGAGTCATAGCTGAGACAAAACTTGTTGAGGTCCATAAAAATCGTGCAAATCATCAACAAATACGATCAAAATAGTCCATTGTGATATCACATAGATGGCGTTACTTACACAATTATCTGAAAAGTTATCTTACTATTTTTTGTGAGTTTAGTTCTTTTGGCGCTGCTCTTAAAAAATACTAAGTAACATATAATTTTATATAAAAAAAGGTACTCTTGTTTAAAATCGATAAATTACACTCTTTTCGAGTTATTTAAAATTAAAAATGGCAAATCATACTCAATGAGCAACAAATGATGACTGGATTTTTCTGATTTCCTATTAATTATATCTTACGGTATACATTAACGAACAAACATTAATAATGAACATGTAATTTTAAAGCAACTAGCTACTTGATATCTATATTAGATGCTCAAAATATGTTAACATCCTGTATTTTAAAAACTGTTCATATTAGGATATGTTTATTAAATGAACTCCGCTTATTTTTTGAAGTACTACCTGCGCTACAAATGTTGATACGTTTTTTCTTAAACTCCCTGTTTATTACATTTAATATTAAGATATCAATTTACTATAATAAACAAACATTCAGTCGAACTGCCATATTTAAATCAACACTATTCGAATATTTTATAGTTTGATAATATCAATCGATTATACGTATATTAATCCAAAAGAAGTAATTTACATTTGATGGGAATCATGATAAAATTATTTTAAAAACACCAGAATCAAAAAGAATTCAATTAAACTGAACATATCTGTATGTAAAGCAATTTAAATGAAATGTACGTACTTCCTGTATTTTCGATATACAGTATTGGAAAAAGTTTAATTAAAGTGCCTGCTTTGTGTGTGTGCATAAAGAATAAAAATAGCAAAGTCATGTATGCGACAGAAAAAGACTGTGCATTACTGTTGCCTTTTTCTGCGTTATTGTGTTTACGAAGTAACGAGGGCACTTCTCCTTCTCATCGTATCCCTTCCACATGTGAGCCGGTGCTCCTCCAGTCCTCAGTCATCACATCCCTTCCACATCTGATCCCTTCACTTTCTACACTAAGTTTATTGTAGATAGAACAAACAACAGTGTTGCCACATGCCTGGTAATTACCTAAATCTACAATTTGGAATTTTAACTGGTAGTTGTTAATAATAATAATAATAATGGCATAATCTACGATAATTTTTTGGGAACGTTACTTTTTATAAAATTATTTACACCTTGAGAAATAACTAAAATCGTTTCATGTAAAGTGCATAATATCCAATGAATACTGTTCCATTTTACTAACTGCGATGAACATTTGGCGACATATAGTTAGTAGTAGGGCGGCATACGTGATTTTGTTCATGCAACTACGTTCATTTATTTTATAATAATAAAATAAATGCTACACTGCACGAAGAATGATAGCTCTACACCTCTTTCTGCAGTGAGTTTAGACTGTACGCAGTGCTACATGTGGACGCATTTTTTTCAAAGGTTAACGTAATTTAATCAAAACCAAAAAGATCAAACCTTTAACCAAAAATCAATTAATGACGAACATAATAAATGGTACTTTATTAAGTTCAGAATGCGTGAAAGAATCATAAAATTCCATAATATTATATAAAAATGTAAACGAAAATGAAGATGATAATATAATTTCTGAAGTCAAACTTATCCCTGTTTTTGTTTTTCTTATAGTTTTAGATAAACAGAATATGTGCAAATCGCTAGAATTTTCCTAAACACCTAATATCTGTACAGTAAACTGTGTGTGGAAAGAAGATATATGATGGGGCGTGTCCTCTTTACTTCACAAACAATGAGGAAACATTGATGCATAATTCTCTTTCTGTCCCATGTATGACTTTGCTATTTTTATTCTTTATGACACACACAAAGCAGGCTCTTTCCAATATTTTATATCAAAACACATGAGTAATTTTTATCTGTCCGTAAATGAGTTTTTTTATACTAAACACGTATAAATAACTTGTTCGATGGTCCCAAAACAATGTTTTACAGTTGAAGTAATATCCAGTCAGTACAGTTAATCCTGAGCAGATCTATTTTTGGAGTGTTTCATAAACTAGGCTTTTAATAAAAGTTCCCGAATTTGTGCATTCAATTTGTTATATCTTGGTGGCCCAAAAAAAACTTATTTATTTGATAGTGCATATAACTGTCTTCATTTCTATTCGTTATTAAGAGGGCTAATCGAACTAGTGTTTGTAAGGTAATTTTTCAAAATTTATTTCTTCCATACGGTTTGGTCAAATTACACCAAATTTGGAGGATTAGTAGTTGAAAGTGTACTAGAGGGTACATGTATATCTATTTTAATTAATTTTCACTTTATATAGGGTAAATTTATACTGTACATATAAGTGAAATTTGAACGTGATTAGCTCCTGAATTATGATATCAATCAGTAAAATTCGAGGTAAAATTCATACATGTCTTCTAGAATGAATCTTCATAATTATGCTCAGCAAGTTTCAAACTTTTATTCGGTACTATTTGGTTAAAATTAATTTTCTAAATAAGTATCTCTGTCACTACAAATGGAGCAAGGAAGTGTTACCTCTATCGGGAATCGCATCTCAATGAAGTCGGTGAATAAAACGTGCAGTGAAGGTATAGTTGTTAAGAGTAAAATTATTCAGCGGCGCATGTATAAAAACTTTCTAGAGAGTGACACAGATATCCGAAGCTTTTTCCCGACTAGGCCCCTTAATTATTCAAAAACTGAGTCATGAAAATATTAAAACCATATAACAGAATAAACATTTGTAAATATTTTAGGAAATCATCCTCAAAATTAAACCACTGTTCAAAGATGTAGATACTCACAAATATAAAACTGTCATATTTTCGTTGAAATTCTGTGAACGTGGTTTAAACACCTATATTTGTTTTAATCAAAACTGTGTTTATAATTTTAAAATAATAAATATCATCATGTCACTAATAATTATACAATATTCTTACCTTATTCTTCAGTAATGGTCAAATCTAAATCAACAATGCGTTTCTCGCGCGAATTTATGTTCACCAAAAAAGCTGCGTATAGAATACTAGTATGTACTAGTCAACACTAACCTGTTTTGAATCGACCTGAAATTGTATTTCTTGTTTGCTAGTTTTAAAGACAACAATATTAAATTGATTAATATGCTTGCCTTTCCTGAAATAATTAATTTAGGCTAACTTTAGCGTAGGTTTTGTAGCAGCTTATTTTATCACTTTTTCTCTTTACTTTTTTGGGACTTATTACCACATGAATAATTCTTCGTTATCTAAAAAATATAGTTAGTTGCCAAGTGTGTTACTGGAAAAATAAACTTCTGTGCTTGTGACTTTACGTCAAAAGATTAGTCAGAGGGTGTATTTTGACAAGTAATATGAGACACAAAAATAATAATATAATTCCCTAACGTTTCGGAAAACGAATCTGTTTCCTTTTTCAAAGATATTTTTTTTTAGAATACGTCAAGCGTGAAACTTGACAGAAATATTATTTGTTTATTTATTTCTTTATTTATTTATAGAATCCAAACAGACTTAAGCCTGGAATAATTGCAAGATTTATGAACATTTTAGTGTAAGAAGATGTTTTAAATGTGGAGGGTATAATCACGAGGCAAAAGACTGCAAAGAAAAAGTTACTTGTGTACTTTGTGCTGAAGAACATATTAGTAGTGCTTGCAGTGGTGAATATAAAAAGTGCGTTAATTGTATACGTGTGAACCAGAAGCTTAATCTTAACTTAGATGTCCATCACGCTGCTATCGATAGAGAATGTGAGTGTTACAAAAAAACTGTGGAGTCAATTAAAAAGAAAATAGCTTATAAGGAATAGCAACTACAGGATGACAGTGAGCTACTTTTATCGTGTATGAATGCTGCAAGTTATTATAAAAATAAGGACCAAATTTTAGAATACTTATTTAAGTATAAACCTTTAATCTTGTGTCTTACAGAAACGTGTATTACTGAAATTTTTTCTGAAAGTGAATTAGAAATAGAGGGATATAATACTGTTCGCTGCAACTCAAACAGCCGTCACACAGGGGGAGTGTTAATATTCATAAAAAAAAGCATAAAATTTGATAATGTAAAAGTGTTGGTTTTAGATGTAAATTTCTGGCTTTTATCTGTTAATATAAAATTGAAAAATACCTCCTACAGTGTGGCTGCTGTCTATAGATCCCCAAATGGCAACGTGTCACGTTTCATTGATAGGTTTTTAGAATGGTTAGAGAATTATGTTGAAAAAAATAACAGAAACAGTATAATTTTGACAGGTGATTTCAATATAGATTTTTCCAAAAATGACTATGTAAAAAAGCGACTTAAAGAGGGCATTGAGAATCATGGCATGAAACAGTTTATACAAAACTTTACTAGAGTGCGAAATAATTCTCGCACCATAATTGATCTTATTATTAGTAATGACTACACCATAAATGCATATGTTGAACAAAATTATATAATAACAGACCATTCAATAATTCAAGTAAAAATTGGAAAGGCCAGGGAATCAATAAAGTATCAAACAAAGGAAATTAGAGCCCGAATTAATTTTAACGAAATGACGAATTTGTTAATTGAAAAAAAGTGGGCATATTCATGTACAAATGTAAACGTAGTAGGTCAGACTTTTGTAACTAATATATTAGATTCATTAGATGTTGTAGCGCCTAAAAAAATTGTAAAATTAAAATCAGCTCAAAACAGATGGTTCAATAGAAACTGTAGGGAAGCAATTGACAACAAAAATAGGGCATATCAAAGATTTGTATTTACAGATGAGAATGAAGATTGGAATAACTATAAGCACGCTAGAAATAATACTATAAAAGTTATAAAGGAAGCAAAAACAGTATTTTATGAAAGAAATATTGACGAAAATAAAACAAATCCGAAGTTAATGTGGAAAAACTTAAAAGACATAGTTGGAAATAAGAAAGGTGAACATATCTTTCAAAGTTTGAATTGCGATGGAGTAATACATAATGCCAATATAGCGGACGTATTGAATCAGTATTACGTAGGTAGTATTGAAAGTATTGTTATTAGCATAGGAACACTTCATGTAGATATTGATAGAATCACTGACACTATACCGGTTGTAAACTGTACCATGACATCGTTTTGTGTAATAACATTACAAGATCTGAGAAAAGTAATTAACAATCAAAGAAAAAAATATAGCACTGATGAAATCGGTCTTGATGTTATGAAAAATCTGTTCCATATACTAGGCTATCCTTTTCTAAATCTGATTAATTTAAGTTTAGAAAAGGGTGTTATGCCTGAATGTTATAAAAAATCTGTAGTGGTACCAATACCAAAATTACCTAATACAAATTTAGCTGAGCAGTTGAGACCAGTAAATATGTTGCCATTTTGCGAAAAAAATTTTGGAATTAGTAGTTTACAATCAAGTAATTAGTTACATAAATTCAAATAACATCCTATGTACATACCAATCGGGTTTTCGTGGAAAACATTCGTGTGAAACGGCATTACAGTTGGTGATTTCTGAGTGGAAGGAGTCGTTGGATAAAGCAGGGGTCGGAATTTGCGCTGTTTTCGTAGATCTTAAGCGAGCTTTTGAAACAATCGACCGTAAAATACTACTATTAAAGCTAAAAAGATACGGATTTGATCACACCGTCTTAAGTTGGATTGAAAGTTATATAACTAATAGGTACCAAATAACAAAAGTGAATGGGAATTTATCTAAGCAAATACTAAATAACTTTGGAGTCCCTCAAGGCAGTGTTCTTGGTCCCTTATTATTTATTCTCTATATAAATGACCTTGGAAATGTGTTGAGGAAATGTAAAATCCATCTATTTGCTGACGACACCCTTATCTATTATGAAAATACTAATTTTGAAGAGATGGTAGCTAGTGTAAACTTAGAATTAAAGGTTTTGACAGAAAAATTTAAAATCAATAAACTTAAGGTAAATGAATTGAAATCTAAATGTATGTTTGTGGGTAATAATTATTTGTACAACAAATTTATCAGTTTAAATCTTGATATTCTAATAAATAATGAAAAAGTTGAGCTTGTTCAGGAAATAAAATACTTAGGTCTAGTAATTGATCGGGAATTGAAATTTAATAAGCACATTGAATACATGTCAAAAAAAATTGGCAAAAAGATAGGATTCTTCAGTAGAGTTGCTCCTTTTATATCAATGTCCACAAAGTTAACAATTTATAATACACTAATATTGCCTCACTTTCTCTATTGCAGTTCAGTGTTATATGTAAGTTGTACAAATTTTAATAGGTTGCAGGTTCTTCAAAATAAGGCAATGCGAGTAATATTAAGATGCAACAGGTTCTCAAGTAGTCAAAGGATGCTAGATACATTGAACTGGCTTAACATTGAACAATTTCTTTACTTCCAAACTATGACTTTTATTTTTAAGATGATTAATAATATTTTACCGGACTATCTAGTACGACAGTTATTGCCTGTTACTGAGGTACACCTACGTAATACTCGTACGGCAATTACAAATAATTTTTATGTAAAAAGAACAACTAAGGGTAGTACTATGAAAAGTTTGTTCCACAAGGGAATTGTACAGTTCAATCTTCTTCCTCATGAAATTAAGGCCAGTAAAACTGTTCAACAATTTAAATCTCAACTTTTATATTTAAAGAAAAATACTTCTTAGTAACCTACGTGTAGTTAAGTTGTTCTCAATGCAATTTTTGTTTAGTTAAGTTATTTTTAATGATGTTTTTATTTACTATTGTATCTTTTTTTTGTATTATTATATTATTCTGTCTTGCTGAAACCATACGTCTACTATGTCACTATGTGTATTAATTGTATTTACTATCTTCTTTAGATAAATAAATGAATTTATTATTATTATATATTATTAATTACAAAGATTCCTACATCTAATTACCAAATACACAATACTATTTATTTTCTCTATTCTCTTAACATAATAAAACTAGAGGGTAACACTACTATACATGTATCTTAATATTGGAGTTCAGTAAAATAGTTTATGATATTTTGTTTAAATTGTTTTAAGGGTGTGGAGCAAAAATCTAGACTGATAATAACATTGACCTCATTGGCCAATCTAAGCATGGCCAAGAGAGGAGCACGTAAGGTGATGATTGTTGCGGAAGTATTAAATAATGTGGAACTACGAGTTCGTCGTGACGGGACGTTAAATGGAATTAACCCTAATAAATTAGTGTCATTTATTAAGTTATTTACAATTTTGTACAAAAATATAATAATAATGATTTTACGCTTAGTATCTAATGCTAAGATGTCAAACTCATTTCGAAGAAATGTAGATCTAATATTTGTGTAGTCTGGGTACTGATTATATTTTTTTGTAATGAAGATGTCTTAAAAATTTATTTTGTACTTTTTCAATCATACCCAGATACAATTCGGGTTCTGTATACCAAATAACACATGCACATTCTAATTTCGACCTCACAAATGCATAGTATAGAGTTTTTAACAATTTAATATTTTTGAAAGAAGCTGTTTGTCTTATTATAAATCCCAGCAATCTATTAGCAGCCGCTACTGTATTTGCAATATGTTGTCTAAAAGACAATTGATCATTGTATTTTACACCTAGATCCTTAGTAACATTAAGTCTTATTAAAACAGTACGATTCATATTGTAGTCAAACACGACGGAAGATTTTTTTATGAGTTATAGTTATAGTAGTACATTTTTTTTAAATTAAATGGCAGTTTATAGCGACAGCTCCAATTGTACACTCTATTTACGTCATCTTGAAGAGATTTACAATCTTGGGCATCTTTAATTATTTTGTAAACTTTTAGATCATCAGCAAAGAGTAAACATTTTGAATTTTGAATTTGTAATGGTAAATCATTTATAAATATTAAAAATAGTAAAGGCCTAAGTTTGATCCTTGGGGCACTCCAGAATTTATACAGTATTTTGTAGATAATCTCCCATTGTGTTTGACCACAAAACTTCTATTCTGCAGATAGCTTTTAAAGAGTGCCAAAGTAGCATTCGCTATTCCTGAATTTAACAATTTCTGCAATAAAACATCATGATTGACTTTGTCAAATGCTTTTGGAAATCTGTAAAAATAACGTCTATTTGATCCTGTCCTTCTATCGCGTGATTTGCATCATTGACAAATGTTAATAAGTTGGTATCTACCGATTTGTTAGGAACAAATCTACGGATTTGTTAGGAACAAATCCATGCTGATATTCTGTTATATAAAGTTTAACATGATTCCACAAATGACTATAAATTATTTGTTCAAATAATTTGGCCGAAGCAGGCATTACGGAAATTGATCAATAATTTTCAATTTATTTTTTGTCTCCACTTTTATGAATCGGTGTACATATAGCAGATTTCCAAAGATCAGGGAATGTTTGAGTTCTTATTGCAGTATTGTATATATATAATAGCGGCAGTTTTAGCCACCCTTGACACCCTTTAATTATATATGGCGGAATTCCATCACTACCTGGTGATTTCTTAGGTTTTAATTTTTTGACAGCTGTAATATAATCTATTTCACTAATTTCGTTAAGAAACATTGGTTTATATAATATCCATAGATTCTTACATAGAACTCTTGATGCTTCAAAATTTGCAATAGTAGTTTTGTTCAATTCTTCTTTTAACATCGGTAACCAGGTTGTACCAGAATCTATAGATCAATGGGATAAATATTTTTCTTCATCCAATATTATAATTGCCGATTCCTTATTCTTTCTTTTCTTGCTGTCCGATTTTTTGATTTCACCCTTTCTAATATAACTTTTATGCTCTGTAGATTTTGGTACAACGTGGTTACCGATATTAAAAGAAGAATTGAACAAAACTCATATTGTATAATTTTTTTTAAGTATCAACAGTTCTATGTAAGTATCTATGGATATTACATAAACAAATAATATATGTGTCAAGTTTCACGCTTGACATATTCTAAAAAAAAATACATAACTTTGAAAAAGAAACAGATTCGATAATCGACATTTTTTAGACAACGAAGCATTTATTCATATGGTAAGTCCCAAAAAAGAAAAGATAAAAATTTAGAGAATGCCATAAATAACGTTCAGACAATATTTATTTTAACACCTTATGTTTAAATTTTGCTTTTGCTCATGCTACAGTTATTTAGATTTTAAGTACATACCGTCTTCCCTTATGTGACTCTTTTGAGAGCGGGGGTCCTATGTTTATCGTATAACTATGATTCTAAAAAAAATATCTTAACATGATATTTTATATTATTACTGTGTTTACGTTGTTGTAAAAAGTGAAACTTTGCCATAGTAGTGTAAACTACTCTTCATAAGTCTTTATTACCTAATTTGGTTAGAACTAATATTGTTATACTAGTTCCCATTAACTTGGATTTATTTAGGATTCGGTAATAGGTGATATGGTTTAGTATGTGAACTACGAGCTCACACTTTTGTTAACCTGTCATTTGCTCTTGGAAATTACACCTTTTCTCTCAAAAAATAGTTGTATAATTGTAGTAGTGATGTATGTTCATGGTTTAAAGTTTTCTTGAAATGTTTAAAGCGGCGATATCACATATTTTCCTTGGAGTATCCTGTTAACCTATTTTGTCAATATACGTGATACGATACCGTTATTGAGTACCTTATTTTGGAGTGTTCCGTTTATCCATTTTATCGATATAGCAAATGGTGTATCGTGAGGCTTAGTTCTTTTGTTTAGGATGTAAAAATCCATAAAGCATACGATTAGTGAGAAAAAAGTTTCCGTACTTTTACATTAAGTGTCATTAAATATCTATTTATCATTCGTGTTTAGTTTAAGATTTGTATATGGTTATTGTACTCACCCCGTATACTACATTACTCACTTATTTTTATATTGGATGCAAGATATATCTTTACATGCTAAGGCTTCACCTTACCATGTTAGTGTTATTTGCCAGGTTTTGTTTATTTTTGAATGTTTTTGTTATTTCACTGCTTAATTTCGTGTAGAAATTACTTACGATACTTCGTGTACTTAAAATCTAGCAAATTGTACCAACGGAGAGTTTTGAGGTATTGATAGTCTGTCATAGAATGGTATGAAATTTTCATAACGTTTCACTTTAAAAATCTTAAATGCTTGGGGCCATTTGTATAACTTCTTGGTACAAATTATATTACTCTGTGTTGGTTAGATTGTAATATAGTATAAGTTTCACCAAGTACTCATAAAGTACTTTATTTTCTCTTGTACTATAGTATTTACTAACAAATTGCCGTTACATAATTATCTTTATAGTTATCTTTACTATCAGTTGTACGATAATAAATTCAACCATACCTTATAATTGTCGATATATTTATTCAAATGCAATAACACTTGTAATATAGTAAGTATTGGTCCATATAATGTAATAATTTTTGTAATTTACTAATAATTTGTAATATGGTTTATGTAGTCTATTCTATTTTTTTTTTCATTTCACTGACTTACTTATTGGTCATAGCGCCCACATTTCTTGACCCACGACCCATATCTACTCTCCGATTTTAGCTGAAGTTAGTCGCCATCGCAGGAGCTCTTTATCTCTATCATATGGTTTATATAGTGATACCTTTATAGCCAAAAGCCAGAATTTTGTCGATATTTGCAGTACCGTTAATGTTGTGATAATTTTATAGTATCTTGCTTTAAAGTTTATCTACAAATCTTACCTAAGGTAAGAAGAAGAAGTGGCTTCGCACTGGTACCGTCGAAAAGAATAAACTACTTGCTCGTGGCGTGATCATCACATCATACGTCTCGTAGAATGCTCATGGAGTGATCGCGAGACACAAATTGCAACAAGCATTACAATACAGGCTTGTATCGCCTAATCTATACGCAGCTTAACAAACTGCATACAAGAGCCGAATTATTTATTACGTGCCGTCCCACATGATAAAATGTACATGAAGACATCGGTTACGTCGCGTCGTTTAAATTCGTTGCCGACGAAAACAATAATTTTGTAGGGCCACAGAAGAAACCTGTGTCCGCGGTTTTTCCAGCAGGCTAAAGAGGACACCGCTTTCTTTAGTAGAGCCAAAGAGGGCACCTGTGTCCGCAATTGTCTATAGTAGGTGAAAGAGGACACTGGTGTCCGACTTAATTTTGGCTTATGAATTGGGAAAAAATAAGTTAAAAAAGGAAAAAATGTCTAAAATAGTCAATTTTTAAACTAAAATCGTTTAAAATAGTGTTTGGCCCAGGGCGACATTTATCAAAATCACTGTGGTGATGAACCTGTTGATACTATTTCGATAATATGATACTGAATAGTAGAAATCTAATAGTTTATTTCTATGGCCAATATCTCGGTAAGAAGTCGAATCGTACATTTAATCACGTAATTTCGATGCATTTTTTTCTTGTTGAATCGATTTTCAGTAGTACGGGTGTGGGGTGTCTCAACACCCCATATTTATTTTTTGTGGTTTTCTTCTATAACTGTTTAAATTTTTTTTAAAACTTGTATTCAATTCTGTGGTCATGTTTTAAATATTTAGTATTTTAAATAAACAAAGAAAATTTGCTTTTAAATGTTTCAAAATTGTATTTTCACTCTACACGTGTTTCGGCTTTTTAGGCCCTTTTCAAGAGTACAGATGAGGGGTACTAAATTATAATTTGTGTTCCTTGCTTATATATTGAATGTTACATCTTGCAACTTATACTAATAAAATGGTTTGAAAGATTTGGAATTTTTAGAAACGTTAAATTACTTTATCTAAAATGTGGTGACCTGCGAATATTTGTTGTTCATTTGTAACCGTTTTTTTTTATTTTTGGAAACTTTCTTAATTTCTAATATTTCTAGTAAGTCTAATTTTTTTCTTTTCTTTTCGGAATGAAGTAATTGTACATTATCCATATTTATAAAATGATTATTTTCTGTACAGTGTGTTGACACGCCGGTGCAATATACGTTGTTTACAATAGACTTTTTATGCTCTTCAAGTCGCTTTTTTATGTTACGTCCAGTCTGGCCAATGTATATATCGTCGCAGTCACTACATTTTAGTTCATACACTCCTGTCTTTTGTAGTTTTTCTGCCTAATTTACTTAATTTATTGCTGACTTTATCACTAATTCCTGGTCTATAATTAATACATTTATGGATGATATTGGCGTCTTGTACAGAACCAGTATAAAACTCCTTATACATATTTTTCTTTTGTTTTGTTTTTATTAAATTATCTATGATACTTTCTTTGTATCCATTATTCCTTGCTATTTGTTTTATTGTGTTGACTTCTTTTTCAAAATTGTTTGGACTTAGAGGAAAGGTTAGCAGACAGTGAACAAAACTATGAAACGATGACATTTTAATTTGGAAAGACTGGTTAGAACTATTGTGTATTACTGTATCTGTACAGGTAGGTTTACGGTAGATGTCGAATTCTAAACAACAATTATGATTTTTTATGCTGACGTCTAAAAAGTTTAAACCGTTTTTATTTCTTTTTCTAACGTGAACTGAATTTTTTCATTAAAGGAGTTAAGTAAATTTAGAAATTGTTTTAACTGTCTTTCCGTACCTTTCCAAATGCAAAATACATCATCTACATAGCGTATCCAAAAGAACACATTTTCTATTAAAATATTTTTGGTGTTGAATAATTTATTTTCAAAATCTGACATGAAAATTTCGGCTAATAAAGGAGAGATTGATGAACCCATCGGTAATCCATCTAACAACTTATAAATTTCTCCGTTGAATTTAAAATAATTTTGGTTAGTGCAATTTTTAATAATGATATTTAACTCTTTTTTCTTTTCTGCGCTTATATCTGAATTATTTATAAGTTGGTCTATTATATTAAATAAAGTTTGTAGTGGAATTGAAGTAAAAAGACTTTTCACATCAAAAGATACTAACTTCGCATTTCTAGGAATTCTTAGGTTTTTAACTTTTCTATGAACTGAAAGGAATTTTTGATTGAATATCTCGATTCAAAATTTATGGGAGCAGGTAATAAATTATTTAATTCCTTGCAAAGTTTATAGGATGGGGTATTTATGTAGGATACAACTGATCTAAGAGGGTTGTCTTCTTTATGGATTTTCGGTAGTCCGTAAAACAATGGAGGTAAGGGGTTCATTATTTTAAATTTATATGTTTGTTCTGGTGGTATGACTGGTGTACACTGCTTTAAGGTTTTTATGATGTCGGCTTGATATTTATTAGTTGGGTCATGGTTTAATTTTATTATCTCATTAGTGTTTAGAATAGAAAATATTTTTGTGTCATATTCATTTTCGGTTAAAATTGTTGTCGTGTTGCCTTTGGCTGCTTTACAAAGAATTAAATTATTTTCTTTAATTATAGTTTTTATATTTTTTATAGTTGCTATTTCGTTTCTGTTATTTTTACAAATTTCTATGTTATTAAATAAATTAGCGATACTAAATCTGTCTTCAATTTCGGTATTAGTTAATGAGTTTAATGCTAATTCTGTATCGACTGCCAATAACTCTATATCTTGTTTGTTATATACATTAGGAGAATATGTTAACCTTTTTCTAATAGGCTTATTTGATCAGAATTAAAGTTGACATTTGTTAGATTGACTACTCTAAATATTTAGTTTACAAAGAAAACCTAAATTAAATAGTTCTGAGAATGTCTTAAATTAAAGGCAAAATATCGACTTTATAAAAATTATTTTCTTTTTTTATTCACCACACCCCAATCATTTACCAGAGACATAATAATTGTTAGTTGACATATCAATATAAGACTAGACTCGTTAAGATTAATGCACAATTCGCTTTTTTGAAGAAAAGGTTAGTAAAAATGAAAGTAATGAAACGACGATCTGCAGTGAAACAATTCGAATCATGTAAGTCAATCGAGAGAGATATGTTCCTCGAGTCTATTTATAATACTTTCTAGATCAAGTACTTTAGCTGGAGTGTTTACAAGACGTAATCGAGTCGATCCAATTAAGAAGTTGTCTAGATTATCCAATTTAGAAACATGGAAACGAAAATGGGGCTTGTTGATGGGACTAACAGATAGTTTGGTTTGCGTGTTTATTGTCCTATCACGGTCAAATATACAAACCATTCCGCATAGATGAGCGAACATTTGCCAAGCAATTAAATTGTTTTTGTGCAGATTGCAATCGATCGTTACCTGGCCACGTGAACCAGATTTATAATAGCCGTAGTAAGTTTACTTCAGTATGAGTAAATGAGTAAAATTGTATTTTATTGTGATGCATAACAAATTATTTAAATTATAAAAGATTATTATTACTAATTAGACTCAAGGAGATAAATTCTACAGTATGCAGTACCAAAATGCTTGATTAAGTATTGTTTTCTTTGTGACTATCCGAAAGGTTTCATTATTATTGTTATTATTCATCTAATAAAACATGACCTACATATTTAGGACATGTCAATTGTAAATAAATATACGAATGTAATATAAATTTATAAAATAATCCAACATAGCGATCTTTACTAATAAAGATGGAGTAAAAATTAAAATACCAAAATGTTCCAATATAGAGGCGACATTAATTTACAAATAGTAATAAATACTGAAACTGATACCTAAATACAAGATACCAAAGTCGTAATCCTCTCGCTTAATTTAATCGAAGCTTAAGTAAAATGTTTACATACAATTTATTACATTGCGATTGGCACTGGTAGATGGAGTTACCATTAACTCGTTAGTACTCTACTTTCACGTAGAGAATAATGATTTTGAGATTCTCTTTGTTGACGTTGCGTATACCTGCTTCGCACTAATGGAGGCAGTAACCAGAAACCGGTCTACGAATGGTATACGCGACGGCCCAAGAATTATTTCTATTTACTTGGCAAAAATCTTTTGTTAGTGGGCAACTACAGTTAAAACTTAATCACTTCTCTTTGTATGATACAAATTTTACAAATCATCAAGAAATGTGTGTGGCAACTTTATTAATATTAATACTAATACTAATATTTTATTCACCACTAAAATACAGAAATGTATATATGGCAAAATAATTTAATAATACAGGACACACACGTAATATATGAGACAAACATTTGGAGTATAAAACTGAATAAACTACGAAAATATATAAATACAAATACAAATTGTCAGGGTAAGATGCCTCTAAGGTTCACTATTTAAAAATTTAGGTATGCTGTAGAAACCTCCATCCAATAGCAAATTTTTGACTGCATTTTTATAAATATTATATATAGTTTTTTGTTTTATTTCAAGCGGTAAGCTATTATAGAGTATAATGCAGTTGTAATGTGGGGAGTGTTTAAAGTTTATTGTGGAATGAATTGGTATGCTTAATAACTCTATATCTTGAGTTATATGAATGATAATCATTTCTTTTTTCAAACAAATCCAAATTTCTTCTAATATATGTAAGGAATTTTAATATAAATATGCACGGTGTTGTAAGAATTTTGTTATTTTTGTATATTTCTCTACAGCTCTCGTTATATGTTATATTAAATATAAGTCTGATAAGCTGTTTGTGCCAAATAAACACCCTGTCTCTATCCAACATATTATGTTGTAAGTTATGTGTAAGCCAGTGTAGTAAGTGCTTAGAAGATCATGTGCTTTTCAACTGTAAGATAGCAAAATAGGCTTTGTTCAACTGGTTGCAAAAATGTTCGATATGAGTATCCCATGATAGTTTAGCATCTAAATGTGTACCCAGAAGTTTAGTATTGTTTGATAAGTTGATATTATCATACGAGTTATATTATGCGCCAACGGTCTTTGAATACAAAAGTTTATAAATACCGTCTTTCTGTCGTTTAATATCATTTTATTTCTCAGGAATTAACCTCCTGGAATGCATTATTAACTAGTTCTTGCAGTTTCGCAGGTGTTTCTGCTGACAAAGATACTGTAACGTCATCAACAAACATCATTAGGTGACCTTGGCTGAGATAGTTCGGTAGATTATTAACATAAAGGATAAAGATTAACAGTCCCAGAACAAAACCTTGAGGAACTCCAATTGTTATATCATGCACATCTGACTTCACTCTATTCAGTTTTACTTTAAGTGTTCTGCCCTCCATGTATGACAAGATCCAAGCCAGAATGTTCCCTCTTAGACCAATATTAAATAATTTATGATATAAAATATTTTTACCAACAGTATCGATTGCTTTTGATAAGTCGAATAACAGTGACACAACATAGGAACCTTTATCCAGTTTTGCATATATAAATATATTCCAATAAATGGCAAGATGCAGTCTCTGTGGATTTGTCGACCCTGAATCCATGTTGACATGTAAGAATATTATTGCGCTCGAGAAATAACGTTAGTCTATTATATATAATCCTTTCAAAGATTTTCGATAAAATGCTTAATACAGAGATTTGTCTATAGTTTTTAATGTTAAGGGGACATCTATTTTTGTAAACTGGTATTACAACTGCCTGCTTTAGAATACTTGGAAAATGTCTTTGATTGAGAAACAGATTAAATAAATAAACAAGTTGATCAATTAAGTTACATTTAATGTTTTTTATTATCCTTTTTGTTAATCCATCAAAGCCAGCAGATTTTTTATTCTTTAGTTTTGTTATTGCTTCATCAGCAGTTATAAGTGCGAAATATTCGTTATACATTGAAGTAATGCATGGCAAAGATAGATTTGAGCCAAAGTGTTGAGTTAATTTATTTTTTGCATCGACAGAGAAATGAGTTGCAAATATGTTTACTATCTTATTTCCTCAACTATTTGTTCATTATTTTAATTTAATACAATGTTGTTACATTTGATATTACGTCTACCTAGCTTATTATTGACAATTTTCCATGTTTCTTTTGTTTGTTGGTTGCATTATTTATTTTATTTTTGTAAAAATGTTGTTAGCAAATTTGATATTATTTCTGTATTTTGTTTTTTCATTATTATAAAGTATTTTTACGTCAGTGGTTTTGAGATTAGTCATTAGACAAAAAAGTTTTTTTAAATAGTTACCCTGACGAATTAGATCATTATTCAACCAATCTTTCCTATGATTTAGTTTTTTTACTATTTATAGTAGTTCTCTTTATTGGACACCTAAGATCAACACACCGTGTAATAGTGCTGACAAAAAATATCAAAGAGTCATCTACATTAAAATTCTGTATTCTGTCCAATTAACCCTATTTATTTCAAATTTAAGATTACTTATATTTTTTTTCGCTTACACATCTTATATCAACCACCAGTGGTGGCCACTATCATTTGTCTGTTCCATAACCTATGGCAAAACTGAAGAGAACAAATAAGTTCGAAATCGATCTATGTCTGGTTAGGAATTGACAAATGATATCGGCTTTCCATCTATCATGATTTGAAGGTGTAATTCAATGCAGGTCGGGGTATTTGCCCGCTGAGTAGTTGTTTCCTTCAAATCGTATTTAATAACATTAGTTTAGTCCACCTGGGCTAGGGGTCGCCGCTCTCGGTACTTGCTGTGATGCAAGTCGCTATCCGCCACAGAGACATCTAGGATGTCGGTCGGATAGTAGCATTCAGACCATATGAGAAGTTTCATACCTCTCACCACTATTCACTTCACCTTAGTTAGTATATAACTAGCAGGTTGGCCACTATCATTTGTCTGTTCCATAACCTATGACATACTGAAGAGAACAAATAAGTTTGAAATCGATCTATGTCTGGTTAGGAATTGACAAATGATATTGGCTTTCCATCTATCATGATTTGAAGGTGTAATTTAATGCAGGTCGGGATATTTGCCCGCTGAGTAGTTGTTTCCTTCAAATCATATTTAATAATATATACAGGGTTATTCACGGAAAGCGGGTATTAGACGTTTCTCGGGATCTGTCGAGTTTGAAAATCTGAAAATTCGCATAAAGAGGTTTTTGGGTATGGCGAATTTAACGAAAATATTTTCAACTTTGTCTCACTTCCGCTTATACCGGAAATAACACCAAACTTTGTTATTTTAAATAGAACACCCTATATATTATTGCATATTTGGATTCCTCATAAAAATTTAGCTTGGGTTTGTGTACCTTAATGCAGCCTTAAACCTATTATTTTTCGAGATAATTAATATTTTTGAAAAATTTTGACGGTTTCTATCCTTCGGAAAAAAATCGATATCTTCTATCATGTTACAGATTAAGAAATTTTCTTTTCAAACTCATACAAGTTCCCTACGGTCTAACTAAAAGTGTCCTTATGTTTTCACAATTTTATACAGGGTGTTTTATTTTCACAGTCAAACATTATTTTAGTTTAAACATCAAAAAGTCATTTTTTTTTAAATGGAACCCCCTACATATTTTTACATAATCTAATAGATTATTGAATTCTACATCGACTGATATTACCATTCCCTATACCCATCTCTTTTGGTTTTCGCACCATAGACAAATATTTGTAAAATGAACATACAAAGCACTGTTTGTTCTAAGCAACACAAGTTATAACTTGCTTCCTTTCTTATCATAAAGGAGTGTAATCCTGTGGATAGTTGATAATTATTTGTTAGTTATCAAGAAAACAAAATCAATAAACATCAAAAACCAAAGATCATTTTATTATTAGATTTATAAAAAATACATTGCAACAAAAAATTTACAAAATTAACGAATACATTGAATAAATATTTAATGCAGCAACTGTTCAAAATGCTTTCCATTTTGCTCCAAACAAGCCAATATTCTGCGATTTACGGCACTTACCGTGGCTCGGCGAATTTCGTGGGAATCTAATTGCTGAAATGCAGCCCGTAGTCTATTCTTTAGATCTTCTTTGGAAGTAGCCGGAGTGGCATAAACAATATTTTTGATTGTACCCCAAAGGTAAAAGTCTAAAGGGGTCAAATCAGGGGACCTTGCTGGCCATCTCCAAGGTCCTCGGTATCCAAACCACCTATCTTCGAACAATGCTACTAATTCGTCATACACTTCCCGTGTTATGTGGGCCGCAACCATCCATTTGATAATACATAGAATTATAAATATTTAGGGGCAAACTATCAATAAACGTTTCAACTACTGTTCTCAAGATTTCCATGTATTTGTTACTATTTAAATTTTCCTCGTAGATATGATACTTAAAAGTGTTATCTACTAATAAACAGAAAACGTTAAAACTAAATTTGGTCTGGAAATTCGATTCCCGTACCACATGAGGATTTTGTTGTGTCCAGTTGTGCAAATTTCGCCTGTTAAAAATTCCTTCCTTGGAAAATTTAGCCTTATCAGTCCAAATAATTCTTTTAAAAAAATCAGGATTTTCTTGAAGACGTACGATCATCTGTTCACAGAAATCAGTCTTTCTCGAAAATCTTCGGGTTTCAATGATTGTACTTTTTGGTACAGAAAATTATGCATCTTACGCTTCTTTAGAATTCGTTGAATAGACGAATATGAAATTCCTAAATCCCAACTAGCACCAGGAATAGATCCATGCGGATTTGCATAAAAGTAAGCCAGAAAATTAATCTCATTTACTTCGTTATCTGTAACTGGCTTTGGTATTGTCTTTACGGCTTTAAATTTGCCAAATTTTAAAAAATTTAACCTGATTCTTCGGAATTTACTTTTTGTCATTGGTGGTAATTGTTGGTATTTGTCGTTGAATTCTCTGCACGTTCTGCTAATTATTTCCTTATTATTTCCATAAATAAAAACAAATCTAATATTACAGCATTTGTATAAACGTTTGCCATTATTTTCCACTAATAATTCGCGTAAGTGACGCTACGCACACAACAATAACATGGTGTTGACATTGGTAAAAACAAAACATTTGTAGCCTACTAGATGACATTCTGAAACAGTGCTGATATTGTACGTACATTTTACAAATATTCGTCTATGGTGAGAAAACCAAGAGAGATAGGTATAGGGAATGGTAATATCAGTGGATGCAGAATTCAATAATCTATTAGATTCTGTAAAAATATACAGGGGGTTCCATTTAAAAAAAATGACTTTTTGACGTTTGAACTAAAATAATGTTTGACTGTGAAAATAAAACACCCTGTATAAAAGTGTGAAAACATAAGGACACTTTTAGTTAGACTGTAGGGAACTTGTATGAGTTTGAAAAGAAAATTTCTTAATCTGTAACATGATAGAAGATATCGATTTTTTTCCGAGGGATAGAAACCGTCAAAATTTTTCAAAAATATTAATTATCTCGAAAAATAGTAGGTTTAAGGCTGCATTAAGGTACACAAACCCTAGCTAAATTTTTATGAGGAATCCAAATATGCAATAATATATAGGGTGTTCCATTTAAAATAACAAAGTTTGGTGTTATTTCCGGTATAAGCGGAAGTGACACAAAGTTGAAAATATTTTCGTTAAATTCGCCATACCCAAAAACCTCTTTATGCGAATTTTCAGATTTTCAAACTCGACAGATCCCGAGAAACGTCTAATACCCGCTTTCCGTGAATAACCCTGTATATATATATATATATATATATATATATATATATATATATATATATATATATATTATATATATACTAGTCGTTAAATTTGTAATCATATAGCCGATGGAGGAGAGACTCGTATAATTATGAACTTTTGTAAATATGCGAGTGGGGTCAGAAGAAGTTAGGTTCAGTTCAAAAGAGTTAAATACATCATATAATATGCTTATATTAAAGCGTTTTCTAATGAAATCAATGTTAAAGTCACCGCATAATATAATATTGCTTGATATAACATGGGCAATATTTAATGCTTGTGTTAGATTCATAATAAACATGCCCACTTCACCATTTAGTGGCCTATATGCTACAATTACACTATTATATTCATTGTCAATCTTACAACTTACCGCACATATTCCGCAATGGCCTTCTATTGACAGCTGCTTTATCTGAGAAATTTCAGTTAACTTTATTTTATAATTTACCATTATTAGAGATCCACCATGTATATGATTGATTCCAGAGAAATAATTAGTTATGTTGTAGTTTGAGAATTTTATATTATTAAGATTATCATTACATATCCAGTGCTCCGAGATGCACATTATGTCTATTTTTATATTTATGAGCAAAATGTGAGTTTAATCTTCAAATAAAATGATAGGATTATTACTTTGGCATTTTATATTTAAATATTACATGTGTATTTATTACTATTTGTAAATTAATCTCACCTCTATATTGGAAACTTTGGTATTTTATTTGTTATTATATTTTCATTAGTAATTGTCATTTTAATAAAAAGCCTTGATACTATATAATGAATCTTAAAAAGTTACACTTTACTAGTTTTTATTATTGCACTGATTTATTGAGGTACTATTTAGAAAACAATAGAAACGCAAATTCAAATTAATTCCTAAGAGCGTTCTTGTGTAAATTACTAGTAAATGAAATTAATTATAAAACTTTCTGAATTAAAAGCATACGTTTTTTCAATAAGTGTTTTCAGAAGATGCAATTAATTAAAGAAATTTTAAAACTTTCTGTAAAATAAGCAACTCCTAACCACCCTACATATATAATTATTTTTAATTAAATTACATAAACTATTTAAAATATCCGTCAGTAAATTAAATAAATAAATTATAGAATATAAATTCTTGGTAATAATTCTGTGGTCGAGTGGTAATAATATTTGCCTTTCACCCCGGGATCTCAGGTTCGATTTCTGTCCAGAAGATAAGATTTCTTCGGAAGCAGAAACATACTTATATTGGGTGTGTGTCCGTTTTCTCCAAATATGTAGGCACCCTCTTGCAAAAGATTACTTTTTAATTTTGCAACTTTTATAGGCGAAAAGCGAATATATTTAACCCTTTCATTACTGATTTCGTTCTGGCGTTGTAAAAAACATTCAGATGATTTTAATATTATTGGCGGACATTTGAGGTGTAAAATAAACGCTGTGATTTTTTACAGGACCTTGGGTCCTTGGAAAGGATATGGAATATATTGTCCCAATAGTTTTATGTTGGGATAAATAGATCCCACCAGTAAAGTAATAAAAAATCAAAATTAAACATTTTTATTCAAAATAGTTATAAAATATTAAAATATTTCAGTCCTTGCATAGGGGAAGAGAATATTGGGTACTGCAACCGGTGGGAATTGTTAGGGATCCATTATGTACAGCCTTACTTTAGTTGGTTTACCGCCAATTATGTTTACAGTGTTAGTTCGGCCCCAATGAAAGTCAAAGTAAAACCCTCTAAAATGGGTTCTGCAAAAAGAAATATAATAATTATGAATGATATTTTACTCAAGTTGTTGGCTGTTAAGGTAGAAATTATTTCTTCAATAAAAAACAGAAAAACTTTATTTCCTATTTTTATTACTAGAGGACTTCCAGCCAAGTACATGAACAATTTGTCCTACGTTTCGTCCGAGTTTTCGGACTTTTTTCAAGGTTAAAAACTAATATAAATTTCCTATTTTAATTTTATTGTATGGGTGGGTTTTATTTTGTTTTTCATCATTGTTTTATTTGATGGGTATGTGATGTACGTGTAATTCGACGAGTTAAGCAGAGAATGATCAGTATTTAAAATACTGATCAGTATTTGAAATACTGATCATTCTCTGCCTAACTCGTCGAACTACACGTACATCACATATATATCAAATAAATAAATGATGAAATACAAAATAAAACCCACCCATACAATAAAATTAAAATAGGAAATTTATATTAGTTTTTAACCTTGAGAAAGTCCGAAAACTCGGACGAAACGTAGGACAAATTGTTCATGTACTTGGCTGGAAGTCCTCTAGTAATAAAAATAGGAAATAAAGTTTTTCTGTTTTTTATTGAAGAAATAATAATAATTATGTGTCAGTTCTGATAAAATCATGGCTGGGTATTAAATGGAGGATATAAATAATTACTCTGTTTTTTTTTGACATAATTACATCAATTTTATTTGACATAATTACATCAATTTTATTTGACATAATTACATCAATTTTATTTGACATAATTACATCAATTTTATTTGACATGTTTACATAAAAAGATGGTATGTGATTCGGGCGTTATCTGCAAATTTGTGCCGCACCGGCTCCTTCGCCATTATTTAGAAATTCGAGGATAAAAATGAATTATTTAGAAAAAATGAACGAACAAATTAGCATCTACCCAGCCAAAGCTTTTGCTTCAGAAAACGACCAGATTCATTCAGAACAGATAGTCTGTGGAAATTATTGATATCACGAATTTGTGTCCTATTGTAAACTGCCTTTTCCAACTGGCTCCAAACAAAGTAATACATTGGATTTTCATCTGACGTAACAAACAAAAACAACCAAACAAATGAAGCAGAAGTCAATGCCTACTAATTTTGTTACATATTTAATTTCATGTTAAAGCGACACGACATTATATAAAACTGCCGTTTTTGCATGACCTTTATTAAAGTGAAATAAAATCGAATTGAAACGTTGTGTTACTGCAAATAAAACATGTTTGTAATTTCCAAAGTGTAAGCATTCAATTTTTCTAAAAAAATATTTGATTTGGCTAATTATTATTGGAAATACGATGCTATAAAATCTGTACAGTTTTTTTGCTTTAGTGTGTATAACAATCGAAACACAAACATCTTCACTAGACTGGGCCAAAGTCCGAGTAATTCAGCGTGGTTGGAGAGAACGAACGAACGTATTACGTATTAAGTATGTGTGAAACATACCAATGGTTTGCATTGCATCAAGTAAGTAAAGGACGTAGCCAAGCAGCTATAAAAGCTCTTGGCTCCTACCGGTGTAACTCCAAAACGGTATGGAACTGTCAAAAAGCTCTAAATCATTTGAGCAAGAACAACAAAGTGACTCTGGTCTGGATACCCGGCCACTCTGGTATGGAATGTAACGAAATAGCGGACTCCTTAGCCAGAGAAGGAGCGGGATCACAAATTATCGGATCAGAACCAATACTTGGCATATCCTCAAGTACTGCCAAGATGGCTATCTCAACCTGGGCTGAAAGGCAAACTCTCCAGTATTGGTAAGAGTTACCAGGATTAGTTCATTCGAAGGCGTTTATAAAATACCCTTTGAAATCGAGAGCTAAGAAACTTTTAGAGTTAAATAGGATAAACCTGAAAACTCTAACAGGCCTATATACCGGGCAATGCCAACTAAACTATCATCTACATAAACTCGGCCTAGCGGAAAACGCCGAGTGCCGTCTATGCCTAGAGGATGATGAGAAGGCAGACCACATCTTATGCACCTGTCCCGCTGTGGAGAGGATCCGATTCTCAATATTTGGCAAAGGGCAACTGCTGCCAGAGGATCTGGACACATTCTCACCCAATAAAGTTATCAGTTTCATTAAGAGACTGAACTTATTGGGTGAAATATAATTAGGCGTGAGCCACAATAGGCCTGCTGATGGCCGCAGTGGAGGGTCTACTGAGACCCACTCACAACAAACCTAACCTAACCTAAGTAAAGGACGACCGACACGAAAATCATCCCCGTCCCGAAAGCGGTATTAAAAAAAAACTGGGCAAATTAAAACAAACAAGAAAATATAGATAATGCTAGACGAAATGACAGACGCAACAGGCAATCACGTGGCAAATGTGATAGCACGAATTCTAGATCCTGGTAGACTGTCGCGTTACGTACATTTAAAAAGAGTTGAACCTAAATGCGAAAACTGTAAGAATATAGTTGTAACATTTTTGAAGACAATGGCTATTACCAGAGACAACAAAACTAGTTCCGGCATATGAATAAAGCTGACTAGTTGTTAAAAGCTGTTTTTACACATTTAATACATGTAACATATATGGTCTACGCCCTACAATTAGTAGAAGAGGACATTTTAAAAAATTACGCAGGGGTAGACGCACTAATTCAAATACAAAACAGATTTTTGTGAAAGCCACTAAACGTGTTAAGAACTATCGTGTGGTCTGTCCTGACATCCCGTTTCCACTACAACCTATTTTAGTACGTGGGGGGTTTGGTTGGAGGCAGTTCTCTATTATCAGCAGAAATCAGGAGGCAACGATAAATGATGTAAATTGGTTTGCCTCCAGGTGACGTGTTGCAGCGTAAAATGTTCATGCATATATGACACAATTACATTACCTAGTGGTTATTTCTGCGAGTTCGGTAACGTCCAAAGTTAATACGGACAGAGCTGAAAGTATTAGTGAATGTAACACTAACACACCTGTATTTTTAATTAGCGATCACAAGTGTAAAAGTATATTATTAATATTTGTTGTAAATGTTTCAGAAAAAATCTCCGGCGCTTCTAATTAAAAATCCATTTTTTCAACTTCGACAGATGTAATTGGCGCATATTTAAAATATCTGAACTTTTTCAAAAACACCACATTTAAGCATTGTATAGAAAAGTCTACTTCATTGTCATTTAAAAGGTCCACTATGTTGAAATCGTAAGAAATCCGAGATTGTTTTTCAAAACAGTTTCGAATTTTTGTTTTACTGCCTAACCAATGTTTCCCGAAATTGAAAAATGTACACTTATAACTTTATAAGTAATATATTACGGCAACTTATAGAACTAGTTAGTTATATTGAAGATTTATTCAGCACTAAATTGCTTATAAAGCAATTGGGTGGAGTAAGATTGCTGGTACAACGATCTCATAGCATGAATATAAAGCTACTTTATTAAAGCGTCTTATACAGTTCTCTTACTTCATAAGAGACTTAGTAAGATCTTTTATACAGATACAAATCACGTGGATTTATAACAGGTGCATTAACCTTTATATAACATTTATGCAACTGTTTTACAGATTAGCTATTTATTGATAGTGGTTATATAACATTGAGTTTTAAAGGCTTTTAAAGCAAAATATTATAGCAACATAGTCTCCATCCAATACAGTTATTTAAACCAAATGCCACCTAGTCAACCCTAATATAGATTATTTATATAAGCTTTCTACGTGTTAGACGTATTCTATTAAGTATTTATACAACTGAAATTCTCTTTTGGAGTTATGTAGCTGCGGTCTTTCACCTTTATAGAAATCTTTTACAGGTAAACTTACACCGTCTCATAATTTCTTAAAAGATCAATTAAATAGTAGGTGTTATGACGATAAGAAAATGTGAAGAATATTGACATGACGTTTTTTATTTTTGTCATGTAGGGAACCACTGTGCATTGGAGAATCGAAGTAATGTGAAGGCAAATTGACTGATGCAAGTTTCATGAAACCTAGGAGTCGATGTCGTGCATCGCAACATGTTTCAGTGTGTGTAGACCGCTTTAATATCACTAGTATAAACAAGTTAAGCACAAGATTTTTAGATATAATGTATTCTTTTAATCTACTTAATATAGAAAATGAACCTACGTGGTATACAGAAGACTCGTCAATATGCATTGACAACATTTTTACAAATTTTCAGGTGGGGAGTGCTGAGGCATTTAAATGTGCATTATCAAATCATCTGGCTATCAAACTACAACTTTCAATTATTAAAAAGGTAAAACAAAATGAATTTTATAAGAAATAGTATTTTAATGATAACAACCTGGAAATTTTCATAATAAGCTAAATCAAGAAAACTGAGATGAAATCTATATGAATGACTGCGTTGATGACAGTTATGAGTCCTTCTTTAAAATGTTCTTGTTTCACTTTGAATACGCATACCCGGTTAAACGAAAAAGTAAATGCAACATAGAAAACAATAAACGATGGATAAGTAAAACAGGTCATTCAATCTTCTGAAGAACAAAAAACCTTCACTGGATTTGGCAAAACATAGATGACCCAAACATCTTTGAAAAATATAATGATCGTAAAAACCAACAAAGAATTGTTAAAAAAACTAAAAAATTTACTTAGACATTTTAATTAGTACATCCAAAAACTCATCGTAAACTATATGGAAATTTCTCAAAAATGAAAACACTTCAACCAGATATCAAAGTGTCCTTGAAATAAATCATGAAAATCAAATCTAGAGAAGGTTTGCAACATTTTTAATGATTATAGAATGAAATGAAATCTAATAACGCTAAAAAATTTTTTTGCTAATAATTATTTTCTAACTTTTAGAAAAACTTATCACAGATAAGTATGACATATTAAGGACTGTAGATATGCCCTCGTTGAACCATTAGTGATATTATTTAATCTGGTCATTAAAACGAGTACATTTCCTGACGTCTGGAAAATGGCTCGTGTGCGCCAATTCACAAATCAGGTAATCCTTCCTTGCTAGTCAATTATAGGCCTATTTCTGTATTGTGTAATTTTGCAAAACTCCTGGAGATATCATTGTATAATCACATCTATCCAAACGTAAAAAATCTAATATCACCTGCTCAGCATGGGTTCATGGGAAATTGCTCTACTGTCACAAACCTGGTGTACTTTACTCAATATGTGTGTAATATAATTGATAGTCAAGGTCAGGTGGATGTGATCTACACGGATTTTTCCAAAGCATTTGACCGCATAGATCACAACATAATTCTTAATAAGCTTACTAACTTTGGATTCAGTAACACACTATTAACACTTTTCACGTCATATCTCTCCGATAGAGCTCAACACATTACACATAATGGCTTTGAATCTAAACAGTTCATAGCTAGCTCGGGAGTACCACAAGGGTCAAATCTGGGCCCTCACTTGTTTCTTCTATTTATTAATGACCTGACTGATGTTATCGATTGCGAAAAACTTTTATTTGCAGACGACCTTAAAATCTTCGATGCCGTCAATAATATTGAGGACTGTCGATTTATTCAGAGGCAGCTATTTAAAATTGAGTCATGGTGTACATCAAACAAATTATTATATATGAATAATGACAAATGTAAGGTGATCAGTTATACTTAAAAAAAACAATCTATATCTTTTACATATGTACTAGATTCAGCCGAGTTAAAACGTTGTGAAATTACCAAAGACCTAGGTATTTTATTTGATAATAAAGTTTCATTCAATGAACACATCAATACGATAACATCATCAGCCTTAAAAATGCTGGGTTTCATAACCAGGAACTGCCGTAACTTTAATGATGTTCTAGCATTAAAGACACTTTATTTTTCGTTTGTAAGATCTAAGTTAGAATATGGATCCATTATTTGGGATCCATATTATGATCTTCAGAAATCAGCAATCGAGAGAGTACAGAGGAAATTTTGCAAGCTCTTATACTACAAAGTTAACGAAGTATATCCTGAAATAGGGTATAATTAATATGTTATACGAAGGACTCGAAGTTCCATCTTTATATTTAAGGAGGATATTATCTACTTTAGCTTTTGTTTTCAAATTAATGCATAACAAGATAGACTGTATTTCTATAATGTCAATACTACAATTTCGAGTACCGAGACCAGCCTATAGGCAAACTGAGTTACTTCACTTGCCAATTGCTAGAAATAACATACTTTTAAAGTCACCATTGCATACAATGCGCACTAACTTAAACCAAATAGCTAGTCATAGTGATGTAAATAATATGTCTCTTGATAATTTTATTAGAACAGCAACGCAGCATCTTGGAAATGTAATTTAGTTTGAAATACGCTCTTTCATATCTATTACATCTCTATTAACTCTTTCATACTTTTATATTTTATATTTCATATTTATATCTTGCATTCGATTAAAAATGATGATAGTTAAATAGTTAGATAGATTATAGTTCAGTTTTGTAATTTTGTATTTATAGTTTTATGAATATTTTATATTATATTATATTAAATTAAGTTATAGTTTTTAAGTTTATTTTTAATTTAACTTTTTTTTAACTATACTGTTGTCCTGTAATTGGATTCTGTAATCTGTTGGGCAAATGGATCAATAAATAAATAAATAAATAAATATCTTTTTAAACAATTATTTTCCCGACTATTTGCCAAGCACTGAAACTTAGATTATAAAACTGAACATAATGTGCACATTACATTATGTTCAGTATGACTGACTCAATAATCTTATTTTTAATTCTAACTACTCTGTTCAATAGAACCAAAAATAAATAAAACAAAAGTACTCACCAGTTCGATAATCGCTTCATTTATTTTATTACATTAGGATTACTAAGACTCGCAGTTACTTTCGGGGCTTTCAAAGAGTCATACTGACGACGCACGAGATTCAGAAACACCTGTCTGCGTATGTTTTAAATCTTTTTATGACACTAAATAAACCTACTGTAGAAATTTTAAAATTTTCATTACTACAAGATAAACATTTTTGTTAATTTTACACTGACATAAATTTTTCAAGTTTTAAATGTCTAATAATTTTTATGAAATTGGATGTAAAATGTAAAAAGTAAACTATTTTGTTTAGTTTTTCCGCTCTTTTCAAATACCGAAACAGATTTACAAAATTTTGTATAAGAAATTGTCAGCTTTTTATAAAAACAGACCTGGATTATAGTTTTGGTTTATATGGAGTTTTGTCAAGGAAAATAAGTGCAGTATAGGTACCAAGCATAAACGGATTATATAAGATGGTTTAAAAGTTATGACCAAAGAAAGATTTGGCTAAAATCAATAAAACGTCTTGTATCTCAGTAACGAAGGACATGGACAACATTAATGATGGGTGATTTGGATCCATCAAAGTACCCTCTATCCACAGGTATCGTATGTATTGTAACATTGGTTACAAGTTGGACAATAGTTTTTCTTTCGTTGGAGAACCAACGGTGTATTGTACTCGGTATAATTACAGTGGAGAAATAATTACTCTAGGGTTCATTAAGAAACTAAAGATCATAAACATCAACTGAACATGGTTTATTCAACAACTTAAGATATGTTCTGCAAGCCAACTTCCTTTGGTTGTTGTTTTCGCGTTCCGTAAACCTCTAATTGCTGAAATTCTGGTTATTTTTGTATAACTTACGGTACGCCATTCCTGAAAACTTGGTACTTTAGCTGTCACCAAAACGACCAGCGTTTTTAGTCGATAATGTTGGTACGTTTATGGTGACTTTATTTCATTCTGTCATCTGTTATTTTTTCTTCTTATTGTGTTTATCTATTTTTATCCAAAACTTATTCAATGAAAATGTAGCAGCTTCATCCATTTTTAAGATAAGACGATGTAAATTGTAAATAACCTTTATACTTTACATTCAACACAAAACATCATCGTGAATAAATGATGACAAGTGTTCCGTAAATTATGCTGCATCAAACTACCAAGAAACAACCACTGTCACTTTTTCCAGTTATCACTAATTACCGCTCTGGTAAACTTGGTCGGCATACGGAAAATCTCCTAAATTCATTCGACTAACTAATTACTGAATAAGGCTTAAAAGAAACAACTACTCAGCGCACAAAAGCCCCGACCTGCATTGAATTAAACCTGCAATTCTTGTTTGGTAGCTAAAATCATTTGTCAATTTCTCTCTAGACATAGACCGGTTTCGAACTTGTTATGTTCTCGTCAGTATGCCATAAGTAATGGAAAAGACAAATAATAATAGCAAACCGGGCTAGCCTAAAGCAAACTAAGCAAGACAGACATAGTGGTAAGTGTATCCCTCTGGTAGTCAATGCTACTACCCGTCAGTCAACGTTGATGTCTTAGTGACTGATACCGACCTGCAAAGCAGGTACCAAGAGCTGTGAACTCTAACCCTGGTGGACTAAACTATATACTAATTAAGGCTTACAAGGCTTTCCATTACTTATGGCATACTGACGAGAGCATAACAGTTCGAAACCGCTCTATGTCTAGTGAGAAATTGACAAATGATTTTAGCTACCAAACAAGACTTGCAGGTTTAATTCAATGCAAGTCGGGGCTTTTTTCCGCTGAGTAGTTGTTTCTGGTAAGCTTTATTCGGTATATAGTTTAGCCCACCATGGTTAGAGGTCGCAGCTCTTGGTACCCGCTTTGCAGGTCGGTATCAGTCACTAAGACATCAATGATGTATGACGGGTAGTAGCACTGACCACCAGAGGGATACACTTATCTCTCACTATGTCCGACTAACTAATGTTGACGTAAAGGGAGGAGATAATTTTGGGTTAAATATGATAAGTTACTAAAGTGGGAATGTAGTCGCTGTTAATGCAGATTAGAAAAATTAATTTCGATTGACAAAAGAACAAACTATACTTGACATCTGTCACTATCAAAGTGACTTAATTAAAATTATTACACTTGAGTTCAAATAATACAGACATATGTCACTGTTAAAATGACATTCACTTAAAATTATTACGGCCGCGTTCAAATGATACTTTATGTCTGTCAATGTCAAAGTGACGCAACGCGCTTGGATTAATGACCGAACATAAATTCCAGTATAAAATAATGACTCTTTCAATTCACGATTACACAGATCAGGACAAACTCTTTATCTTAAGAAACTAGTATCAGATAGACATAAACACTTAGTTAATTACGTCTCTTAATTTAGGACTAACACTATACTGAGATGTAGAAAGTATCAATCAAATAATCAACTGACATTTAATTATAACCTAAGTTATATTTGAGATCATTCTCTGACGGTCGCAGGAATTAATCTGCCTTTTTCAGCGTCTGAATCCATTTTACACTAAACGGTTGCTCTTTATGCCCATGAATACAAACAAAATAGCGAAAATGTTTATAGGTACCTAATTATTTATATAGGTTTCCAAAGAAACTAACTACATTATACATACCTATCTCCTATTAATAAATTAAATGTTGAATATTTATTTATATAAATGTTTAACTAAATTAGACCATTACAGTATATTCAACTTTGAAATAGATATAAAAAAATGCATTATTCATCGCATCTCCGTTCTCCTATGATAGATCTGGTAGGTTTCATATTTATGTGAATCACGCACTCTGTTAACCCGCGATCAGTATCCCTATTAGATTCTATCTAACATTTTTACATTTATGGTCAGCATATTCAATCGAAAAGCTGTACATCGGAATCGATCTAGCTATGCCTTCCTAACCATCTACCTGACCATCCCCCCCTCTTAGTTTATCTTGGGAAAACTGCCTAAGTATCTAAACCTTCTCTTTGTTGGGACGTGCCGAAATGTTAGTTGAAATCTAACACGCGACCAGGCACATAGTTTTAAATTGTGAGTTCTGTTAGATAAAATCTAACGGCGAGACCAATTGCGGCGGTATTTTTTTTTTGACTATTAAATAAAACTTTAGTGTTTGTGTTGTTTCTTATTATTTTGTTGTTGTGATGGTTTACGAAGAAGGTCAACGACGTCTACAAGCTCTTTGGGAGGCGGTTTGGGAAGAAGAACAAGAACAGGAGCAACAAGAGATTGATCAGCCAGTAACATCGTATCCGTCAGATCCTGTTTCATGTGATGAAGAAGCTTCCTGAGCACAGTGTACATAACACAGACACGGAACAATCGAGTTCAGATGATGATGGACGCTTCGAGAGTTTACAACGTGGTGCTGCAAATTATCCCTTATATACTGGAAAAGACGGAACTAAGTGGTTAGTACATAAAACCAGGAAACAACCAGGTAAAACTTCACGCCAAAATGTGGTCACGCTATTGCCTGGTGTAAAAGGTATTGCTAAAAATGCGAAAACGATACTAGATTGCTGGAAACTGTTTTTTCCTGACACAATAATTGAGTATGTTACAAATTGTACAAATAAACAACTTGATAGAATGAGACTGTCATATGGGCGCGAGTCAAAGCATTGCTTGCCTACTGATTTTGAGGAAATGAATGCCTTTTTAGGACTATTATATTTAGCGGGGGTAAAAAAGAGCTCAGCATCTAAATACATCAGAATTGTGGAGCACAGATGGGACGGCTCCAGAATACTTCGCAGCTACACTATCACAGCGTCGTTTTCACACTTTAGTGCAAGCTATTAGATTTGATGATAAAGACACAAGGGCAGAAAGAGCCAAAGAAGATAACCTAGCCCCAGTGAGAGATATATTGCATCAATTTATCGAAAAATGTGTACAGCACTACACCGTTGGTTCATACGTAACGATAGATGAGATGCTCGAAGGTTTTAGAGGTAGATGCAAATTTCGGCAATATATAGCTAATAAACCTGCAAAATATGGCATTAAAATTTATGCTGCCGTGGATGCAAGGATGTTTTATACACACAACATAGAAATTTACGCCGGCAAACAGCCCAACGGTCCTTACCAAATGAACAATGATGCGCAAAGTGTGGTAACACGCCTTCTAAGACATTGCAGTGGTACTGGTAGAAATGTAACTACAGACAATTATTTTACTTCTGTGCCATTGGCTAACGATTTACGACACAACCACCGTCTGACCTTAGTAGGTACATTGCGGAAAAACAAACGCGAAATACCCCCGATATTTTTAGACACGAAGAGACGTCATACTTATAGCAGCATGTTTGCTTGGGGGATAGATCCTAATAAATGCCTGCTAACCTCGTATGTTCCTAAAAAAAACAAAAATGTGCTGATGCTCTCGACATTCCACGAAGATGATGATATCGACCCAGAGAGTAGAGAGCAGATGAAACCTTCTGTTATCACTTTTTATAACCTTACCAAAGGAGCAGTTGATGTCGTGAATCGAATGAAGGCAGAGTATTCTGTTACAAGAGTGAGCAATAGATGGCCACTGACCATATTTTGCACTTTGCTCAATATTGCCGGCATCAATTCTCAGATTATCTATTTTAGTAACACGAATAACAAGATACTTCGAAGACTGTATCTAACAGATCTAGCTAAGGAACTTTCAAAACCTCACATTATACGTCGATCCAAGGTGACATCTTTGTCAATTCCCTTACGACAAAAGATAAAAAATATTTTGGGCCATGAGGCTTCTGCACCTACAACTGCAGAACAACAGGGAGAAGTAAAACCACGGTGCTTCTTTTGCCCAAAAAGATAAAACAGATTTACAAAATACTGCTGTGATACATGTACGAAGCCGATTTGCAAAGAACATACAGCTAAAACTGTTTTGACGTGTACAGTCTGCTTCAACCGAGATGAAGACTCATGAATATTTATGTTCATTTTCATCTTTTTTTAATTACCATTTATGTATTTTTCATGGATTATCTGAGGTAATCTATTATGTAAAGTGTAATAAAAGTCTTTCAACAAATCATTGTGTCTGTAATACTAATTTACATTCCGAAATATTATAATGTCATAGTTATAATGTTATAATGCTAATAATAATATAAGGTGCTAAAATTAATCACAATTACGTAAACAAATAGAACACAATACCAGTATTCATCACAATTAGGGCAAAAAATTGATAATATAATGAATGGGATTAAAAACAGTTATGTTAGATAAAATCTAACGCGTTACCAATCACGTTATTTTGGAAGGCGTTACCGATCGCGGGTTAAAAGTAAACAAACTCTTTTCTTGTCTAGTACCATGACCCCCATATCGGATACCGACCAGTTCATTTTTACTTGTCTTCACGTGCAAGTGTTAGTGAAAAGAATTTGAATATGTCGAATTTGCGAAAAAGGAAAGCTCTGGAAGAGTTGGAGTGAATGAGAAGAAAATTTGCCAAATTAGAAAGAGAAATTAGATACAATTCATCATCTTCAATAAGCTAATTGATATCCAGGGTGTAGTTGTTTTGACTACATTACCCGCAAACACTTGTTTGCCTTTGCGAAAAGATGAACTTTATATACTTAATATACAGAGTGTAGTTGTTTTGACTACATTACCCGCTAACTTTTGTTTGTTTTTGTGAAAAGAATAAATTTTATATAATTGATATCCAGGGTGTAGTTGTTTTGACTACATTACCCGCAAACACTTGTTTGCTTTTGCGAAAAGGATAACTTTTATATACTTGATATACAGGTTGTAGTTGTTTTGCCTACAAACGGTTGTTTGCTTTTGTTTACAGTATATAACTGGAATAATTATTCTTACCTGAATCTCATAGAATCATTAGGCAAAAACACCAGCAAGGAGAATAAAAAAAGGGCCAACCGTTCACGAAGAGATAGTAGTGCGCTGGTCTACCTACTTGAAATAGGGCACTTCATCTGAGTCCCGTGAGGAATTGGTAACCAAATACCGGAAAACTGTCTCGGCCTAAGTGCCCCCAGAGATGAATGAGGAAATTTGATCCATATTAGCAACACAGGTTGCCAAAACTGTAAATTTTTTTAAAAATTTACAAGATTATCTGGGCGCGGGATTAGCAGTTATTGGATTCATAATCACCTAGGACTAAATAATTCTGGTGAAAATATTAAAAATGAAATAATTCCCAAATTATCCGACACCATACAACTTTTTAGAGTGTGCACCATACATTATCGATTAAGAGAAAATGGGAGGTAAATCCCTTAATCAAAGAGGACAATCGGTTAGCAGCTCAGCAGACCTCAATTTGCTAGTATTTGTTTGGATTAGAGTTTCTTAAAAGGTGATTTTAACAAATCAGTTAAAAAGGCAGGTCATATCCTTAAGATGACTTTTAAAAATGGGTACAATTCAAATCCTGGAACGTCAGATACACAGAATTTAATCTTCAACACCAAGCTAAAATAATGGAAAAACGGTGGACAGAAGGAAAGCAGAACCCAAAAAAGTGAAGGTCAGTAGGGAAGAACAACCCTCGACATCATCAGGGGCGGTCAGAGACAAGATACTACAAGTAGAGGTACCTAATAAAATTGCAGGGAGACTAAGGACATTTCTTAAAAGAATGGTCAAATATTGTTAGTAATCAGAAAGTTTTTGGATTGGGTTAAGGGTATAGAAATACCTTTCCATACAAAACAGAAACAAAACCATCTTTCAAATAAGAATATACCACTTTGTGATATTAAATATTTTGATAAAGAAATAAATCTTCTTTTAAATAAGGGAGCCAGTTTTAGAATGTGGCCCTACAAGAAATCAATTTATATCATCTTATTTCCTCATTAAAAAATCGAATGGAAAAAATAAATTTATTTTAAATTTAAAAAAGCTTAATTCATTTATACCTGTAAATCATTTTAAACCTGAGAATTATCGAACTGTTATTAACTTACTCTCAAGAGACTGTTATATGGCAAAATTAGATTTACAAGATGCTTATTTCCTGTTGCCTATTGATAAAAAATATAGGAAGTATTTGAGGTTTAAATTGGCCAGTAAATTATACGAGTTCAATTATTGCTTACCTTTCGGGTTAAACATAATCCCGCATATTTTCACAAAGTTAATAAAAAAAGTCGTTAGGTATCTTCGACTTTTAGGATTTAAATTATATATATATATATATATATATATATATATATATATATATATATATATATATATATATATATATATATATATATATATATATATATATATATATATATATATATATATATATATATATATATATATATATATATATATATATATATATATATATATATATATATATATATATATATATATATATATATATATATATATATATATATATATATATATATATATATATATATACACATTGTTAAGATAATATTGATTGTTGATTTTTTTAAAATTTGAAAAAGTTTGAAAGTTTGATTTGATTTATTAAAACTGTTGTAAAAATTGAAAATTTTGTGATTTATTAATTAAAATTTATGAAAATTGGCGCCTTTATTTATTTTAAATTTGTATTTGCCTTTATGTATGCCCTTTTATACCCAACTAACTCAGATTTTATTTTAAAAGTTTTACTTACTGTTTTTAAATTTTCTCTTACTCTTTCTCAGGATGCAGGTTCAATGGTTCTATCAATAATAGCATAATTTCAAATTTTACACACAAAACCAGTACACATTCATACAAAAAAAACTAAACATTTTCAGAAAATAATAAGGAGTTGTTTCATTTATTTTTTCAAAATTTTAAAACAAACAAAATTACTAAAATATCTTAAATTAACCACCCAAATTTAGAATCTCGAGATTATTTACCTTATTTAATTTTTATCGCCGCAGTTGGCTAAACTGTGTCGTTTAATGTCTAGCTTCTCACCAAATCTACATCAGCTGTTTCCACGTTTGTAAGTTTCAAATAATATGGCCGCTCAAACTTCCTACTGGAATTGTGTATTGTATTTACTTGCGTCCTGGTGATTTCCAGGTGCTTTTTCCCTGTTTTGTGCTGTGATTAGTGTTACACAACCTCCGACACTTTATCCCCAGCTGGATTAACTATAACAGGTAAGTACTTGAAATTGTTTCACTGTTTCGCCGTTTATTTATTTATTTTGACGTGAATTCTTATTTTATACTCTTTATTTACAAATCTTTACTTCCTACCATTGATTTTACTTTATACATTCCTTTTATTTGTATTTAACTCGATTAGAAAATTTTTCAAAACTCTGATTTTTTTATTCAATAACAACCAATCAATTCAATTTTTTTTCTCTCCTTCCTCTAATTTTATATATAGAAAAATCACCAAATTTCAAAAACAAATGACTACTTGTGACGCAAATTATTTTTCATGTCAAATATTTTATATTTTGAAAATAAAAACTTTTATACTACATTTTGGTGCCTTTTTTAATACAATATTCTTTTTCCTGATGCTTTCCTGAACATTTTATGTATATTAGCATGTGTTACGTTCAGTATTAAAGTTTTTATCTTTTCACGTCTCATTTTATAAAATTTTCTTAACGAGTGCCCTATAACTGTAAACAAACTCCTTTTTATATAACTAGAACTTATTAACTACTCATAACAAATCTTTTTTATATCTAAATTAACATATAACTTTGCTCAAAAACTAATTTTTTTGTTTCTACATTTTTTGTAGGCTGTCGAAATTGGTTTCGCCCCTTTTACCACACTTTAACACGGTGTCTTGAACTACTCCCACTCACACACGAAGCACTGAGTGTCTTCTTTGTCCTGATAGCATGTCTTTCCACATCGATGGATTTTCTGCTTAGTTTTGGATGAAAATATGGTTCAACTACGCTGTCACACATACAAAAATCAAGAAATGTTTATGTTTCAACCCCAATATTGAACAAGTTATTATGGCATTCATCTAAACACATTACTGCACCCCTGTTTGATAAGTTTTATTTCAGTTTATATTCACTTTTACAAACCATGCACTTATTATGTTTCGTTACGAAAGTTTTTATATAATTTACAATATTTTCCCCTGTTTATTGAATGTTGCTTTCTTAACTTTTATCTAAAGTTCAATTACATTGATTTTGTGCTAGATTTTTCATAAATTTCCCCTTTTTACAAGTTTATACTATAACAATTGTCTCTTTTTATAGGTGAAATCTTTCCCCTGAAATTATGCAACTTTTGATACTACTGAAGTTGATCGGAGTGACATTTTTATGTGGGACTACATTGGTGACACCTTTTCGATGGCAGAAAATACACAATAGGACTCTCGTCAGATCTGCCAGTGAAGATCCAGGACTTCGACTTGAAACACCTTTTTCTTTTTTATTTGTTTTTCATTAAGTTTTATGGCCAATTTGGCTTTGCAAATACGTTATAACTAACTACATCTTTGAAATGAAACAATAAATACTTAATTCTACTACACTAAATTAAAATTATTTTCTGGAAATGTTCATTTATAAATGTATGCATGATACTGTATTCATTAAACCTTTTATTTTTACTGCACGTTTGCACTCTGTTTTTGTACCGCTATTTATCTGCATTTTATTTGTATTTTATTTTATTCTAATGAAAACAATTAAAACCTTTTAAAATAATTTATAATGTTGCTAAATATATATTTAGATGACATAATACTTGTTGCAGGTACCTACGAGCAATGTTCTAGAGTTATTAATATTTTAACTGCTCTTTTAAACTCCCATGGGTTAGTAGTAAACTAAAAAAAGAATACACTCTTGTCTGCAAGGGAAATTTGATATTTATCATACCTTTTCAATTCACATAATATGACAATTCAAATACCAAAAAATAAAATTCAAGCAATAATCAAATTAGTTCACAGATTGAAAAATAAAACAATAAAAATTAGAACATTTTTGCTTCCTTTGTTGGGAAGTTAGTGTCTATTTTCTCTAGCCATAAATTATGGGTGGCTTCACACCAAACCATTTGAAATTGTTAAATTAAGGGATCATAAATACATCAACATAAATTTTAATCGATAAATGATCATACCTCTGAGCCTAAACATAGAATTTGATTGGTGGTTAAATAATATAAACAAAAAAAGCCTATTACGCTTTAAAATCGTGCACAAACATCTTTATGTAACTGCAATGTTCTTACTAAGACTTGATAATGTTACTGCAATAGCTACATTAACAGAATGGGAAGCACTAAGTTTAAGCACTTAAACTCTGAGGCTAGATTATTGTGAAAGTAAAAATATTTTTATTTTTTGCATCTTATATTAATGCAAAAGATAATAGAGAAGCAAATTTTCTGTCAAAAATTACTTCAACAGACACATAATTTCAGCTAAACCCTAAGTTATTTGCCTATATAGTTGAACGATTTGGTTTACCTAATATTGATCTCTTGCAACACGACTTAATACCAAATATAACAATTACATTTCTTGGAGACCAGATCCGAATTCCTTGTTTGTTGAAGTTTTTACTGTTAGTTGGAAAAACCTTAGATTTTATGCTTTTTCACCGTTTTTTCATTAATTCATAGAATACTTGAAAAGATTAAATCGGACAAAGCCAAGGGTATTCTAATAGTTCCAAATTGGCCATCACAGACCTGATTGCCAGTATTTTATGAAATGTTAATAGAAGGACCAATAATTTTCCCCCTAGTGATATCTTCTCCTTGCAGTGACAAGCAATTAATCCGCTACACAGGTCGCTCTTCCTGGGGGATGGAAAATTGTCGGGAAATCAGTTAAGAAAAGAGGACTTCCGGAACTGGTTATTCCCTTAATAAAAGACCGGTTAAGCAATACTCTTTTTGTTATAAGAAATGGTGGGCTGTTTTTTTTTGTGTAGAAAATAATCATGATCCTTATCAATACATTTTAAAACTTATATTATTTCTCCTAAACAGCTTTAATGAAGGACTTTTTTAATCATTTGTTATCACCTATATACATAGTTTTACGCAACATATATTCTAAGAATATTTTTTATATACGGGCATGTATGTTTATATATTATATAATCTCTGTTATTGTTGTTCTTTCATTTTTTTTATTAATTGTATTAATCGCACAGGCAGTTGTCTCTTTAAACATCTACCAGATCTATCATAGAAGAATAGAGATCTGATGAATAATTGTACTTACCTATAAATAAGATCAATCTTAATTATTCGAGCATCTGTGTTCTTCTATGATAAAGCTCTCCCACCACTTTTTATACCCATCGTGATTAGTTCAGTCATAAATGAACTGGTCGGTATCCGATATCAGAGTCATGGTACTAGACAGGAAAAGAGTTTGTTTACTTTTAACATAGTACATGATTCACATAAATATGAAACCTACCAGATCTATCATAGAAGAACTCCGATGCTCGAATAATTAAGATTGATCTTCCTTACAGGTAAGTCGACCAATCTTACAATTTTTGACACTATTTAAAGTCAGTAATAATAAACTATATGGGATGACCTCTAGGAGACTTATTTAACATATAACAATACTTCGGATATATGTATAATTTTAAATCTGTGGGATTTCTGTGGGACAATAGTATTGCATATCCTTCCGGGCAATAAAATAGAACTACGTTAAGATATTCCGTAATTTTCTATGCTATTTAATATACTTAAACAGTTTGCACTATTAATAATTGCACTCAAATAATCGACCACTCCTTGGTGTCACAAATTCTTCTCTGCGCCATTAAATAAATTAAAAGCCTCTGCATTCTTTTCATTAAATACATTTATCTTCTCTTTCGAAAAACATTTACTAAAGTATAAACAGTTCAAGTAAAAAAAGTAAACACAAGTGAAATGATGAATCAGCAATTTATCAAGGCGTCGAAAATGTAATAATACGATTGTCACCGATGAATGGAAATGGCTGAGTTGAAATGCGGTAGGAAAATGGTCTTGCCCTTAGACAATTTCTCGGGATAGACACTTGGACACCCTTGATTGATGATGAGGAGTAAAGAAACAACTATGGTCAGACTACTCTTGTACAGAGCAGATGTCTGCGATTTATATAACTTACCTGGATTTATTTACACTGTTTCTGACATGTTCATTGGTCACCCTTTCTTATTTTTTATATTCGTTTATCACTAATAAAGGATATTTCTTAATTATCTCTTTTGCTTTAGTAACACAAAATAAAAAATCGAAATAAGATATAGTTTTTAGTGCCTACTTCGAAATAAAATAATTAATCTGTTAATTACAGCGTTTCAAATTAGAATGAGAAGTCAATTTATTTGTAAATATCATCTTTACGGACAATGTACAGTGTGTCTAATTTTCGATGTTTTCACCAGGTATCTCTGTAACTAATGGACGTAGAAACTTGGAGATTTAACATTTATTTTCTACTTTTTAGTGACAAATATCATGGTCAACTTAAAAATTCAACATCTTTTGTTTTTTAGTTATATTCTAAATTAATTTATTCCATTTTTTTTAAGTTGTATTTTACTCCTAATTAAAATATTTCATGATGGCTGTTTATAGATTTTGTACGTAGATTTCAGGATATCTATAAAATTCAAAGGCAATTAATACATCAGAACTACTTTATATTTAAAAGTGCCTGAAATACAGCTACGAAGCATTTTCAATCTTTTCTCTACATTCAATATATGCTACAATCATCTCATACTTTTCGAAGTTTTTATATATAGACGTTTTGTTAAAAATATTAAACATCAACAATTAATTCTCCAAACCACGCTCCGACTTTTATTCTTGAAACTCTTGTTTCTCGGGTTGCTATGGATACGCATGGACATTATGATTTTGTTGAACATTACATTTAAACATAAAGTGACGAATTTTCGCTAATTTTAATAAGTAAATTCAAAACTATATATTTGTGGAAATCTAAAAAAAAATACTCTATTCAATGCTGTTCGACACAACTATGATTTCCATTATTAAAAAAATGTAATTATAACTCGAAGTCTATACATCCTAGAAGAAAATGGAGTATGCCACTGAAAGCTACATAAAAAAATCTATTAATAGCAGTCATCAAATGTATCAAATGTTCAAACTGGTGTGAGATACACAAAACCTTAAAAAACATGGGAAAAATCAATTATCGAATATAACTAAAAACAAAGGAAGATGTCGCATTTTCAAGTTGACCTTGATATTTATTACAAAAAAAGTAGGAAATAAATGTAAAAAACCCAAGTCTTTACCTCCATTAGTCACAGAGATACTTGGTGAAACCATCGAAAATGGGACACCATTTCACACTGAGATGTCTTTAATGAAACATATCTACAATATTGGTTAAACTAGCTCTTTCAAATTTAGAAGGGTATTTGTTAAAATGTTATTTGTGTTAGTGAGCATACAAAATTTCAGTTAGGTGTAGGGTAGACAGAAAAGTAATTCGTCAACCTCGATCCTTAATATTATATACCTACATCAAGGATATTTGCCATAATGTATGCTTAGGCCATAAAATAACTTACTTAAACATTTTAATAAATTTCCTGTTAAAACTTTCTAAAGAAGACCATTACAAACAGAAATAATTTACAATTATTTTAACATCTACCAGGGGTTGAAAACTATACATACAAGGTAGTCCGATTTGTACCTTCGATAATAATCAATATAAAATGTGAAAATAATACGAGTTTTAGTATCGAATACTCAACCGTTTCAGAAATACAGGGAAGTTGAAGTATATATATTTTTTCATCTCCTGAACTAAATGAAATATTTTATTTAAAGTGGGTACATGTTCCTCAGTAAGTACCATGCTTAACTGTCTTTCATTTTCCTACTTCAACCATAGGCGTAACCACGGGAGATGTAATTCCCTCTTTTTAAACAAAAAAAAAGTATGCCAATGATCAAAATTATTTATTTTCGAAATCTAGAGTCAATTTACGAGTAAAAAGTCCTCTTGTAATTTTCCCGTAAAACGTACCATTTTACAATCATAGTTTATTTAGGATTCCTTGCAAATTTATCATGTTTACATGTGATCTATATTGTTGTTCTTAGTTGGCTCTGGTCAAATAAACCACATGTTGCCTGCCAGTTGATTTCAAGTTGCGTGTACGGATTTTGTGGTGCTCAAGCAGCAGCTAAGGAATATCATAGGAGTTTTCCAGACAGAAGACCTCCAGTAAAACAAGGTATTATTGATGTACACTATTGTTTATTTGGTTTGCGAACTGATAAGATAATACAACTAAAAACAGAAGAATCAGAATAAATGAAAATAGAATCCTCAGAATATTTAATGATAATAATAAGTTAAGTTATTGCAGAGCATCACAGCAATTGAAGGTGTGAAAATCTAAAGTACTCCCAGTTTTTATAAAATAAATTTCAAAATAAAACTGTCTTGCTCTATCTTATTTATTCTTGCATAAAAACTTTCATGAAATTAATATACATCGATCACTGTAAGAGTACTACATTGGTATGCTTTGCTATTATGTTTACATACTGGATATCGCGGGAGACTATTTCATGAATATCTACAATAAAAAAATCTAAGTGCAATTTTTTAAATTATTATAAAACTGCGAAACATACCGTTTCTGCGTATCTTTTGTTCTCTACCACTCAGTTGGTTTCATAGCCCTCTTGTCCAGATTTTGTCATTTGCATTTGCATCTTCCATCATTTTAATTATGTATAATACAACTTAATAACACACTACTCTAGTTAACTACCATATAACACAATGACTATTATTAAATATGATTTGAAAGAAACAACTACTCAGCGGGCAAATACCCCGACCTGCATTGAATTATACCTTCAAATCATGATAGATCGGTAGCCAATATCATTTGTCAATTCCTAACCAGACATGGACCGGTTTCGAACTTATTAGTTCTCCTCAGTATGCCATAGGTCATGGAACAGACAAATGATAGTGGCCAACCTGCTAGTCATATACTGACTAAGGTAAATTGAGTAGTGGTGAGAGGTATGTGAATTTTCTCATATGGTCCAAATGCTACTATTCGACAGACATCATAAATGTCTCTGTGGCAGATAGAGACTTGCGAAGCATGTACCGAGAGCGGCGACCTCTAGCCCAGGTGGACTAAACTACTGTTATTAAATATGATTTGAACGAAACAACTACTCAGCGGGCAAATACCCCGACCTGCATTGAATTATACCTTCAAATCATGATAGATCGGTAGCCAATTTTCCCGCTGAGTAGTTGTTTCGTTCAAATCATATTTAATAACAATAGTTTAGTCCACCTGGGCTAGACGTCGCCGCTCTCGGTACTTGCTTTCCAAGTCGCTATCCGCCACAGAGATATCTATGATGTCTGTCGGATAGTAGCATTTGGACCATATGAGAAGATTCACATATCTCTCACCACTACACAATGACTATTAATCAATTGGCTCAGATTTAAAATTTCTGACTAAATCATGGATTCTAATTAGGTGATTTCAAGCTATCGCATTTCATTGGTTAATCTGAAGAAGGCGGTGTTTGAAATTCGCTAGTCACTGGATGTGACGGGTTTTGAAACTAAGGCAGAGTTTTCATAGTGAAGCATTACCAGAATTTGATGGAATTGGAGGATTTAAATTCTCAGATAAGTGAAGGGATATATTATGAGCAGAATGACGTGACGATCTTATTTTTTTAATTTTGGAAGTGGCTGGATTTGAAACCAGGCTACTCATGTTATAATTATCAACTTCTTGGGTTCAAGAATACATTGGCAACCACCTCGAAACTTCAAGTATAGGCGGAGAAAATATGACCATTGTCATCTTGTTCCCATTCAATCTACTCAAGAGTCGGCGCCTTCAGGCCTATTAAAGTCAATTTTTTTGCAATTGCAAATAAAGTTACTGTGCCAAAAAAAATTTTCATGCGGTAAAGTGAGACTGAAGTGTTCTCCGAAATATAGCCAATGTTATGGCATCAGTTCTATGAATTCTTGTTTCGTGAAAAAAGATGAAGACAACGAAGAGCATATTTAGCACAAACTATTTATTATTCCGAAAATATTTTCACAGTACATATTTATCTTTTTTTATAATGTCTCTTTAGATTAGACAAGCTTTGTTACACACTCCTTAATCCAATGTCAAAAAGTCAACGTATGTACTAAAAAGATATTTATTAAGCTACGTTTATTAATATTGTCCGAACGTTATTACATTTTTCTTTTTCTTTCTTGGGGCTTACTACCACATGAATTATTCTTGGTTATCTAAAAAATACAATTAGTTACCCTGTATGCGCAGAGGCTTATTTTTGCAGTAGCATTCTCGGTAACTAATTGTATTTTTTAATAATGCCTGTGGTAGTAAGCCCCAAGAAAGAAAAACAAAAAACTGTGTTTATTGAAACAAATACAGCTAAAAATTGATTTAATTCAAACAGGCGCTAAGGGAAAGCAACTAATGTACGTCTAGATATCTTACGTGTGGTATTGATGACGGTGACGGTTTTCACGCATAGGAGCGGCCATAATCCATACACGTTATTATTTGCGTCCCATTTTGAGCCTGTTGGAAGTTATTAACTAAATTCGATTTTCATAACACGATTTCAATGCTCTGTGTCTCACTGTAAGTTTTTTGATAACAGTTAATTAAAGTTTTTGAATTATTATTAACTTGATTCTTTGATATTCCCAAAATAAGATTGTGCGTGAATAGGAGAAAAGTGAAAAATTTTATAAAATATAAAAATTTTTCTTTTTTTGGGACTTACTACCATATGAATAATTCTTCATTATCTAAAAAATATATTTAATTATCCAGTATAGGACTGGAAAAACAAACCTCTGCGCTTGTGACGTCAAAAGATTAGTCAAAGGTTGTTTTTGACAACTAATATGACACACAAATAATAATATAATTCCCTAACGTTTCGGAAAACGAATCTGTTTCCATTTTCAAAGTTATTTATCTTTTTTTTAGAATATGTCAAGTGTGAAACTTGACACATATATTATTTATTTTGTTTATGTAATATAAAAATCTAGTCACAATTGGGACAATAAGACTTTACCATCCCAAGAAAATCTATTAAACTATGCTGTTATTATTGTATATTTAAAAATTGAAAATATGATTATTACGTCACTATTAAATTGAATTAGATTAAATTTAATGTGGTTTGAGAAGCGTTTACCATCAAATTGTCTCGAAGGGATTAATTTAGATCGTAACCTAAAATCCTAAAATAATATTGAAACTTCAAGCACTGCAAAAATTAAAATTGCCCCTCTTTGATCAATATCCCATCACAAATTAAACTCTAGGTCACTTGAGCGTGTAATGAAATGGAGTGCAACTTTTAAAGTAACTTTTGAGTAATGATAGTTAGAGCAGACCTGTGAGTTTCAGACTGTTCATGTAACATTTCGGAAACAAGATAGTGTAACGAGGTAAAAGTTTCAACCATTGGATATACTTCTACGGAACAACATACAGTCTAAAATTGTATGTAACATGGAACATAATATGACTTATATGGAATAAAATAGAAATATAAAAAACACTAAATTTTTTTTACTGATTATTATTTTCAAACTTTTACAACAGCTTGTTACAGATAAGTATAATACATATTTTTTTAAACAATTATTACTGTCCCGGCTATTTGCCAAACGCTGAAATTTGGATTATAATATGTTAATTATTAATTGGCAAAAAAAATTTTATATATCCATTTTATTCCACATTTTAATAGAACTTTTACCAAAAAAAAGGGATAACTTATTTGTTTTAAATTACTCTAACCCTACGAGGAATTTCAATTGCATAATTTTTATTGTTATGTTCTCTGAATCCATTAATATTCATTACATTAGGATTACTAGTAGTAGTAGTAGTAGCTACTTATTTTACTAGGCAAGTAGGCCACAATGGGCCCTTTTTACCTAGGGACCTACAGTTTTGCGTGGACTCCGAACCACGGTCTTCGACTGTCAACTAACCCACCGCATGGGCCTGCCCGCCTGCACCGCTAGCAGAGTGGCAAACCTCCTGGGTAGGTCTCTTCGACCCTCCACTCGGGCTAGCCTCTCCGCCTGCATCAGGCTAGTGGCCTTCCCGGGATTGTCTGTTGACAGCCTACCGAATGTTAGACGAGCTATCTATCGTTCATCCATCCAATTGCTGGACTCGATCAGTGCTGCTTAACTTCACTGATCAAATATCGGAAATTAAACGGATGTCCATACCTCATTCCCCATTAGGATTACTAACATTCCCAGTTACTTTCGGAGCTTTCAAATAGCCATACTGAAGACACAAAGATGCAGAAACACGTGACTCTGTATGTTTTAAAGTTTTAAAGTGATTGTTGAATTGGTGAGTAGCAGATATACAGGGTGTTCCACGACGAATTGCGGCGATCGATATCTCGAAACGTAGACATTGGAAAATTTAGAAAATTTGATAGTAAACTAAAGTCGACGGGGGCAACTCGGCTAAAATATTTTCAAGATGGTGGCACTTCCGGTTATACCGGAAGTAGATGTCAACTTGCTTATTTTAAATGGGACACCTATATATTATTACATTTTTGGATAATACGCAAAATTCTAGACCGATTTTGTGTATCATGTCCTATACCTAAGTCTCTCCATTTTTGACGTATGGATGTCTATTCCGAAAATTTTTAGTTTTCGAAATATTGCCAATTCAATATTTTTATATGGGGATTTTGCTATGTATTTTAAGTTCAATTACTCTTAGTTGGCTATGACGGTGTTAGGTGCTAATCAAATGCATGTAGCTCTCATTTACCATTTGACAAGTATTAATTATCATGCCGGGGCGCTTAAATTATATGCACCAAGATTATTTAAATTTGTTTATAATCTATGGAGAATGTAACAACGTTTTATCAAGAATATGTGAAATATTTGCTAATAGATATCCAGAGAAACAAAAAATCGTCTCTGAATAGTATTAAACGGATAATGGAGAATTTCAAAAATTTTGGCACCGTTAAGGCAACAATTCATAAAATAATTAAATAAATATAACTTAGACACAAAAGGTTCTTACATAAAATACTAACAGTATAACTACTTATACTCAGGAAAACATTTTATTTTAATAAGTGTTCAAAGTGTCCGCCCTGAACTTCCAAACATTTTTCGCACCTCCGAATTACTTCGTCATGGGTGGCCGCTCTAATAGAACCTGGAGATAACCTTACGAAAGCATATCTTACTCTTGCCTGACAATCTTCCGTTATTGTGACTGGATGTAAATAAACCATATCTTTTATTGTTCCTCTTATAAAATAGTCTAGGACAGACAGATCAGGTGAACGAGGAGGCCACAGAAATGGTCCATTGTTAGCAATCCACTTATCGTAAAAAGTTTCTTGCAAGAAGTTGTTAACTAGGAAGCTGTTGTGTGGTGGGGCGCCATCGTGTTGGTGAAATATTTGCCTATGTTCAGCTAGCGGTAAATTGTTCAAATATTCATTATCCAAATCTTGTAATATATTTAAATATCCTTCTCCTAAAAAAAAAATTGATCCGTAATTTAAAAAAAAGAAATTATGTAAGTATTAATTCATTACCATTTAAGTTTTCTTCATAAAAATGTAGTTTTACGACTCCATCATTTCTCACAGCACAGTACACGTTAAATCGCCAGGTTTCTTGATAATTTCGCAATCTCACGGCATGGGGATTTGAATCACACCAAAAGTGGGAATTATGTCGGTTGCAAAGGCCATTTTTCGTAAATTTTGCTTCATCAGTCCAAATTATGTTGTCCAAAAATCGAAAGTCGTCTTATAACATTGTTAAAATAAATTCGCAAAAGTGAACTCTTCTGGTCAAATCGGTGTCCTTTAGATGTTGAACCGTAGAAATGGAATAGGGATGGTATTTGTGTTTCAAGAGAATTCTGTGAATAGAAGTTTTGGAGATTTCGGTATGCCGCAAAATATTCCAAAATAGCAATTTCGATATTTTCATCATTGACAATTGGTTTTATTTTATGAATTGTTGCCTTAACGGTGCCAATTGAAATTCTCCATTATTCGTTTAATACTGTTCGGAGACGGTTTTTGTTTCTCTGGATATCTATTAGCAAATATTTCACATGTTCTTGATAAAACTTTGTTACATTCTCCATAGATTATAAACAAATTTAAATAATCCTCGTGCATATAATTTAAGCGCCCCGGCACGATAATTAATACTTGTCAAATGGTAAATGAGAGGTACATACATTTGTTTAGCACCCAACGCCGTCATAGCCAACTAAGAGTAATTGAACTAAAATACATAGCAAAATCCCCATATAATAATATTGAATTGGCAATATTTCGAAAACTAAAAATTTTCGGAATAGACATCCATACACAAACTTACCCTTATTTTTAACGGTAAATAAGATAAGATTATAAAAATTGAGGTGTCCATTTGAAAAAATTGATTTTTGACAGTTTTCTCAATTTCATTTTCATTCTTATTTTTTGAACGCTCTGTTTTAATACTTATCAAAATATTATAAAAGCTCTATTAAAGTAGGTCTTTTCCAACAAAGAATCTAACCCAAATTAAATAATAAAGGCTTCCTTATAGGAAAAATTGAAATTCTTTTAGTGCCTGCAAACGTCATTTTTGACATCAGACTTGAAATACGTCAAAAACGGAGAGACTTAGGTATAGGACATGATACACAAAATCGGCCTAGAATTTTACGTACACTGCAAAAATGTAATAATATATAGGGTGTCCCTTTTAAAATAAGCAAGTTGATATCTACTTCCGGTATAACCGGAAGTGTCACCATCTTCAAAATATTTTAGCCGAGTTGCCCCCATCGACTTTAGTTTACTACCAAATTTTCAAAATTTTCCAATGTCTACTTTTCGAGATATCGATCGCCACAGTTCGTCATGGGACACCCTGTATATGCTTAAAAAAAAAATTCGACAAAATTTCCAAGTTGGGAGTAGCTCGTCTCATGGCGTCGGTGATTGGCGTTGGTAGCAGAAATAAGCCGACGTTAAATAAAAGATGAAAAAAGCGCTTCGCTTTCAGTATACTGGTTACTAGCTGACGTGCGCTGCTGCTTAGCATGTTATTTTGTGCCTATTTGTAAATAATTTAGAAATGGATAGAAATAAATCGTTACGCAAACTCATCTATTTAATACAATAGTTGGAGGAATGATCTCCTACAGATTAAAGGAAGTATTCCGTTACATGTTTTATAGAATATGTATCATCAAAGAGGGTATTCGTGACAATGTGAGAACTACTTAAAAGAAAGTGCTAAGAATATATTGCATTTTATAATACAAAAACTCAAGGAAAAGCATAGTCTTTGACAATTATAAAGAACTACCCGAGTTGTATCTATCTTGGTGAGGCATCCTCTCGAGGCATTCAGTTTACACCACCTGGGACAATTAACAAAACACTTTGGATGGCAAAAACACAATATTATCGCTGAAAACTAGTTCCACCTAACTAATCACAAACAAATAGAACTTCGAGAAGTTTACCTAACATTCTTGAAAGACCTGTGTGTCTACGAGAAAGCCAACAAAATAATTCCGGGAAAAGATTTGTCCTCATCTATAGTATTTGGAAAACGAGTTAGTCAGTTTAACACTACTTGATTCAACGGTTTCCATGACAACTAAATGTGGGATTAAGTATCTATGAAGACTGAGAAGAATTCCTGCAAACGTTCTATAGTTAAACCAAAGGATATTCCACAGTAGGTAACAAGTCACCTGAAAACATTTATTTCGAGTTAATCATAGAAATTATTCACAAGGTTCAACTTGTTCACCTTTATTTTTTAGAACATAATTCTCTGTTGTGGCAAAACAATAAATCCTTTAATATCGCTGAATTTTTTTCTGATTTGTGATGTGAACGATGTAGTAGAGCGGGGAGTTCAACTCACTAATGAATTTATTCACATGACAAAGAGTGAAATGTCCTTCCAAAATCTTTTACTTGTTGATACAAAATACTAGAAAATTATTTCCAGACACTCCAGGATTGTCATTCAGTATTTTTTTACGTGTTGTTATTAAAGCCTATTTGGTATTTTTTCTCTATAATAAACATGTAAATCTACACTTATTTTATGCATTAAATATAACGTGTTGTTATTTCTAATATGTTTAAAACTTTAGTCTTCATGAAGCACTGGTAAATATTGTTGCAGACCAAATTTATTTTCACTCCTAGTCATAGCAATCTAAAAGAAAAAAATAGAAGTCAGAACCAAAAAATATCAAAAAATGTTTTTTCAGTTTACTCAAGTACTTTGTACCGCGTATGTTGTGATATATTTCTGGTATCACCTGCAGAACCAGGCGTCAGGAGCCCGAATTATCATATACTTCGGTCTACATCCACCGATATAACGTGGCATTACGGGTGTTATATTGGATCCGTTTTCGAGAATAAGAAATGCCAGATTTACTGGACCTACTCATTGCCGACAGTCAGTCTAACACAAGCCAACAAGTCTGACATAGTCCTCCTCGACCACCAACTCAAAGTGATCATGTCATCAAGTTCTCAGCACCTGCTGAGAATAACATTACCTAGAAGGAGGAGGAATAATGGGCCAAATATCGTGAGCTCCAGTACAAACTTCAAGTGCTATACCTAGGCTTCTCGGTCAAGATGGTCGTCCTTATATATAGGAGGTGTCTGCTACTAACATGCTTGCCGTTCCACTTCTGCTCTACTCATCTGAAGTAGCGATGTGGATGTTAGATGAGCTGCTCCAATTATACAGAAATACCCGCAAAATGATGAATATTTACAGAAGTATTCATCCTAGATCATCCATTCCTCCTGTATACCACCAACGTCAACGGAGGGCGCCGAGTACTCTTGAGGCTGGAGTGTACGCATGGCAGAGTAGTACTAAGTATAGCATGTCACATCCTCAACTCAGATCCCCTCTTGCCGTTTGTGAAACATCATAAAACTGTAGGAGTGAGAGCAAGATTGTACAAGACAACAAAAAGGGCCGCTAATGAACTCGGTCTCGCATTCGACACCAGACAAGGAGGCAAGCCAGGTTGATGTAGGGTCAATTACTGAACTTTGGTCAAATCGTCTGAAAGCCCGAATCTCAGCTACTGAACAGGAAAAATTGTTTCGACAGCACATCGATAAATCCCAGCATGGTGTCTTCTATAAGAACATAGAAACACTGGGTTTATCGACCAGGCTGACCTTCGCCTTTCTAAGGTCAGCCGAGCTTAAGTTAAAGACCGAGGGATTCATTTTGGCCTGGCAGGATTGTGTTATCAACACCTTGGTCTAACGTAGCCTCGTGTGGCGTGTAGAGGTTCCTGATACCAACTGTATAACCTTCCGTCAGACACCGGAATCGCTCATGCATATACTATGTGCATGCCACATATACGCGATTTCAGCCTACATCCACCGACATAACGCGGCATTATGAGTGCTATATTACCATCTAAAGCACTCGTACGAAATATACCAGACACCAGTGCTTCCTTACGTCCCCGGGCATATCGTTGTCGAGAAGGAGAAATGTCAAATTTACTGGAACTACTCGTTCCAGACGGTCAGGCTAATCCAAGCTAACAAACCTGACATAGTTCTCTTCGACCATCAGTTCAGGGTGATGTATGTCATCGAGTTTTCAATTCCTGCTGAGAAAAACCTCACTTTGAAGGAGAAAGAAAGACATGCTAAATATCTCCGGAACGAGCTCCAAGTGCTGTACCCAGGCTTCTCGGTCAAAATGCTCGTCCTAATAATCGGTGTACTCAGAGGGATAAAGCCTACGTAATTGAGGACCATACTGGCCTGCCAATAATCAGCCGCGTGGCTGGCAGGCCAAATGTAGAAGGCGGTCATTCTGGGTTCTATCCCTCTGCTTAGAGCACATGATTCTGGAATCCACAATTACTAACCCTGCGGGATGTGGGGAGCGGTTAATGTTTATTTATATTAATATAAATAATTACATGAAGCTATTTGCGTAATAAAAGAAAAATGGGAAAAAGCACAGTCGCAGCCATGTATACTTTATTATTATCTTAAAAGGCAAGTATTATTTATTTCATAGTTGACATATTCATTATAAGTACACGCATACTCACATACACTCAGGTATATATATTTACCCATCTAGACAACATAAATAAATATAGAATATCAGTTGGAATTGGTTTTGAAATTGCAACAGTCTTCAAACTTATCTGTAAAAAAATCTAACTTTTTCCGATATAAATGAAGTTTTTGGATATTCCATGTATTATCGATATTAACGGCCACATTAAATCACATAATGTTCATTATATTAATATATTTAATGGAATGTTCAATTGTGTGGTTCAACTAATATTGACACATCCTTAGTGCCTACTACCATGCAGGCCCCAATGTAGGTCATGACAATATCTACGATCTCTTTCTGGGTGTAACCCCTCCTATCGTACCGACGGTAGTGCTTACTCCAGACATGCAATTATATCTATTGCCTGCATGATACGATCATCGAATTTAACTTAGTTTATCTTTGGTCTGAATTGTTTCATACTATAAATGGTTTAATGTTTAATAGTTTATTATTTGAATATAGTGTAAGTAAAATAAGAAACATGTATTAAAAAACAAGAAATGCTTTTATATTTACTGCCTTACATAATATTTAATTATATTCAATTGGTTAACTCTAAGTTTGGCTTCTTGAAATTAAATAGTTTGCAAATTTTTTTTAAATATGTTAAAATGCAAGACAACGGTTGTATACAATTGAAGTGCTGATGCTACGAAATAAAACATGAAATCAGAAGAAGTTTTTATATTAACAAAACAAGTATGAAAAATTACAGTTTACGTGAAGATACGTAATGTGTATCTTTCGAGAGGTGTGATAAGACTATTCATAATGTGTTAGTCAGGTAAGGGTATTTATGTAAAAGAGTTAATAGCGATTGAACGGAAATTCTTTACTTTACTACGGTCAATGATGCCTTGTTAAATTGCAGGTTATTCTAGGATGAGTTGTAACGAAGTGATTATTTTGTAGACTTAAGTTAGGTAACTAGGTGCTATGTGTCTGTTTCGAAAGATATTTTAACCATTGTAGTACTGCGCTTTTAATAGTGGTATTGTCAGCTGATCATTAATAATAGTAAAATTGTTAATTATAAATAGGTAGTATTGATCTGTTTCGATAAACATTCCACACATGCCGAGTGGCCGGCAGTACGTGAATCGCGAAACGCGAAGCGCGCATCTTGCCCCGGCACTCCTGTGCCCACGCTACCGTGAAGGACCCCGAGACTGGAAACAATCAAATTAGTTCCCGTCTGACCGCCAACCGAAGCACCACGCCGACTTGGACAGTAAGTAAACTCGTGAGTATAAAGATATAGGTATTTAAATTTAATGCGGGTGACGTAGTTGTAATATACCGCGTCTCATCCTACTTCTGCTTTTGGCAGCGTTTAGTAGCATGACGATTTTTCAGACAAGTTAGTCCCCGTCTGACCGCCAACCGACGCACCACGCCGACTAGGACAGTAAGTAATCTTGTGAGTATAGAGGTACATAGGTATACAAATGTAATTGCGAATTTTTCTAAGTCGGTAAAAGGTGACGTAGTTGCGATATTCCGCGCATGCTGACCGCGCTCATCCTACTTCTGTCTTTGGAAGAGTTTAGTAGCTTGAGGATTTTTCGAACAAGTCAGTTACCGTTTAGCTGCTGACTGAATAACCACGCCGACCAGCATCGTAAGTAATCTTGTTAGCATCCAGGACAGTACGTTGCTGCTGCCCGTACCGACCAGACGTGCCGACACCGACCGCTCCAGAGAGGAAGCAGCCCAGGATACGGAAGTAGGTATTAAGGTTTGGTAAATAAAGGTATGGTAAAAAAAAGCCATAGTAAGTCATAGTCATAGTGTGCTTGTATTGGCGCTTGCTTCCCCTCCTGGTATCCGTCCGCCGTCTGCTTATGGCCGTTTAAGTATTGCTGGTTACCTTGTATGCCCGCTTACTGCACCCGCTCGCCCGTAGTTAAGACCGTTGTAGTATAAGTGTAGTTACTAAGGTGTATATACAGTGTAAATAATAATTAGTGTGTAGAATAAATGTAAATATATTGAATGAGAGTCTGTTCATTAACTGTAGTGTGTACGTTACCTTTTCCCGACCCCTAGCTTATCCGTTTCTTCACTGTAGTTGCCCGGCCTCTATCGTCCCGCCGATAAAGTAAAGTGGTGTTTCTGCACTCTAAACAGAAACTGGCGCCCGAGATATCCGTACCGTGAGTACCACCGTAGTGTTGGGCGTCAAAGTGACACTTCTGCTCTTGTGTAGAGCAGCGAAGTACCTCACAGAGTTAAAAGTGTCACTATTAGAGAACCCCGATTGTAAACTTAAATCTTATCTATTATTGTGGTTCCAGGAAGATACGTTAAGAATGTGGCTTCTAAGTAGAATTGAAAGTGTAAAATATTGGGAAACACCGACCATAGATTTAAATAAGCCTTTATTATCGCATTTCAAGAATGCTCGTTTGTTGTGAAATTCAGCTTATAAGAATAAGTAATTTTATTATGGCCTTTCATTAACGTCCGCTACATAATTAAGATAATTATTATACTAGTTAAATTTTTGAACCTAAAATTTGCTTCATTATATTCTCTCCTTTTACTTTGTTTAGGCAGGCGATATTTAATATGAACACTATAGTTAATTTATTACTAATAGCTGAAAGTAATATAATAAAATAACTATTGTTTTCTGGAACAACAAGAAGTTTGAAATGACTGCCTTGAGAAATAATTAAGTTACTCCAAGGGATTGAATTATAAAATTAACTGAACTATTGTTCTAAGCGGTAGGTCAACTTGATGTCCAGTCTGCTGGATTTCAACAATTTTTCAAGAAATTTTTGAAAGTGTTTTGTGATTGTGAATTTTACGTTCATCTAAAGGACCCCCTGTCCAATTTTATTTTTGGTCTTAACGACTTAGTCAAAAAAATATACACTTTCACAAATCACCTGATCCGTTAGTAAAATTCAATTTTGTAAGGAACCTTCTGTTCAAAATATTTTCGGCCTTCAGAGACTAGAAAATTGCCAAGGTTCCCCTGTGCAATTTTTTTAGCCCTAATAAATAAATAAAAAGCATACGCCGCTTGATTAAAACCTTCAGCTACAAATTCTGAGATAGTAACAAGTTCCTCAAGCCAGGACCGCCGAAGAGGAGTTGCTGAAGTCTTGCTCAGCTCTGCTTGCGTAGTCAAAAGTACACAGAAATTTCAACGAGGATAAGAATAGGCTACCTTCAAATCTAATCAAAATCGACCTTGAGAAAATGCCATTCCACAATCAAATACCAAGGCAATAAAATAAAAAACTATTTTCGTGGCAGCAAGTCACGTGGCGCCTAACTTAATGAAAGAATAATAAACCAGTTAGGGAGAAATAAAAACACGGATCTTCAATAACACAAACAAAGCCATGTACTATTTGAGACAACCTCTTTACATTGAAAGGACGGGATTTAGACCATTGCGCATCCAAGCTCAAGTTCCAAGTTAGGATGATTGAGTAATACGTGATCTCTATATGCTATAAATTAATATGCTCGTTTAATGAATGATTATTGAAAGAAATTATTTAGAGTAGTTGGTTCCTTTCAGCAATCAGTGCTGTATTCGTAGTTACTCATTCTTAGGATGTGACGGAGACTAGGGCATAGATATATAGTGAAAAATACCATGATGGCAGCATAGTTGTCTAGAGTGTTGTTGTGTGGCAGAACAGGGCTTATCACTGTCTACCTCACCTGAGTTCGAGTCTCAACTGTAGCATCTGGCAAATGTCGGAGGGAATGGTTATTGTGTGTATGTGTGTTTATCCTAATTAATTAAAATGTGAAATAGACTAGCACGTTAATATAAATAAGACGATAAGAAAAATAAAGAAAACTTAGGCGGCGATGAAATTTTAAATTTCAACCAGTGGTGACCGAAGTTTTATAAGACCACATTAGTGACAACTATTTTGGAAGAAACATACCACGAGACAAAAAGTTTCTTTTACCCCAGCATCTTACATGAAATTTGATTCTCTGTAAATTTTATGGGTAAAGTAAAAACTCATCCTTTCATAAGAAATCTACTATAGCACTGGTTCCATCATCTGCAATCAGGACAAGACAGCTCAGGTCCTCTTCTAGATCAGCTACTGACAGCTTATCCTGACGGTAAAAGTAAAAAAAAAAAACACATTGGATCCTATTCGGGCATTACGTGTAGTAATGATACTAGCATAGAAGTAGGAAAATCTGTTTTTGATGAAATCTTAATTAAAATGAATTTGATTATTTTCAAACCGGTTAAATCTTTGTTGTCTCAAAATCAGATATTTGGTAGATAGTTCCCTCCAACAATCACCGATTCAATAATTAAATAGACATATTCATAAATTGTAGTATACAGGGTGTACCAAAGTGAAGGAGGAACCACATTATGTATTGTAGTAATGGAAAATCATTAATAGAATATTCATTTCGTTGTATGTATCATCCAAAATAGTTTTCAAAGTTTTAAAAATATCATGCAGACTTGTTAATCAATTTTTCAATAATACGGATATCAGCAAATTGAAAACAATAGAAGGGATATTTCATTAGTTCTCACATTTACACACAATACGAGTGTCTATACACGTTCGAAAAATTTACGATTTGGATGCAAGTACTCCAGCTCCAGCTAGTATCAGCTTGTATGCGTGGAGTGAAGATATAATAGACATCATCCGCATCCAAACTCATGGTGGTGTTTCTCTCAACGCAACGCTCACAACCATCAAACTTTATAGAATAGTTGGGTGACATCGCATGCTTTAACTCACACGTAGAACCCAAATGATAAATTTACCGAACGTGTATACCCTATATATAACGCCAAGTGAGGCTAGTTAGAAAAATAATACGAGCGACGCACGGCTGCAAACTAGGATGATATGAGATGGAATAACGCGACGGCTTACGTGGGCGGTACCGCGTGGCACGCCCGGCAGGAGCGGTAGAACCGGCAACATCAAACCGTGGAATACAATTCATGTGTCCTACGTGCGCGTTATCAGGCGGCACTGGTAGAGCTGCCGGTTTTCGAGCGGCGGACGCGGTCAAATAATTTGATATTCGCCACTAGTGCCGCCCGTACCGAGCGCAGTCTGGCTTGTAAACTCCGAATGTTTGGGTTATTCCACACGCTCTTAATTAATAATAATAATAATAAATAATAATATTTTGAGATAAACGCTTTCCCCCAGTAAAACATTCCTTCTTCTTGATCTAGACATGTCACCATTCACGAATCTCACGGTAAACTGTGCCGGACTTCAAGTCCACGTAAGACGCTACTGCCGCCTCTGCCGCTCCTACCTCCTCAGACGCGTTCGCCGCTTCTGCCGGGCGTGCCACGCGGTACCGCCCACGTAACGCGACGGCTTACGTGGGCGGTACCGCGTGGCACGCCCGGCAGAAGCGGCGAACGCGTCTGAGGAGGTAGGAGCGGCAGAGTCGGCAGTAGCGTCTTAACGTGGACTTGAAGTTCGGCACAGTTTACCATGCGATTCGTGAATGGTGACATGTCTAGATCAAGAAGAAGGAATGTTTTACTGGGGGAAAGCGTTTATCTCAAAATATTATTATTTATTATTATTATTATTAATTAAGAGCGTGTGGAATAACCCAAACATTCGGAGTTTACAAGCCAGACTGCGCTCGGTACGGGCGGCACTAGTGGCGAATATCAAATTATTTGACCGCGTCCGCCGCTCGAAAAACCGGCAACTCTACCAGTGCCGCCTGATAACGCGCACGTAGGACACATGAATTGTATTCCACGGTTTGATGTTGCCGGCTCTGCCGCTCCTGCCGGGCGTGCCACGCGCTACCGCCCACGTAAGTCGTTGCGTAAGCCGTCGCGTAAGTCACACCCAGTAAACAAAAGGTTGGGCTCAATCTGTGCTACAATAGCCACCTACAATACGCTCACATTAACTACATTAACTATTTTACACACAGTATACTATAATATCGTACAAGAAAGTCATATGTTAGTTTCACCAATTATTTCGATTTACAATTTATTTAGAGCAACACTAGTTAATCGTGGTATCAATTAATTTTGTAATGAAAAGCAATTAGTGAAGCAAATAGTAAATTGAGGCATTTAGTCGATGTAGGTATATGTATATCACATCAGTATTATGAGTAAATTGTGTAATTGAACATCGTCCTTGGTAAACTAACACAACTCTAATTTTATAACAAACTAAGTAGTTTATAACTTAATCGAACGCAACCAGTTAGCTGTTACAGCAAAATATGTTTCATTTGAATTTAAATGAATAAAACAATGTTTTAACTTATTCTCAACATGTGTAGGACATTGGTTTTAAAATTGAAGCACTGCACAGTAAAGAAATAAATAGGATAATATTCATTACTTTTTTCGTAATATTTGTTTCGCATTTAACTAGTAATATTTATATTAAACTCAAATAATAAACCAGTCGCTGGGGAAAAATCGATCAATAGAAAAAATAGAAATAAAGCTTTGTGGATACAGGTTTTCTAGGGTGCTCTTTCATTAAAAAAAAAGTAAGGACTATCGGGTACTGGCTACCATCTTGAAAAATGGCTCCCATTTTTCAGTTTTTCACAAATAACTCTGCTAATACTAAATATCGATATCGATTAGAATATGATTAAATTACAAACAAAATGGTACCACGTGGGTTGTTCTATGTATCATAGTTGCTGAGTAAATAATAAAAGTATCAGAGAATTGTTTTTCATTTCACATTTTTTTATGTATACGCTTCAAAACCTGACATATATTTGTCTGGTGGCCTTGACGTTTCAGAATTTACATGTTTTTACAAATTTTGTACACACATCATAATTTTATCTTCTAGTGCACTGAGAATGGTAATAAAATTTACCAAAACGTCGGCAAGTTGATGAAGTAGTTTTTCTCAAAATAAGGATCCGTACCCAATTAAATTTTTTCAATTATTAATAAGCCGGTTTAAAAACTTAATCATATATTGCGATTAAAACTGGTAGATGGAGTTGCCATCTACTCATTGGTTCTCTACTTTCATGTAGAGACTAGTGATTCTGAAATCCTCTTTTATGGTCATGGCGTGTAGCTACTTCGCACTGAAGAAGGCAAAAACCAGAAACCGGTCTACGAATGGCACTCGCTGCGGTATCAAGAAATATTTCCATATATTTGGTAAAAAATCATTTACTAGTGGGCAATCCCAAGTACAACTTAACTTCTCTCAGTATGGTACAAATTTATAAATCTTTAAGAAGTATGTATGGCAGATTTATTTAATTTTCAATTAAATAAATTGAGGTATTATTTTTAGTATTTATTACTATTTTGTAAATGAACTTTTACCCTCTCTTTTGGAATACGTTAGTATTATAATTTTTATTATATATTTATCAGTTTAATGAAATTATTCGAATAAAAGTATTCCAATAATATTAATCGTCGAGATCGGGAGGTAGCGATAAGTCTCAGTTCCAGGGTTGACGTTGGGTGTTGTAATGTGTCACCGCGTAAATGTACTCATGTATACATGACAAAATATCTTATGTTGCGATTATTTCTGTGAGTTTGGTAAAACCCAAAGTTAATACAAAGACGCCTGAAAATATTGATGAATGTATCAGTAAAACACACACGTACATATCTTTAACTAGCAACCACAAGAGTAAAAGAGGTATTTACTAATATTAATGTAGCTACTAAAACATTTGCCACTTTCCAACCGCAAGTATTGGTGGTTACATCCACTTTAATCCAGGCGTATTTGTCATTCGGTACAGAATAATTTTTTTGTTCAGTACTGTCACATCTCTGTGATAAACACAAATCGGTCCGTAAGTCACGGGCGGTGCCCAGGAAGAGAAATACCCAAATACGTAAGCGAGAATTGTTTACTATTTTAGCAAAGATTAATAACTGATTTTAGTGTATTGTTATGCCTCGTGGTGTTTACAACGTAATTTATTCCTCTCCGTTGTATTGTTTATAATTATATTTGTTGTATTTTTTCTTGATATTAAGTATGTCAAACTTGCCCAAGGGTAAAAACCGGCCATAATATGCTGAAAAAGTGAATAAATTTATCAGCGAATTCCCCGATTCTTTCTACAATGGTGCTATAATAATTTATAGTGTCATTACCAAGTCGCACAACATTGTGTAACTATGTACCAACTGCACGCAAAGATATTGTAAATAAGATCAAATGTATATTAAAAAATACACGGCTGAGGTTATGTGTTGATGAGACGACAGATTGTAAAAAAAGGAATTATTTTAAATGTTATAATACGGGTACTGGACCCTCTTCAACCGACATTTCCACTGTTACTAGCTAGCAAAAGACTAACTGAGTGTACTGGCCAAACAATTACGTGGGTGGTGCTGAAAACGTTAGAAAAATTTTACCTATCAAAAAGTCAAGTGTTGATGTTTCCGACCGATGGTGCCGCGACAATGCGTTTGGTAGACCGTTCTTTTCAAGAAAATGGTTGTAGTTTGATACATGTTACGTGTAAAGTGCATGATTTACACCTTGTGGCAGAAACTATTCGACAAGGTTTTCCAGAGATGCTTTAATAGCAAGTACAAAAAAAGTGTTTCTTAAATCTCCTAAACGTCTTCGCGCATTTCATAACAAGTGTCCCGGTATTCCCGAACCACCACAACTGATTCTTACACCTTGGGGAATATGGTTGGAGGCAGCTTTTTATTGTGCTGAATATTTACAACAAATAAAAGCTGTGATACTACAAATCAATCCAGACGAGGCCACAGCTATTAAGAAAAGCCAGACAAAATTCGAAGATGTTTCTGTTGAAACAGCTTTAAAAACTATTCACAGGACCTATAAAGGATTACATGACGCTATACAAAACTTACAAAACAGTGCGTTGTCGTTAGCGGAGTCACTGCAAATAGTGGATCGACTGCTAGATTCTATAGGTGATGCGTAAAATCAGCCCGTTATAGAAAAGTTCGCACGTGTGTTAAAGCAAGACACCGGATTTACCAGATTAAGACAAATTTGTGATGGTACTGATGGTGCCTCTGCAGATCCGTTAAGTGAGTTCAAAGACTATTTTAATTATGCTTGTATTACATCAATAGATGTCGAACGGTTGTTCTTAAAATATAAGCATATTTTTTCACCACGTCGAACTTTATTCTCGGAAACAATCATAGAAACATACATGATGCTGCAAAGTTTTTACACATCTTGTCCAGTTTGTGATAACCAAGCTAGTTAAAAGAGTAGGTTGTGCATATATTGTTATAAATTGTAAGTGTTTATTACTTTTATTACTAGTTAATTTCTTTTATTACACTTATTATGATGCGTACGCCTATGTCCTGCAGCACATTTTTGCCAACTGTAGTGATAAATATTTTTTTCTTATTTTGGGTTTTCGATGACACCTGAACATTACTATATTATTATATATCGTTGTAAAAATTGTCTAAATAATGCATTATCTGTAACATTATCACTCACACACTTTTTATAACTGTTTGAAAAAATGTGTATCTTAATGTTTGCTTTGACTTTGCACTGCACTTTTTACAGTTTGTGCACTATATTTCTGGTCCGTTAAATTGCATCAACGCGAAATCACGAATCCATGAATTCAATTTAACCTCTGAAGGAATGGAACAAGTCGTTTTAAAAAAGTTCAAAAGTACTAAGATTATCTGATTACTAAAAGTTTACGGATGCAATAGAATTTAATGGAAAAAAGTGAATAATAGCAAAAAGTAGTTGTACAAAATTAAAAATGAGAACTAAGCAAAATAATAAATATATAAAGCAACTAGGGTATCTGTAAAGTAAAATATCTTTAATAATTATAAACTATAAAATACACAGTATAAAAAAATGGCAAATGATCTTTCAAATAATCATTCTATAGAGCACTTAAAATATAGCAACGTAGGCAGCTCCAGAACCCAAAGTATTCTGCTCGAGCTGGCTTGACAAAAATCAACTACGGTGGAATCGTAAATCTTCACTACGATTCCAAATGATTGTTGCAATAAATGCATACCATATAAAAGTTTCCAAGACAATAGTTTTATATGAGTTCTGTACTAGGGACAGGCAGTATAATATAATCTTCAAAAATCAACTACCATTAACACGCCAAAATTACAAAATCCAATATCCAATTTTTTATATCGTTCAAAAAACTTTACCAAAGAAACTGTAGGTACCAAAGCGCAAGTTGCAAAACGTACGATGCTGGTGTCAAAAACTTCTAAAATAAATTAAGAACAAATATTATAAAGTTAGCCTTCAAACACGTGGTCCTAATTTAAAAATATTATAAAATACAACTTACCCAGCAAATCTGTATATTTAGTTTGCCAATAAATCTAATTTACAAAGTGAAAGCAAACAGTACTTCTGTATTAATTAACAAATGAAGATAAAATAAACAATTTTATCCGAAACTATTTCGAAGCAACCAAAATGAGTTAATAAAAAGTCTATACTTCGACAATACCAAATGCTCTTTATTAATTTCTTGAAAGAAAAGGACTTTTTCGAAACTCTGGCTATTTAAAGCCAACGAGGTTAACAAAAAATAATATGACTGACTTTGTAACCACCAATTCAACAACATTAAAACTACTAAATAATTGAAATTTGGACATTTCAAGTGAGCGGTAGTACGTTCACCAATTCAAGTTGAGAGACTAATATTCTTGTACTGACATTTATGATGTAATAACTATTTATGTATCTACGTATTATTCACATAAATGTTTTATAATTACTACGTATTTAGAGTGTATTCAATATGGGGGCAGTGGACGTAAACGTGATATCCAAGGCGAATTCTCCTATATCTGTCTATGCATTTGCATTGCTATTGGACATTCGACAATAACGAGTATCCCCGTCAAGATGGCGATCAGTGAGTATTTGCTTTTTTTATAGCCGCGAGCCGTTCAATTACCTGATAAAAACCTTTATTTTTTGTTCAATTTTTTATAAAGAAAACAGATTTATTGTGTGATACAAACATAAGAAAATTTTATTATTTCATATAGTTTGGGAATGTTTCATTAGGTGTTTACAATGTAATATTATATTTATCTAACTCGTATCTGGAATGTATCGCTCCCTCCCAAACATCTGAATAAAAATCAAAATTTCAGCAAGAGAAAAATATGGGTTTCTTATTTTCCTTTTCTTTACATGCCATTACAGTTCGGCCCATCTTTCAGAATCACTTTGTACAAAATTTATTATGCAGAAAGTCGTATTAGACCGTTTATAAATGAAATATGTTAAATCAGTATTACTGAATCGTCTATAAATTTATAATCGCCTCTATTCAAGAGAATGTTATACAGAATTAAATTTTTTATTACATGTTAAGACAAATAGTGCCTTGGCAGGGGATCGACAAAAGTAAATTATGGCAAACGAATTTTGATATATATATATCTTAAATAAATCTAGCTGCCCCTAATATATCCTAGAGAAACGGCAGTATAACTAGGCTTTTATATTAATTGAGAGCGCGTAATGTAATGGAGGCTTACGCAGCATCCACTAATTGCCAGAAATAAATAACCTTGTCAAAATATTCGAGCCCAATTTAATAATCATTTCGCTTACAATGTAAATTTTTTCTTCTGATATTTCTTCAGAAACTCTTATTATAATTTGGTCAGAGAAATTGGGCGATAGTTATGAGGATTGCAGTTTTTAATTGAAAATAATTTAAGGAAATTAAATAGAATGAATGTATTTACCATTTGATTTGAATAGGATTGTATGTATTTTCGTAAATTCTATAAAATAATACCGATTCCATGGCCTGCATGCGTATGAAATAATAATATAATAATAAAGATGAAATAGTTTGATTAAGAATGTCCCCCTGTATTTAAATAGCTCCCCGTATTTAAATAAATGCCCTTTCAATCTGATAAAAACCCGACAAATTTTTTGTTTTACTCTACAGATTTTTACGAAAACACTATAATTATATAGATAAAACCACAAAGGTGTGATTACTTTAATATTTTTACTAAAGTTCATATCACTTATGTTGGTGTGCACGTCATCAATTTGTGTATATCTCAAAGACATACAGTTTTTTATCAGTTTATTTTATTATACATGAGCAGAATAATGAGCAGAATTATAGCAAATAACAGAAACCTACGTCTTCTGTGCAGTGTCGACCGCTCTCAGATACAGTTGCAATTGATCAATTTAGAAATTTAAAATCGATGACGTGAATGCCAACATTCGTGACATGAACTTTAATGTATAAATCTCACCTGTCTATTGAAACACCTTGGTATTTTATTATTCCTTTATTAGTAAAGTTCACTATGTCGGAACATATTTTTCAATCTGTTTCTATTGCGATTATTTGCTGATAGATGGAACTACCTTATTATTTATTAAGATTATACTATCATATAGAGATGTATAATATCGAGGTCCTTCTTGTTGACATTCCGTGCATCTACTTTGTATGTTGAAGGCAATAACCGGAAACCGGTCTATGAATGGTGTGAGCGACTACCTCAAGGTTTTCCTTTTATTAGGTCAAAATCCTAGTAGTCAATCCCAATCAAAGCCAAAAGCATTTCTTTGAATAATACAAGTTGTAATTTAAATTATCAAAAGGGGTATAGTCTGCTACGAATGTAGTAGCTATCAGTGGCAACTTTATTTACTTTTCAGTTATATAAAGTGAGAGGATTTGTTTTGTCAAAATATAATAATTTAAATAACAAGTGACGGAATTCTGAGTGTTTTCTTATATCTAAACCAACTAACACATGCTGTGCATATCCGCAGCCGTTGCGTTTCTGTCGTGTTAGATAAACGTATAAAAACGTTACCTTAAGTAATAATATGTTTACCTTTTCATCGTAAAACGCAAATAAAACTTATTATTTTCAAGCACCACTTGTATTCAACCTACTTAACTACCTATTTAACTTGTCTCTAGCTCTTATCCAGATCGGTAATTAAAACTTTCATCATAAATAAATCTATGAGTAGACATCAGCATTCTCGTAATAAAATTATATTTGTAAGCAGTCATCTAGAAACCGGCATTGCAAGTAAATATCATTAAAGTTGAGTAGAATTAACGCTTTATTAAATTTTATTTTGATCAACTTTTAAACTGCTTAAAGTTTAGGGATGATGCCTTTAGACTGTCTTTCTAGATAAATTAATTCATCTAAGGGTTTCGTCTTAAGAATTTGATTCTGTTTTTTTTACTGTTTTTAATAGCTTAAAATATCTTCTATAGGAATTTATCCGAGACCGAAAATAATACATAACAAGAAGTAATTATTAAATTTAGTATTTAAAATATTTGTTAACAGATATGCTCACCTATTACTGTAGACATACGTGCATAGAACTTTGTCTAGTTATTTACTTTGAATATCTTAGGTGCTATTCTTACCAAAAGTAACGTGATGGCAACCCAAATGCAAAGCGATACTGCGCTGATGTCTAACAATGAATATACGGAGTTGTGACGTACTTCCGCTCTATACAAGAATAGAACTGTCACTATGACTCCTAAAACTACGGCAGAATATCCAGTACGGTTTAGAGTGCAGAAACACCAATGTACTCTATTGTCGGAACAATAAAGGCCGCGTAACTACAGTGAAGAAACGGTAATTCGAGAAGTCGGGAAATTCGAACTTAGGCAATATAGTGAAAGAAAGAAAATATACTACATTTATTCTATACCAGGTATTTTACTATTTACAGATTATTTACAGGTTATGCTACAGTTAATTACAAAATTACAATGGTTAGGTCATGCAAGCAGTGCTACCTTGTATGGAAGCAGGCAGATGAACAAGCAATAAAACGTAAGCATTAAAAAACGGTCAGAGGGCATCCAGCGGTTAAAGGAAGTTAGAAAGCAAATACAAAACAATTAATGACTATATCGTATACTAAGCTACTACGTAGTTACAGTCAAATCAAATGCAGCGAGAGCAGAGTATTACGGTTAATTCCGGAGTTATCTAAAAAAAAAGGAAAATATTAAATTGCTAAGAATAATAACGGTATTAATATGTATAACTCCAAAGTTTAGTTCCCGCACTGGTTCAGCTATCGTAGAGCCATTCCGGAGTCACGGTAAAGAAAAGTAACATGCCACTCGTAGGTGGAATGCCTGGACCTATGTCTATATCAACTATCCCTGAGAATAGAAAGAACTTCTTTTGGACTGTTAAAACTGCTCTTCGTTACAGAGTAAGTTCTATCTATTTTCTGCTCACACGACTAGATATTTTGAGGTTAACTGTAAAGTAATAATTTCTTGATCTTCTTCTCTCGGTATAAAACCGATCAGTAACACTGTCTCGCACTACATTTTGGGTAGTTTTTTAAATAATTCTTGGTTGTTTGTGATCTTCAGAAATTTTGGCAAAATGTTGGTGTTCGATTTTAAATATACCTGCATATTTTGTTGATAAAATGTATATAGTAAGTACTGAAAAATCTGAGAAAAGAAAATCCTTGTAGAAAATATTGTGCTCTTTATAATGGCCCCCATGTGTAATGTTATTTAATCCTACCTTAATGCTTCAATAGAACAACATAAAAAATATTTCGACTGCATTATATAGTCGTGGTCTAAGAGTCTTTACTGTATAAATGAACTAAAATAGTAAATTACAAAGACGCAGTTTTTCTTACGATTACGAAACATTGCCGGATGAGGCAATGTTTCGAGAAAGAAAATAATACATTTTTATTTATTATAATTATTTTAATGTTTTCTAACTATTAAAAACAAGTAATCTTCACTTGTCATGATAGCTATATAATATAACATTTACAAAATTAATTCATATAATACTCACTTTTAAAGAAAATATCCCTAAAATTATATTTTTACACCAAATTAAAAGTTTATAAATTGCACAAGAACTAGGGCCATTTGTCTGTAAGGGAATATGACAATAATGATAATCAAACAATTTCAATAAAACAGTTTTATTTTATCCAGATCAATATTTTTGTATAGATTAAAGCGTAGTAATACTACAAGTGACAATGGAATAGGTTTATTTCCTCAGAGCATGACGTCATGTGGTATAGATTTATTTAATACCGCTATTATGCTTACGATTGTTTCAATTAATGTTCACGCACATTTTTTTAAATGGTGCTTAACATAGAGATGTGCACAACTGGTCACTATTTCATGCAAGATCTTGCCGTTTAATGCGATAAAAAGTAAGAGAATCAAAGTTTAAAATGCGGGAGAGAGTTGCCTAAATACTGCTTTGCTGCCACTAAGTTGCTCACCGGCGCGACAGAATGCGCAAGCGAATGTCGAATTCAACCAGGGACCGGAGACACTACAATAAATCGTTGTGCTTTGTCATCTACCAGTTGTCTATTATTCCATCACTCTCTTCTACATTAAATGCAGGTTTTACATGAAGTAGTGACCAGTAGTGTATATCAAATAAACAGCAGACAGGCTTTAATTAATCAATACAAATCTCTTCTTAAATTTCTTCGTCTACCGTCAAAATTTCGATACGAATTGCAAGATTTATATCAAACAGAGTAATATTAACATATACTCTTTCTTTTAAGTGTCCCCATAAAAAGAAATCGGGAGCTATAAATTCTGGGCAACGATCGGGTCATGAAATATCACAAAAGCGTGAAATAATCCCGTGAATCTGATGGCACAATAGATCTCTACAATTCCATCTCAGTGTTTCCAGCTCCGATAGCAGAAAAATGTAACGTCAGAGTTAACGGTAGCTTCTTCTCTGTCGTCGTTTTCATAAAAATATGGTTAAACTACATATTATATAACATACAGTCATTTTTAGAGAATGTAGTGGTTGTTCATGAATTTATTAAAGATTCTACTGCGACCAGTAACGCATGTTTTGCTTATTTACCAAAACTGATAAATGGAAGTTAGCTTCATAATCACGCATAAGAACTTATTAATTAAACTAGGTTGTTCTTGTGACTTCATTAACATTATATTGCTAAATTGCAATCGTGCCTGTTTATCTTGCAGATAAATTTTCTGGACTATTTGAATTTTATATATATGGAATTTTTGGCTTGTGTGCGTCCGCTGTACTATTTTTCTGAAAATATCCAAAAGCTAAGCTTGCTGTCGGACTGAACGCTGTAAAGCTTAGTCTTTCAACATTTGCTAGTGTATTCACTGTTATTGGGGGTAACATTAAGCAAGCTGCCATTATCTTCAAACTTATTCACCCACTTCAAAATCATATTACAACTAGGAATACGACTACGTCTAGCAACATGAAAGTGATTTCGAAAACGACAACGCGTTTCAATCGCAAAATTTTTTTTTGATGAAAAATCTGTTTAGTACGGTGAGTTAATGACCACTGATTCATTATGAACCGGTTTTCCGTAGTAACTGTCAGAAACTACGTAAAATAAACAAAACGTAAAATAATTAATGGCTTGCATATTGTCTTTTATTTTCCTACGTGGCCTTGTTAAAATACAGCAATCAAATGTCGGTGTTTAAGAACTCCAAAATTACTGTATTTTGATAATTTTTGAAAATGTGCTGAATAAAAGATCTGTCAAAAATTAAATATTTAAAATGCCGGCTCGTCTTTAGGGTTGTTCCACCACTGGAATATTTTAGGGTTCTTCGCTAGAAGTTACGTACGCTATAGAGAAGACATTTATGAATAAATTAGCTTCTTACGAATTTGTTTTGGGTTCAACCCTAATTTTACTGGTCTATTAATATCTTAATAACAAATAAACATATCACCATTAATAGAGTTGGCGCAATGCGATTCGGCATAGTAGCACATGCTTGACAGTGACTCAAGCCAAGTCAAGGTACCGACACTCTCGACTGGTTCACGATAGTTTGTTGTTAGCTGTTGCGCATCAAGGGGAATGCTCGCACTGCTTTAGCTAGCAATGGCACTTTCTCGCCGATCTTTGTCACTTGTGCATCATGTGCGTAAATTCATAAGACAGGTTCCCAGTTTCACATACGATGGAATGGTGATACGATGCCTTGTTTGATTGACTGGAATTCAAGTATTTGTAAAAGACATATTGAAAGTAGAAGTCAAAAGAAAAATCGTAAACTAGAATTTCCATACTGTGTGTTTTTGTATGACCTAATCTTTATGTTGAGTGTGTGTAGTATCTCGGAAAATTTAATCAACAAAGAACATGTTTGTTTCGGAAAAAGTACGTTCCTAAATGGCCATTACCAACGAAAGGACAACTACGACGTCACGTTCCTCGTGTTAAAGAAATAATTGAAAATACTATAATGTCTAAATTGTTGAACAACAAAATTGTAAATAACTGTTGATGAAACCACAAACGCAAGAAACAACAAGGTGGGAAATATTTTAGTGTACATTTTAAAACCAAGTCAGCCATCGACGTCATATTTAATAGCAAGTAAAAGATTAGTAAATGCCAATTTTGAAGCAGTACAACAGCTGGTAACAAAAAGTCTTGAAAAGTTTCGCATACATAAGCATAATATTTTAATGTGCAACACCCCCGTCCAATTGTTGGCATAACACAATAAGCTGGGGGTTGTACTTATTGACCGGTAGCTCAGTGAGCAGGTCGTGAATTAGGGCTTCGATTGATTTGAGTTATCACCAAAATCTAGGCTGGGCGCCAGGACTTTTGCAAGTACCAAATAATTAAAATTTTATTTTAAAAGGTAAAGATAACGTTAAAACTTGAATTCGGTTGGTAAGGAAGTTGAATAAAAAGATATTATTTTATAAAAAGTATAATCAAGACTAGTATATGTACACAATATTTACAAGTCAAAAAAATTTACTTGTGGTTGAAGACCAAAAACTAACAAAAAAAAATGATATGTGAAAGAGAAAAAAATATAAGGGAGAAATGAAATGCCTGATCTCTCACAAATTTCTTCTGACCAAATGTAAATGTTTACTGGGGACGAAGATCTTACGTAACTTCCAATGGGTTAGTCCAGCGAATAATCCACCAACGGCTAGGCTCTTAATGGGTTTGGTGTCAATTTGACTCACCACTGTCAGTACCGCAGCTACCCTTGAGAAAAAATGCCAGTTGTATAAAATATAATTTTCCTGCTCCACCCAGTATATAATGATCAGTTCGATCCACCAGTTATCCTCTTCTCTTGGTCCAGGTATTAACATAAAAAGGGGAGAGTTTTATGAGATCAGTATTATAGGCAAAACAAAGTTAAAAGCTGTGACGTTTGAATTGTCCAGCTACGTAGACAAAATATGAGTTAATACAAATTTACAGAGTAAATTGCAAACTAAACAAACTGGGATCGGTGTCCTACAATATTTTAGGTAGTTGAAGACTTAAACTAACTTAAGTATCAATAAAAGTTACGTTAAATAGACAAAATACTAGTCCAACAAATAAACTAGGTGTAGCTACGATAATAAACAAGTGAAATAGGTATTCACTAAATGTTAAGATATTTTTGTACTAAAAGAAGTTAAGCTTCAAGAAAATAGAATTTAGAATGTCTGTATACAGACAAACAACTAGAAAGATAACGTAAATAAATATTTGCTAAATATACAACATAATAGTTTTCAACTTAAAGGTAACGTTAAATTAAATCATTTATTAGTTCCTCGGAGAGAGGTTCTAATGAATTGTAGATAAAGTTAAATAAAGATATATACTTGACTATATGTTTACTTTAGATAATTAAAAGTTAAACAAGTGCCAGATAACTAGGCAGGTATCTTTGCCAGATAACTAGGCAAAGCTCCACTAGAGCAGCGTTCATGATTAAATACTAAGTAAACGTTCAAGGAAGCAGTCGATATTTTAAATTTAGAAAAACCTTACGTTTCTGAGGTATGGTTGATAAATATATGCACTGGTATAAAATAATCCACCACAAAACAAATGCACCAAATTAGATAATTTTCACAAAGGTTATAAACAAATAGGTTTGCTGGTTTGGTCCACCCAGGTGTACCAATCTCCAAATGTCACCAGTCACCACTGTTTAGAGAGCGCTACCAACGTAGCTAAGTGACCTAAAACATCAAGATACAAAGGCAGAAAACAACTAACTACGATACAAAATGGCGACATCCGTTGCCTAGTAAATCTAAAATTTACAATAATCGAAAGTTAGTTTAAATTAACACACGAAATTATTACAATATCAAAGGGATATTAGATAAATTGCCAGCAAGGCACGATAAATTGATACTAATCAATATCAATGATGGCTGTTCCAAAGAACAACCAAGTTGAACTGCTTACCGAAAAGCAAATTCGCCCAAGGCGTAAATTAAGATAATTACGGTACAATATTGTTATGAAAATTACCTCAAAGGTACTTTAAATCAATATAGCAACTTTTTAAATAATGATGAGCATAAAATCACAAGATAATACCAGAAAACATATAAATCTTACCAGACCGCAGAACTAGAGATGGTTTCCATCCGAACGCGGCACCAGAGACAACCACTGTCTCTGGCTGCCCTAGTAAGAAGAAAGTAGCATCGTAGTCTTCTGCTACCTAAACTCGATTATAGTTTGGAAAGAGACAGACATTTGAGAGTAGAGTATGAGCAATAAAGATAGATGGATATTTAGTGCAAAAATCTGCAAAATCAACTGTTTCAGTAGAAATCAGTGGCCCCATATAGACTAGACTGGCTGAAACTTAATTCATCGTGGAACACAACACACTGGAATGAAATAGCTTGCAATTTCGTTACAAATGTTTATGACCGATGGAGCTGCATATATGCTTAAAACAGCTTTGCCACTACCATAATTTTGCCCTAATTTCTTGTGTTTACTTCATGCCTTTCACTTTGTGTAGAAAAAATTCGCAGTAGCTAAATGGATGTCGACATATTAACAACAATTACAAAGACGATTTTTGTAATCTCCAAAACGTATTACAGGTTTCAAAAAGTCTGCCCAAGAATTCGTGAATCTCCATAACTAGTGAAAACACGATGGGGTACACGAATGCGGGCAGTCTTTTATTATAATAAACATTTCCTCGAAGTTAAACCTGTCGTTTCTAAATTCAACCCCAAAGAATACAAATTTATCAGGGAAAGGCAGCACCAGTTAGAAAATCAACAAGTTTGGACACTAAACATGAGAATTATAGTATATTAATAGATGCTACTGAACAATTATTACAAGATAATGATTTATCCTTAACTGAATCGTTTGTTATAGTGAATAACGTAAATATGGCTTTACAAAATTTAGCGAATGACGAAATTTATTGACATTTAATGAAAAATCCAGATTTTTTGCAACTATGCTACATCGAGCAGTGTCTAAGTGACGGAAATTATGAAAGTGACCTCCAGCGGTATTTTTCGTATGCGAATATAAAATATCTAAAAGCAATGTATTTTGAAAAGGAACGTTCTCCTTTTCAAAATACATTGCTTTATTCGTGGCGAGGTGAAGTCGTTTAAATGAGAGTATCATAGAAGCTATATTAATGATGAAGGTGTTTGCTCGGGCCTATACTGAACCATTGATTTTGACGAAATAAAAAGTAGGTGCGGTTAATTATTTCTAACCCCTCTAGTTATTTTACATCTTCTCGGTAACGACACTGAAATTAATCCCATTGCTCCAACTCTAGTCATTAAACTTTATATTGCTGAGTTTGTATTGAACATCCCTATCTAAATCCGTGAAAATATACAAGACATGCCATTTAAAATAATTGATATCACTGCGGCTGTCAATCGGAATAGGTACAATATTCTTAATATTATGAATAGAGATAATAACTTTGTATCAATATGATGTTTACATTTAATGGGATATGCCAGGTTTTTTATAGAGAAACGAATTTATATATAGTCGACGTTTCGATTTATAATTAAATCATCCTCCGTACTTTGCATATAGAACATGACAAGAAAAAGGTATATTGACAAATTTTAACATATTTTCTAAAACAGACAAGCACACTACTATGAAATAACTAACAGTTGACGTTTAAAAGAATTTAAAAGTTCATAAAATTAAAATTTTAGATTATTATAAATATAAATTTTTTACAACATTGCGACATGTTGAAAATGTTAGGTCAAAAATCATTCAGAGAAGGTGGGCTTATGATACCAATCTGTTGTTAAAATATTGTTATTTCTTACAACAATTGTATCTAAGAACGGTAGTTTGTTGTTTCCTTCAGTCTCTTTTAAATATTAATTTTCAGTTATTTTATAGTACTTACCGTGTTTTAGAAAATATATTAAAATTTGTCATTATACCTTTTTTTTGTTATGTTTTCTTATATAGTCCTGAGGATGACTTAATTATAAATCGAAACTTTGCTATATATAAATTGGTCTCTCTATAAAAAACCTGGCCTCTTCCCATTAAACGTAAACCTCATAATATATTCTCATTATCGCCAAAAACAGAACAAAAAAAAAAAAGATTCCACAAAAATAGCAAAATTGACTTGTTTCCATACATTTGACTAACGCATACATATATAAAATTAAAGCTTCAACGTGAGAAAATTTTAAATGTGTTTTCCTTCTTTTACATACTTAAATATGAACCAATATAACTCCACGTTTCATAAGAAATCCACTAAATCGTATCTTCATTGGAAACAAATAATTAACAGATATTATTCGTAATCGGATTATTATTCGTAATCGGATATTTATTGAACTATTAAAAATTGGTACGTAGCTGTTCACTAATATATTTTTCAGTTTTATTATTATACTGAACTAAAATAAGGTAAATATAAAACAATTTGTGCGTTACATCATTTATTATATTTAAAAATGCCTTTTCAAATGATATACTGAAATTTTATGCACCCCTTTATAAACCTGATGCTCCAAAGATTCTTCAGCGTTAATAAAGTTGTCAGGTAATGTATCAGTTTAATAATTCTTATATTAGCTTTGAAATTAGCCTCCTTATATTAATATAAAAAGGATCCTATTGTCCGCTTGTGTGGTGTCTGAAAAACAATATGTAGGAACATACAAAAACGTGTCTTGATATATGTGTTTAATTTCAAAGAATCTGACATATTATTACTTCGCATTTATGCATTTCTAGAAAAAAAAAACAAAATAATTATTGGGTATTACAAAAGAACTCTTTCAACCCTAACATGATAATAATAATCAGTACCTCTAGACTTTTATAGGTATTGACTATTATTATCATATTAAATAAACAAAAAAATATTACAAAAATATTTCAGAAAAGTTATGCAAAACTTTTAATAATGACCTCCACACATATATCATTAAAAAGTGAAAGGACACTCAATATATTTAAAATCACAAAGAAATACAGATTTCAGAAATTTAAAAAAATATATGGTATTCCATTTAAAAAAATGTAAGTTTGGTTTGTCCCGCTTTCATGGGACCACCTGTATATTCTTTGCAGAAGTTGTAAAAGAGTTCATTTGATTCACTAAAACTTTTATTTGAACAAATTTTTTTCTAACTCGAAAAATAAACAAAATATAGGGGTGGGCCTTTTCGTTGGATAACCCTGTACTAATATACTGTATACATCGATTTATTGTTTGATTTTATTGGTCATAAATACACCATGGCGTTTTGACAAGTCAAGAGTACAAAAAACTTCTTAAAAAATAAGACAAAAGCTCTCATTGTGTAGTGCCTGTGGAATTTTATTTTTCATGGAAGAAAAAGTTGAATGTTAAAATCAAAATTAATAATTCGTAAGTTCCTTAACATATTGTCATTCAATTAGATGAGAAAGAAGACAGAGTTGAGCTCTTGAAATAGAATTAGTGTAGTTTTCAAAAACATGAGTCTTTCTTCGATCTCGGGGATAGATTTTTATTTAACCATATGAATGACAAATTGTTAAGGAAATTAATAATTTTGATTTTAAAGTGTAATACACAGATTAAAAAACCTAATCACAGTTAGCTATAGATCCAAAATCGTATGTCTTTGATTAGTTACTTTTATTTCATTATTACTCAGTATGACCGATAGAACATATCGTACTAATTACATAACTAATCAAACACACAGTTTTTAATCCATAGCTAACTGCGATTAAGTTTTCTTCTGATCTCTGTATAAACAATGTTGCCAACGCTGCAGAAGAATATTCCTCGTCACACTGGGCAAAATTCCTCAATTTCCCCTAAGATTCCTCACATCAAGAATAATTGTACTTTTATGCTTAGTACCATTGACTTTTTAATTTATTCTTTAAACTATAATAGTAATACTGATGTGATTACCGACCAGAATGCCTAACCTATTTTATAAAATCAAACAAACAATCTTGTAAATAAGTTTATTTCCAAATATTACATTTAATCATTTTCAGTGGAGGTTCGAACTTCAAGATACCTCCTTCGTGTTCAATACCATGTTTCGCATGAAAAATGCTTGCTATAGTTTCTGTTGATAACTTGTTTCGATGTTCGGTTTTTATGTTTTTTTAAGGTGCTAAATATTCTCTCCATTGACGCATTTGCAAACGGCAGTACCAGTAAAAATTTTATTACATATTCCAAATTTTTAAGTATACCTAAAAAAGGATCTTATCAAAATTTTGACCTCATAGGAAGCATTCACAAACCTGCTGCATTTTTCAAAGTAAACACCTGTTTCCAATATTCTGCTGCTTCTTTAGAAGGATCAAGCTGATATTCATGATGGTTAAGATAAGCATGGTCTCTCCATTCTTTGTCTAAATCTTGGGCAGAAACAAACTCCGACAGTATCTTGTAACGATTTATTATGTGTGAAAGCGATTTAATTTTAAATGATTGTGCCACTTGTGGATTTAAAATGTCTATGATATCAAAAATTGTATCTTCGAACTTAAATCTAGTTTTTATTTCGGAACACACTTCTATATAAAAGTTAAGATAGCTTTTTAAAAACAAATTTAATTCGGATTTATATGATTTGATCATTTTTACGTTTTGCCTCTGCCTTGTTCTGATGTAAACTTTCAGTGGCTTGTATTCCCAAATAAATATTTTCTAGGTGTAAAAAGTTCCGTGGATTCGTGTGGTCAACATCAAACAGATTTTTGGTTTTAAATGAATGCAGTTCCAAAAAATTGCCGTACAAATGTTTAAGAAGGCGCTCTGTTTCTGGTTTAATTTATGCAACAAGGAAGTTTTCCTTTGAAACATTAAGTTGAAATCTGTTAAGAGTACTAAATTGTAAGACATAAATTCGAAGTACACTATAGTGAACTGATTCGTCATAATCCTCAACATTTCCTCAGTTGTGTGTGATGGATCTTCAAACACAAAAATTCTCAAATATGACTTTAATGCATCATATTGCTCAAGAACCCTGTCAACACAGGCTTTCACTGAAAGCCATCGTGTGACAGAAGGATTTAATATTTTGTGAATATTCACCTTAAAAAAATTCTTGAATTTCTGCTAATTTTTTTTGCTTACCATGACTTCTGCTAAAATTGGATCCAAGGTCGCATAATAAATCTTCAAAGAATCGAGGAAGTTTGAGACAAGCTTTACTTGCAGCAAGATGAATGAGATGGCAAGAACATTTTATACAAACTAAATCTGGATGTTCTTCTTTAAGTAAAGAAACTACTGAATGTTGTTCACCGAACATAGTATTGCAGGTATCTGCAGAAAATCCCACAAAATTATCAAATGGAATTTTTTTTCTCAGTAACTGCTGTTTTTAAGCAGTTATATAAAGATTCAGCTGTTCCTGACTCAGATGTGCGCATGTCAAAAAATTTTGTTATAATATGTTTTGTACTTGCACAGTAATAAATAACAGTGAACGCACACTGCTTCACAGATCCAATGTCAGTTGTTTCATTCATTATAATGGAAAAGAAACATGCAGGTTCACTCAATATATCAAATAGGCTTTTTCTAAAATTTTCAGCTAACCCATTCTTTACTACAGCTGTCGACTTTGTCCTTTGTAAAGCCATAATTTTTGCTATTTTTGAGTCTCTAAAAATATCTGCACACAGAGGGGTTAATGTATCCATTAAAGAAAATGGTAAATTATTGGTGGTAATAAAGCCACAAAGTTTAAGTTCTGCCCGTCTAACACTATTTCTCATGGGACTATAAACCATTTCAGGAAGCTTCTGAGTGTTTGATATTACTCTAAAACTCTCCAAGTAATTCAGGCAAAATTAACCAGGAAGAATTAAAAAGAAGAGCTCGTTTGTCACTATTTTTTGCCCGAGTTTTTGCCCTTGACTTGTGGTTAGGTTTTTTTTACTGGATTTTCATTTGTTTCCTATTAGAAATAAAAAAATTCACATCACAAATATTTATTCTAAACTAATAATTATGTATGTACGATATTAGATGAAACTCCAAGGTTCACTTCCTCCCCATAATTTTTACCTGCGTTTTCCTCTACAGAAATTAATTCATTTGAAGCAGATGCCTAATAATTCAAAAACAATTATTTACAATTTAGAAATAATAATAACAGGTACATTTTTCAATCATTCGTTACCGTTTGTATTTCTGTAGAAGTAGCCGAGGTAGAAGCAAGCGTAGCAGTAGAATCCACCACCTTTGTAGTTAATTTAATTAGCAATCTATCCATTCCAATACTAAATCTATTTTAGTAAAAATCGCAAAAACTATACCAAACGCCCCAATAACCAAACTAATGGGATAGATAGGTAGGTAGGAATTCTTACCCAACCCAAAACAAAACAACTACGAAAGAACATCCAAATATTGACTAGAAAAAATAAAATCATGTATTTTACTTACATTTCAATACATACAGCAGCATCGATAATTCTTTAGATAGGCTCAGGAAAAGATAGATACAACACAACGCAGCCAGACTAGCATAAACAGCAGCAACACAACTTAACAAAAGTAACAATGTAACAAAACGCGCTGGCGACTCTGGCGAGGTAGGCCAAGTTTGCAGGTTAGATTTAGATTTGTTGACCCTGCCCATCGACCGGATCTTTGAAAATAGAGCCGGCTCTAGAAATTTATAGGAGTAGAGCAGTACGGGCCTCATTATTTTTATTTTATTTAATATTATTTATTTTTTTGTTAAAAATTTTAATAGTAAACAAATCAGGTAATTTAAAAAAAGCATTGATATTTTTCTACTGACAAAATACTTTCAATATTCCTCACAATTCCTCACAATTTCAAATTACTCACACAATTCCTCACGCATCTCAGAATTCCTCATAATTTGAGGAATTCCTCACAAATTGGCAACACTGTGTATAAATAATGTTTTCACTTTTCTGAAATAAAATGGTTCGATAGGTTTGACATGACACTACTTGATCAGGTTTTTTTGACTATAAAATAAATTAATTAATATATTGTGTTTGTTTTAATGATTCTGTGTTTACAAGAGTATTAGTAATTTGTTTTATTTTTAATTCAACCAATCGAAGTAATTCAAAATCATTGCCTGAATAAAAGTGTTTTCATTTCAGTTTTTAGAAGTTTAAAAAAATTTTATAAAATTTTCTATATGTTTAATTCCTATTATTAAAGCTGTGCGATTAAAATTGTCAGAACTTTTACTCACATAGCTTGTTGATTTTGACTGATCGCTGTACGAGAATGATCTAAAATTCCCAAAAAAAGTAATACCTATTTCCCAGATAGCAAAATGACCTTTTAAGTTAGTCAGTATGAGCTCAGATTTATGATTTGGACTTCAGATCCAACGTCTGAATGACGTTTTTAAGACCTCCTTAAGAAGTCGAATGCGCCACCTAACGTAGACTTTAAGATCTCATGAAAAAGAGCTCTCAAAGAGCTCTTTTTTTCTGAATTTGCAGAAAAGAATACATAAAGAGCTCTTTTAACTGAGTTCACGGGAAGACTTCGTAATGAATTTTTTTTTTTGAGGTCTCTAAAATGAGTTTAAAATGAATTCATAATTGGGAATTCTGAAATATGATTTCTTTTAGAATTCTTTTTCTAGATCTTAATTGGCAGGGTAAATATATCGATTATTGACATTTTATATTTATATAAAATTTATTTTTGAATCCTCTGAAATGTAATTTTCTCAATTTTCTAAACATTTTAAATATTTAAATCGATTTTCATGCATACGCTATAAGTCAATTTACAACAATACTAAAATATTTCATGCATTTGAAATGTTCAACAATAATTATTATTTAAGATTCTATATATTTTTAATAAAATGTCCACAACCGATGTATGCAAGTGCTTAATATAATTGAAGAATTTCAACAATTTGTTCAAAATGAAATCCAATTTTATTTCTTTATTTTAATCATATGGTTAATCATCGACAGTATATTGGTGACTTGTATTATTCCATAATATAACTCAAATAACTGTAGAAAAAAGTACAAAATAAACCAAACAATGACAGTTTTATAAAAAAATAGAAAAAAAACTTCAAAAAGTTATTGAGGATTATGTTTGCCGGCTACAAGTTTTACTCGGTCATTTGCGTGTTGCAACCAGGACATTATTGCTTGCTTGCAATCGTCAAGCGAAGATCGAGAGTTAGAAACCACCGTGTCTAGAAATAATTAAAAATCATAATTAGTCATATAAATATTACTTTAGAGAATTTATTTTTTTTCCAAGTTTTCAAAAGCAAGTTAACACATCTGATAAAAAAATACTTCATGAATATTTTTTTTAGCTTAGTGCAAAAATTGTATTTCTTTTGAAATAATAATCATTAAAGTTATAAAGTTATTCAATCATTGAATTTCAATGTAAAGATCAAATTGTTTCAACTTAAAATCATTTACTTACCTCTCAAATGCTAAACGAAAGACATTTTTTCAACTTTTATAGTCTTTTTTTGACCACTCCAAGATAATTTGCAGCAAAGTTCATCTGTTAAAATAAATCCTAGTACGCTTCGAATACATTTCTTTCCATCTGTATTTCGCCGTTGCTTAATTAAATCCTCCTGAAAAATTTTATACTGTAAAACCATATGTCGATAATAAATTCATATTTTCTTTAGTAAAACGGTAATAAGCAACAGCACTTTATTCAACATTATTCATATCATTCTTTCGTAACATAAACAAGTACAGAAACATTAAAGCTTAATCAATCAATAATATATACTGTCTAAAAAAATTATTCTGAACTCTTTATTCATTTCTTGGAAATCAGTTATTGCTTACTACCGGTTATTATTCAATTTCATGATTGAAGATATTGTTCATTCGCAAGAAAATTATAAAAATTCAAAACAGCAAGAACTTAGTAATTTTATGGAATTCAAATTGTGAAAATTTTATGCAATATTAGAGTTTAATTTTTTATAAATACATGTTTTGTAAAAACTGGAAAGCAATTTTCAAACAAAACAACCATGAAATTTTGTGTAATTTTGATGAATAAAGAAAGTAATTACATATTGAGTGCGTGCTATTTCTTTGTCAACTAATAATTGATTGAATTTTGCCAGATCTTCATAACTAGATATTGGGAAATTCGGTAGTACATTTGCCTGTTGAGTCGTAGTTGGCCGAGGATTATCAGCATGCATATTCAATAATGCGTCGAGCTTACGAGACACGGAGTTTAAAACTGAACGACATGCAGCTGTTAAAAATAAAGAAATGTTTAACATCATAGGCCAATTCAGAGCTTTTTTCCAAAACCAGTTTCAACTTAGTGAGAATAAATTAAGAAAATCAGATGGATGAATGATAGAATCAATGGATACTTACGGCAGCAGTTATGAGATTCTGAAGACGGTCCAGTTGTGCTATTAACGCGATCCATTGAATCAATAGTAGGAGGTAGGCTTGGTTCTCTCGGAGTAAGTACACTTTTCTTTGTGGTCCAAGAACCAGCTGCATTTTTACTATCGTCATGTAGATTTTGATTTATTACATTATCTTCTTTCCCAACTCCATGATTAGTCGTTGATTTACTCTCCGGATTATTTAGATGTTTACTTTGACCCAAGTTGTATTCTGACAAACTTTTAAGTTTTTGAAAATTCTTGTCTACGCTTGTGGTACTTTCTCTACCGATACCAGGTATTACTATAAAATAAAATCAATAAAGTCATGAATTACAGAATAAAATGAGTTCAGTATTAAATCTCTTTTCACTTGATACTTACCAACGGTTTCAATTTTACTTACAACCGGCTTACTAATTACGACTGATTGTTTAAAGCTGGGATGGGGCGGATCATCAAAGTAATTACCATAATCGAGCTCCTAAGTTTCAGCAAAATCGCCGTCACCTAGTTGTTCCGTAGGGTCAATGTCATTGCCTCCATCATATTCGAAAGATGGCAATTTTACCTTGTCTGAATCATCCAACTCCTTATCTGTGACAAAATAATTAAATGAAATGATACTTAGACTATAATACATTTTTGAGCAACTTAATGAAAGAATAAATTGATACTGTACCTTTATCTTTTTTTATTATCAGTATTCTCGTCTTCATCGCTATCACGTTTACTGGGAGAACTGTCATCGAAACGTGCCGGTTTTTTTCGTCTACGTTTCGTAGTTTTTTCACGATCAATGACACGTTCGACGGATGTTTCATCACATGTAGACATGTCTACGGCAGCAATTTCAACAGCTCGGGCAGTATCAAAATTATCTATTGTTTATAATTAAAAAAAATATGCATTAATTAGCAATTATTATTATGAATTCGACTTTACCCATAAACAACACAGGAACTTACCGTACGGTCGTAACAGTTTATCATACTTAAAAGTTTCCCAGTCATCTCTTGGCACAAATTGCTTTTTGCACGCTAAAGTGGCATTAATTATTTTTTTATGAGGCCACGTAATTATTTTGTCATCACTGTTTATCCATGACTTTGGGACAGTTGCACACCAACTGCCAGAAAATGCAACAAAAAAAATCCTGAAAGAATAAGAAGTTCAAATTAGCAAAAATATATGTGAGGTTATAGATTGCACTATGCAATATTTATCCATTATTCAACTAGATATTAATAAGTTTTCTAAATTATTATTTTTTCATAAATATACTGTTTAATTACCATCTTTTTTTATACAAAATATGATTCACAATACTTTAACTGCACGGAAGAACGACGCGTCTTGGTGTGTCTACACCGGACTTCACTAACCTTCTAAATAAAACATGTGTTTATTCTGATTGCTTTATTATTTTTAACATAAGATGGCGCGTTGATAGTAGTGCTCAACGAAAAACATTCATGAAGACATCAAAAAATTGACTTCGCATTCATAACTTCATTAAGAATTCTGAATTCTGAGCTCATAAAAATGAGCTACTTAAGACGTCATGTTAAAACTTCTATAAGAAGTTTTTATAAAGACTTCATACTGAAATCCCTCTGATTTGGATGCTGACTGGGTTGTGTCGGTATTCAATTTTCAGCATTCACACAGAGTATTATTTCCAGATGCTGCAGATAAGGCTAAAAAGTCAAAGAATTTGCATGAAACAGAAACATCATTAAAAAATTGGCTGGCTCTAGTGCCCTAGAGCGCCAAAGTTTCACCAGGCACACAACAATAAAATGATAAAATGAAATAATAGACTCTTAATAGTAAATTAGGTACATCGAAATTCATCCACTGATTAAAATACCACACCAGCTATGTATATAAGCATATAACGTAGGTACTTTTAAAAGTATTACATATTTTTGTTTTTTCACATTTACCCGTAATACAGTATAATAAAAAGTACAACATAAAGAGAAGGAAATGTTAGGATAGATAATTCAATAAAAAAATTGTTTACAAGGTGTCCTGACATTTGTGTAGCGACCATGCATCTAATAATAATTTCTTTGTATTATAAATATTTTATTCCTGTGAGCCGCATTATCCCAAAACATTAAACCATAAAGTTGACAGCACTAATCCGTAACGCCAGCTTAATGTAATAATTATAATAATTTATATTCACGTTAACTTATATAAGATTAATTGTGAGTTTGCACTACAACTTTTATATTGATAAATTCTTTACGTTCAATAGAAAAAAAATAGTAATAAATCATATAAAAATAAATGTGATAAATGATAAGATAACAATCTTATCACATTTATTTTTATAAATATATCAGCCGTTATGGTTTCTCTACCACTTAAGAATTACTTTATACATGGACTCCGTGGCGCAACGGTAGCGCGTCTGACTCCAGATCAGAAGGTTGCGTGTTCAAATCACGTCGGGGTCATTGTTTACTTTTTGTTATACTAAAATCAGTGCTCCTTTTTTTCTGCAAACATTTGATTCAAATGTCTACAATGGATTTGTAAAACTTATAAAGAATTACTTTTCTTCGAAAAGTTTTAAAATAAAAATTTACAAGTGTTGGGTATGTAGTATCCAAGGACTAGAGTTGAGATATTTCGAATTTTATCAGTCAGATCGAACCTGTTGTGGCTGGACTCCAATAGATAGAATTGGAATTGTAGAAACGCTTTAAAGCGATTCTAATATTAGTAGTTATAAATCTACTTTGCCACTCTAACGGATCTCATTCTGAAGTAGAATCATCCTCGTGAATATTAACATTTCAAAATTCTGAAAAAACAGTTTAGTAGTGCAGCATAACCTAATATTTTAGAGATTTTTACAAAATTTATACTGTATAAGCATTTAAATCATTCAACTAACAAAAAAATGTCACCACTCATTCAATTTCTGATTATGAAGGACTGCAATTTCATTTGATACGAAGAGTCGTGGGGTTAAATGCCGATGCATTTTCATTAAATGATGAACATTTTAGCCAGTTATTTAGACACAATAAACAAATTAGCACGTTTCCTACTTGAAGAAAATGGCTCTAAAAATCTTGCCACCAAACTATACAACACTTTATTAGGTTATATTTAGTTTATAATCTTGAATCGATTGACAACCTCGATCTATCCTTCTTTACGCACCCACCATCCCTTTTCCTCTCATTAAATTAGATACAAAGCAGGAAGCATGAGTCTTCGTTTCAATTCTATTCTATAGGGCGTGTGGGAAGAGGGGTATTCAATAGAAAAGTTTATTAGAGTATCAAATTTTAGAATCTGACGTCATTTCTCTTTTCTATCAGACTTTTCTATTCAATGGAGTCCGGCCACTAGTCGGGTCTGGCTAGGCTAGGCCAGGTCATATCAAGTCAGGCCATGCCAGAATTATTTCGATTTTAAACCGAGGTCCGACTAGCAGATGGGTCAGGTCAAAGAATAGATATTTCTTATTACATTTTAATTTATTATTTCACTAATTAATAGCTATGTTCGTAGAGACGATTTGTGATAGTTTCATGACTATAGAGATGCGATTATTACGAGAGTTCTGCATTATAAAATGTTTTGAGTGAAAAGCACATCTCTACAACAATGTGCGCATGCTTCTGACAATTTCAAACGGTTGGAAACTGCTGTACGAACAAACTTATTGTTTATTATTATTGCAGTTTTAAGCGTGTCTATCATGACATACATGACAGTGCACAGTGAGTATTAATTAATTATTTTTATTATTGTTGCACTATATTTTGGCATCGTGGAACACTTACCTCTCACCTTGCAGTCCCGGGTTCAATGCCTGATCGAAGAGCTAGGATTTTTTCTAAACCAGAAATTAATCCTAGCATACTCGGACATTGGGTATGTGTCCATTGTCTCTAAATGTGTAGCCCTCTCCTGCACAAGGTACCTTGAGATACCTTTATGAATAAATACATGTGGTTGTATTACCTATGGTGTTTAATTTTAATTTTATTTCTTTTTTATTTTACTAATAGACTATAAATTTTATTTTTCCTTTAGACAAAAAAAAAAACTGAATTTTTGAACATATGTATATTCACTTTATGTGGCCTCCATAAGCGTTTGTGATTATTTTTGTTCTCGAAATAGTCACATCACTCTTGATGTTATCGAATTTTATGGACGATATATTTCAAGAACGTAACCAGATGCGATGTTATGCGGTTTACTTTGTTGTATTAGTCTGTCTGTAACTTAGATATGACTAGTTTTTAAGGCCTACCTAGACAGCCTACATCTTAGAGACGTCTTTTTTAAGTCCATATTAAATCCTATTACTAATACATGGTGCAACAATCAAATTAGAGTAACATCATAATGAATAACACATAACATGAGATATATAGGAAGCTGAACACATACATATGTAAAAAAAATAATAGTAACATGACAGTAGTTTTAACCCAAATGAAATATAGACTGTTTAATTTCATCATTATTAGTACAAAATATGTCTATCATCCTGTACAAACATATAATTTCGACACATGGTATATATAGGTGAGTACTTAAGTAAATTTTTATGTGGTATATTTATATAAAATGGGTTACGAGTACGAGTATGGAAGAGAGGAACACGTATTTAAACTTATTTAAATTCGGACAGTCATGCTGGTTGTTTAGGATTTAATATAAAAACGTAACTGACGAATACTTTCGGCGGGATTCCAAATCTTTTATATGAAACCTGTTTAATAATTCAAGTTGAAGTGTACCTCTTGCTGGGTTAGTTTCATCATTCTTATATCAAAGGTACTCAACGTTAAGTTTGTGAATTTCATGACACGGATTTCTGATTATGGAAGCATATTCTAATTTTGACCTGACAAATGCGTTAAACAGTAATATTAAATTCCTATTATCTGAAAATTATTTACAGTTCCTTATTATATAGCCTATGTTCCTATAGGAAGTCCCTACGATGTCATTTATGTGGTACCTATATGAAAGTTAAGTTGCTGTCAAAAATGACTCCAAGATCTTTAAACTGATTGCATTCATTTAACTGACAATTATTTAATACATAATTAAATTCAACCAGATTCATTTTCTTTTTCAGAAAAGACACATAATTGCATTGGCTGATATTTAAATGTAATCTATTTTTGTCATACCATAAGCTAATTTTGTGTAAATCTACCTGTAGAGTAAGACAATCGTCAAAATTATCAATTGCAGTCATCAGCATACAGCAGAGTACTACATTGTAGTTCCAAGCAATTGTCATTATTTAAATAAATATTATGAATAATAGAGGTCATGAACAGACCCCTAAGGAACGTCTGAGATTTCTGTTATTTTCACAGACTTGAAACCAGGGTATTGCACAGTAAGTTTCCTGTCAGACAGGTAAGAATAAAAAAGTTAATGAAAGTTTCGGTATGTCCAAAATTTAACATTTTTTACAATGAAATACCGTGATCAAGGCTTTTGAGAAATCAGTATAGATAACATCAACCTGGCCACCACAGTCAAGTGTCCCTGCTATAAATTGAATTATTCATGTCAAATTCGTAGTTGTGGACCTGCCATATAGAAACCCATGCTGGAAAAATAATATATTATAAATTACAATTTCAAATAATTTACTGAAGTTACATGTAATTGTAATCGGCCTGTAGTTTCCTATAACGGAGTTGTCTTTTTTTTAATAAATGGGACATATTTTAGCTTTTTTTCCATAAATCGGGGGAGAGTTCCAGTTTGAAGCGACAAGTTGAAAATAATTGACAAAAGTAATGCGAATAATACAGCATAATTCCTCAAAAGAAATGCGGGTATTCCATCCGGACCAGTAGTTAATTTCGGTTTGACTTTTTTGAGTGATTTTAATACATCTTCGTAAATTTTGGGACCAGGAAGTTGTGGAAAATTAATATTTGTGTAAGTGTCCGCTGTCTTAAAATTTGTAGGAGTCGTGAAAGACGATTGAAAAATGAGGTAAATCCATCAGGTATATCTTGCGGATCATTAATATGGACATTATTGTGGGACATTTGATTATAAATTCTAGTAGATTTGACCAGAATCTGTTTGGGTTAGAATTAATTTCTATATAGATATTCTTAAGATAATTTTTATGCACAGGATCGGTTTCATTTTTTATCTTTTTTCGTAATGAATTAAAATTTACATGAGCATTGTTATTTCTAGTTTCTTCCTATCTAAAAGAAATATTAGGTCGATTTTAAATTAAATTTCGTTTAATAAGTAATATAAAACTGTTTGCGAATTAAGTAGTTGCATAAACTAGACATCCCTCCAAAATTCCTCTAAAAATCATATACCTACCTAATGCAAACTGTGAATTAGCATTTGCATTATTTTCACAAATGGAATGGTATGCAATACTTCTCCACAGGTGGTGCGCTGCATATGCACGTATATGATTATTTTACGATCTTCTACCCATTATATCACTACTTCCATAGCCTATACTGACAAGATGGGGCACTTTGACGATATAAAAAGTGTCGTACTACAATTGGAGCCTAAAGGATCAGTTGCTATTGCAAATGCTCAAGAAGCTATTGTCGATCCTAGTGCCCAAAAAGCTTTACATTTTATATACATTCAAGCTTCCTTCTCGCTATAGAACTTGAATGTCGACCAAAAAACAGCAGAGAATTTACCACAATCGATGCGTTGGATGTAGTGTTTGATCTTCGACAATATCTGTACCAATTATCTACGGACATCGCTGAATACGTAAAGAAAAAACTAGAAAGTGTTTTACAAAACAATCCTGGATTTATCACAGTTCATCGAATAGTAGACCTACTACAGGTTAAAAGTCAGTTGTTAGGGCCTCAAATAAATATGACGGCTTTACGGATATTTCGCTAATATAAATATGCGCCAATAGCATCCGTCAAGAATAATGTTCACTTTCAACACATAAATGGATTTTTGCAGATAGGCGTCGTGTTTTAACAGCATAACAAATGGAGCAACTTTTAATAATATACTTCGCTCGTAAAAAATAATACCGGAGGAATAATTGTGAATAAGTGTGCAGTGCAGTGAAAAAAATATATTGGTATAAACTGCTAATACTTTCGCTTTAATACCTCTTCTAGTCATTTTTAGAATCTCTACAAGGTAAGCCACTGAAAGAAATTAGTATGCAGTAATACAGCCCTTAGCTAAGTTCTCTATTTTTTTTTAGTTCCCCGAAATAACTTAATTGCATAGAGATCTTTTATGTTTATAATACTGGCTTTTCTTTGTTACCACGTTGAAAATTGATCAGTTTAATTTTTATGCACTTGGGTCATATTTAACAGGTAACATCTATGTACAAACCCTTATTTCTATACATTCCAGAATTTGGATTTTATACCACTAAATAAACAATAAATAAATATCACAGATATTAGACTAACTAAAAATTACAGAACTGAACAATAAGTGGATATAAAAAATACTTAGTTAACGCATTTGGTGAAGAAATAATATTTTCTGTCCCAATCAAAGCAAAACGATTTTTTTTATCATTCAAGCGTTTCTCTTCATGAAGTATCGAAGTATTGCGATCAAAAAATATCATTAAAGAAAGTGCAAGCCAATATAAGAGAGTTACTTTGTAAAGTAAATTTTGATATAGAAGATAAATTCTGCGATATAAACAATTTGAGACTGGCATGGAATGATGTACAAATTCCTTCACCGCTGTTAAAATTTTTCTCCGAATTACTTAACTACTGAAAATCAATCAAGAAAATGCTCGAATGGATTCCGATACTGATGACGCTTCAAATTCACTTCCGAAGTCATCTACGAAAGGTGTCTCTAAAACAGAACTTCTGAAAATGAAGGCGCTACTGTTTCAAATGGTGTATTTTACTGTACATGGTGGGAAAAAAAGAACACTTTTACATGTTATGATAGAGTTGGAAGTACACGATGCTTGTAAAAGTAGTGCCTTAGTTAAAAGTTTAAATCGCACTGGAATGACTATTTCTTATGAAGAAGTACACAGATGGCGAACAAGCCTAGCACTATTTACATCTAAAAGTACCAATACGGTCACATTTTGACCACACTAAGTATACAACTGTAACATTCGATTATTTAGATAACGCAAAAGCGACAGAATCTGGATTAAATGGTACTCATGAGTCATGACACTGTTGCAGTTCTGTTCCAGAAAAATCTGAAGACGTTCGAAGAAAATCGAATATTCTTAAAACTCCTTTCTCAATATTTCTGAAACAACTGTATGCCGTTCCAATCGATATTTTCACGAAAAGCCACAATGTCAACGCTTAAGGCAATTCTGAAAAGTGACCGGACCTTTTTGTCTTTTAACAAACTATTCAACTGCGGTATGCAGTATGAACTTAATGACTGCTTATTTTCGAGTACGAGTCAATGATCTAGCATGATTTTTGTGTAGAATGGATATTACTCAATTGCTACAACAATTAAATAAAACAAAAGAATTTCAGCAAACTCCCTCGGGGCCGGCATTTCATTCACTTCTAACTCGTTTAAGAAAAATTGATGGATTTATGCCAATTTTGCCCTATACCAAGATCGGTTACTTTCATCTTCCTTCGACCGTGGAATTAGTACCAAGCTGCAACTGTGTCAAATATTCGTGTAAAAAATAATCGTTTTTGTCGCTGCGCGGGACTGTCATGTGTTTTTGTAATTGTTGCACAATCAACCAATGTAATAATCATTGTGATGATAAAAATCTTGGTTTTAATAATTTATGAAAAGAGAAAATAAATAAAATGTTTAATATTTATTAAGTTTTATCTTATTTTAACATTTTCATTGAAATTACAGCTAAATTGCCTGAAAACGTAATAGTAATAACAAAAATACAGAGTGGGGCAATAGTGCGTCCCACTTCGATATGTCGAGTTTTATGATAGCTAGAAACTGGATTTAAATAAATAAATTAACTAGACAGGGTGAGCCAAGACAATTATACAGGGTCAACTAAAATTTTTTTAAAATAGAATGCCATGTATGCCATTTTTTGAAACCACTTTGTACCCTCATTCCACCCCTGTATTATTATTGACTCTCACCCAACTACTTAGATGTTATAATTTTTTTTGTTGAAATTATGCCAGTTACACGTGTATATTAAAAAAATCACTACAGTTACAATTATCGATTTTAAGAAAAAAATATGTTAGTGTCAGTTATAAAACATCTGTGTGATGACACTTGTAACAGTAAATTTTTAATTTCTGTCACAACTAAGTTTACTACCTATTTTCATTTCGGAACACCCTCTCTAGATGTTCCTGTTTTCAGAATTACGGCGGCACGAGGCTAGTCAACTAACAAATTGTTAACCACCTGTTAATTCACGTAATACGCCCAGGCTGTTGAATTTGAAAATGATTATCAGTAAAGTCTGAAACTTAATATACATAGTCCATGGTGACAATTCATTTAATTTTGCTACTCAACCATTGCGAGTACCCTTTGCGAGGTCGCGGCGTGGAATTTAGTTTAATCTCATTTCCGACAGTCATTTCCAACGAGACAACTGCAAGCAGCGGTCGGCTTTTACACTTTCTTGAAATATCTCGTGGCTCGAATAATTCAATCTCTTTATTGGATGTTAGTTGCAGGTATGTTAACTTAAACTCATTTATTTTATAGAACGTATAGTGATATCGGGATTTTGTTTCAGATTTTCCTGATTGATTATTGATTATTTTATTACTATCATTATTTTATAATATATTTTTTATATTATTACCTTTTGATCTTTTTTATTACGATCACTGTAATTTTTTTGGAGGCATTATTTTATGCATTCCTCGTGAGGCACCTTTTTTGGTACTAGAGTTTTACGTTTTTCATGGGAATACCACCGTAATTACTACCCTTTAACTGGGATAGTGATATTTTCTTAACTTGACGTCGGCCAAGGAGTTTTTTTGGAGCACTAACTAGTTTGCCTGGAAAACTACGCACGTGGTCAGCTGTGCCTTGGGACGTATTACTGAATTCTTAAGCTGGTGAGGTCACTGTAACTATGAGATGGTACCGACAGCCTGATGCCGACCTAGCCAACGTAAGCGGAATCCGGATGGAGCTGTTACTCAGCGCCATTGTTTAAGATAAGTACCTTTTACAGTTGTCTGCTAGTCAGGATATAGATTACCGTTGTAGAGGTCCTGTAGCCGGCCTTACTTTGCCTTTTTTTGCCTTTTTTTGCTTTTTGCTTTTTATGCTTGTAGTTTGCTTGTAGCCGTTGATGTAATTTTAAGATGTGTTGTTTTGTGCCCGTGTGCATTTAAGCGGACATGCCTTTACCTTTTTTGTATTTCTATGACCTTCAGTCCCGTGTTAGTGTCTGTTTAAATGCGTAAGGCGTAGAACCTTATATAGTTGTAATTTACTGCTTGCAGGATATGTTTTTTTGCTTACAAACTATATATTTAGTACTTACTAGGTTATGTTAACCACAGTTACCGGATTTTAGTTGCCTTTTTGCCTAAAATCGCTAGCACAGCCGTTGTAATTGCCTTTCGCTTACAATTTGGTGTGTGTGTACTAGTACTTTTTGCTTACTACGGTTGATTTAAGTGGCCTTTTGCCATGAATCTGTAGTACAGTAGCTTTACCTTTTTTTACCTCACGTAGGGGGTGTAACGAAGTGATTTTATTTTATTAAGTTAAGTTAGGTAGCTAGGTTTTGAAAAATATTTTACCCATTATGGTGCTACGCTTTTAATTAATAACAGTTAAATTGTTAATTATAGATCGGTAGTATTGATATGTTTTTATGAACATTCCACATAGGCCAAGTGGCCGGCAGTAAGCGAAACGCGACGCACGCATTGTGTCCCCGGCACCCTTATGCCCGCGCTAACATGAGGGAGGCCGAGACTGAAAATAATTAAATTAGTTTCCGTCCAGCTACTCAACGAGGAACCACGCCGGCCAGCACAGTAAGTAAACTCGTGAGTATAAGGATATATTGGTATTTAAATTTCATGCGAAATTATTCTAAGTCGATGAACGGGTGACGTAGTTGTAATATACCGCGCATGACTACCGTATCTCATCCTACTCCTACGTTAGCAGTGTCTGGTAGCATGAGGATTTTTACAATCAAGTTAGTCTCCGTTTGACCGCTACTCGAAGCACCACGCCGACTTGGATAGTAAGTAAATTCGTGAGTATAAAGAAATAGGTAATTAAATTTAATGCGGAATTATTCTAAGTCCACAAACGGGTGACGTAGCTGTAATAAACCGCGCATGACTACCGTATCTCATCCTACTTCTGCGTTTTAGCAGTGTTTAGTAGCATGAGGATTTTATCATTAAATTAGTTCCCGTCTGAGCTCCAACCGAAGCACCACGCCGACTTGGATAGTAAGTAAACTTGTGAGTATAGAGGTACATAGGTATCCAAAGGTAATTGCGAATTTTTTCTAAGTCGATCAACGGTGACGTAGTTGCAATATTTCGCGCATGACTACCGCGCTCCTCCTACTTCTGCTTTTTGGCAGAGTTTAGTAGTTTGAGGATTTTGCAGAGTATCCGAGACCAGTCCGTTGCTGCCGCCCGTACCGTCCAGACGTGCCGACCCCGACCGCTCCAGAGAGGAAGCCAGCACAGGATCCGGAAGTAGGTAGCAAGGTTTGATAAAGGTTTGGTAAATAAAAGGTATTACTTGGCTGGTATGTATTTTCCGGAAATTGTTTAGAGTTGTTAAACGCGACCGCCCCATCCGTGGAATCCGTCCGCCGTCTGCTTATGGCCGCTTAATTATTGCTGGTTACCTTTTTCACCGCTTGATTCACCGGATTACCGTATCGCACCGCTTGACCGCCCGCTTACTGCCCCCCGCTCGCCCGTAGTTAAGACCGTTGTAGTATAAGTTTGTAGTATAAAACCGCTAGTAGTATAAGACCGCTTGTAGAATAAGACCGCTTGTAGTTAAGACCGTTGTAGTATAAGTTGTAGTTACTAAGGTCTGTATAAAGTGTAAATAAGAATTAGTGTGTAGAATAAATGTACATATATTGAATGAGAGTCTGTTCCTTATCTGTAGTATGTAAGTTCCCTTTTTCCCGACCCCTGGCTTAGCCGTATCTTCACTGCAGTTGCCCGGCCTCTATCGTCCCGCCGATAGAGTAAAGTGGTGTTTCTACACTCTAAACAGAAACTGGCGCCCGAGATCTCCGTACAGTGTGCACCGCCGTAGTGTTGGGCGTCAAAGTGACACTTCTGCTCTGGTGTAGAGCAACGAAGTACGTCACAGTATGTATATGTAACTTTGTAGGTTATTATTACCTATGCTTATCGGGCTTTGGATGTTTGCTTTTTGTGCAAGTAGTAAGTAGTCATATTCTGGAATATTTTGAACTCATTTTGTAATTTTTATGTATTTTTTTGTGTTTTATCTTATCGCTGTCAGCGCTTGAGCTGCTATTTTAGTTAGTAATTTGATTTATTACGCGTGACTTTTTGCATATCTTATTAAGCTAGTTGCCGCTACTAGGCCTATCTTTTGGGCTAGTAGTATCGTGATATATTGTAAATTTTTGCTTCACGTAGTTTGAATTAAACTAGTTTCAATTTTATTCTGTTTTTTTCTTGAGTTTCTTTAACTCATGGCGCCCACAGCCTTTTGAAATAGTTCCCATTCTTAAATAATACCTTGCTATAACAACACCGAATTTTAACAACGAATTCTCAAATTTAGCAGTGCCTGAACTCTTACCCACGACTCTTGCCTCCTAGAATAGCTGACTAGCCGTGGTGGGTTATAATTGGGGTTGTCTATCTTTTGCCTTCACCGACAACCCAATTTAACTCTTTTACCTTAACGATTATAATTTAAACCTCTTAAATTACAAATTGGCGACCAACGGCTTTTTTTAAATTACACACTCAGCTATTTTCACTTCCTAAAACTATACAGGGTGACCAAAAATAATTTTTTAAATTTTCAACTATATGAACTGAATTTTCTCAGTTTTTTCAAATGGAACACCCTCTATATTTTTGGACAAAGTGATATAGAAATGAAAAAATTTTTTGTTCGTACATCCTTATGGCTATTTGTAGCCATTTTCGATTTATTGAACAATAACTGCAAAATTCAGCAATAAAAATTAAAAAAAAAAAATATATATATATATATATATATATATATATATATATATATATATATATATATATATATATATATATATATATATATTATATATATATATATTAAAGGGAACATATTATAAAAAGTGTTCCACATGTTGCCCATTTTTATGCGTCTTTGGAATGAGGTTTCTATTGCTCATAAGATTGCCGGAGTGATACTTTTAAAGGCACTTATCCTTTCCTTCAAATTTTGGATTGTTGTTGGTGTGATGTTTTTATGGGCATCATGTAACATGCATATTATAATACCTTCTCTTGAATTATTTGAAATAAACCCTTATTGTTAATTTTTATTGCTACATTTTGCAGTTACTGTTGAAATTGAAAATGGCTACAAATAGCTATAGGAAAGTACGAACAAAAATTTTTCATTTTTCTATCCTACATCACATTGTCCAAAAATATACAGGGTGTTCCATTTGAAAAAATTGAGTGAATTCAGTTCAAAAAGTTGTAAATTTCAAAATCCTTTTTGGACTTACAAAAATGGTATAACTTCAACAAGAAAAATCATTATATCCAAGTGGTTGGGAGAAAGTCAATAATAATACAGGAGTGAAAGGAGACCACAAAAAGGTTTCAAAAAATGTTCTGATATACATGGCATTTCTTTTAAAAAAAATGTTACTTGACCCTGTAGAATCATCTTGGCTCACCCTACATATTCGAACACAATTTCCGGTTACAGACTTTTTACTTTCTTATACCTAATATAAGGAAGTATAGTAATCGTGATTTTTTTTGACTTCGAGATTTTGATTGATTTATACGTTTTGAACCATCCTGAATGATGTCTGTCGGTGCGTGGTGTGTGTGTGTGTATGTGTGTATCCGTGCTAACTCAAAAATTACTAAGGGAGACTTCCCAAATTTGGCAGTTAAGATTGTCAACAACATTTTATGTGACACATTAAATTTGGTGAATGTGGGATATACCACCAGAAGGGACACAATGAATGAACGAAGAAAAAAAGGTACAATTTTAAAATTAGAAATATTTATTACATTTCTGGATGAATCTTGACGAATTATAATGAAAAAACATAACTTTATGAAAAAAATTCTGTCGGCATGTCAGTAGTATCGCGACAGCAGCCACAGTTTTTGAGATAATGCTTTCAAATTTGGTACACATGTTCTAAAGGCCAAAGACAATGATAAATTTGGTGATGAGCAAAATTGGCCAGCTGAAAAAAAGGTCCACGGTACCCAAACTTTTTTGTATTTGCCTTTACAAAAACATATATTCTTGATGGAAGATTATAAATCATGTCTACAATATCAAGCCAATAAAATATATTTTCCAAGTACTTAAATAAAGTTAAACTGAAATATTTTACACATTTGGCCTCTTAAAATGGGGTTAGGATAAATTTAACAGTTTGACATTTGAAAGGTCTAATTTATTACAAAAAATCTCAATGTCAATAAGAAGAAATTATTAAAATATATGACATGAATTATTATTGACAGTATCGAATGACGCTGATAATAATTAATTATTTTAAAATTTTAATGAAACATTTCAAGGTACGCTGTTAAAATTTAATTGAGGTAAGTGAAGAATTAAATAGAATGATTTTTTTACATCAGGATGATATATACTGGTATAAGAAAGTTATGTGCTCGCCACATCAGATATTTTGTCTAGTGTACATATGTTTTTAAATCAAATTTCTAGCTGTCATAGAACTCGAGATATCGTAGTCGGACGCACTATTGCCCCACCCTGTATATTACGAAAATTTGGCAATCTAGAAATAGTTTTATTTTATAAACTGTAAAACTGACGTATTGTGTGGCAAAAATGACGTTTTCTTGTATACTGTATAGTAAAATAATTTTATTAAGAAGAATGTGCGTTCATTTCAAGGAATGTCTTTATTTATTCGCCCTTTCATAAGAAAAGGCGAATAAAAAACTAACCATTATTTAACTTGGTAGCAAGGAAAATTTGATTTTAACTTCATTTAATGATATGCAACTGAATCATTTCGAGTACTTAAAAAAATATAAGAAAGTACTTAGTGCATGAACTACAGTAATAATTTAAAAATATTTTATTTTTATGAGGGCTACCGCGCTTGAATTCACCACGAGAGGCGCTAGTGTAGGGTAAGGTCCATGTCACTAAACGTTACTGTTTACTATGACTTTTTAACGCTAGTTTTTAGTGATTTTGATAAAAATTAGCTGAAAAACATTTAACACAATAATGGCAGAAGTGGAAAGTAGTGATTTACTTGCTCAGTAGGGAAATTATTGTACCTATCAGAGGTGTCTTATGTCATTAAAGTTAGATTATATCAAGAAGGAGCATGATGAAAACAACGAATGTGCATGATTATTGCTTACGAATTTCTGTAGTAGACTCCTTTGGTAACGCATAATCGACAGGATTAAAATGTTCCTTGAAAACACTCGAATGTTTCGAAGGAGTAAAGTCATCTCTGCGAATCGCTACCAACCACTGTTTTAGGCGAGTTTTGTCACTCGGAAGTGTATGTCTGCCTTTTGTTCCGAACAAAATGGAACTGTACTACACTGAGGCATAATTAGCAAGTTTTTTTATTTACTGGTGTACGAAATAATTATAATAAAACCCTATAAACTTCTTCCGCGCAAAACAATAACTTTTGACAGGACGTTACACGCCAGTGACGCCAACTGGTGAGCCTAAAAACGGTAGCCCTCATTGGTAATTAATAACAAATATTCCCTTGCGCCGACCTTGGTTTTGACGTCATGACTCGCCGACACCCGAACTATATTGATGACACAGATATTTTAAACGTATTAAAATATTGATAACAGATCAATAACGTTTAAATGAGGTAATCAATTTTGATTTTTGTGTGAACTGTAATTACAAAATATAGAAGGAAGAGTTGCCTTAGAATATTATTTTAATATTATGTGCTAACGTAAAATTTAAAAACTCTGAGGCATTAAAAATAAATCATTTTTATTTCTCAAGGAATATAAATTTACATTAATTAGCTACAAATGAAGGATTAAACTGTGAAAATTATGCATGACTTTTACTCGAACCTAAATGAAATGCGCAATTCGTTTTATTGAGCAGTTACCTTTGCTGGAATAAGAAATTGTAATTTCAATGGATTTCTTGGAACGTTCCAAAGTCAAATCAATCAGGAGTTATTGTGAGTGCAAACATTGTGTGGTCATATACAATAAATTCCTCTTTGGGTCAATAAGTTTGTAATGGTTGACCAAGCCAAATGAAACAATAATTTTTTTACTACGAGTACAAAAATCACTACGGAAATTCTATGGAAATTTTTTAATTACCATTTTATTTTTTGTCACAGTAATATTCGCATAATACAATAATTTTTATACATCTTGCGGGTTAGGAATAAATAAAAAATATTATTTACACTAGTTTTGTAGTAAGAAAAAACATTATCTGTATTTTTTATATGCAGGGTGTTTTTAACATGTCCGCCCTAACTAAGGAAGTTTTCCTTACCAAAAAAATGATACACAAATATTTTCTGTTTTTCCAAATTGTGACGCTTTTAAAATAAATATGAAGTAATTATGAGAATTATTGGAGGGACGTGGCTCTCATTTAAATGTCATCACTCCCGATTTTTGTAATTTTAGGTGAAGGGATATACATCACTGAAAAGTTATTTATTAAGTCTGATTACAATTACAAACCACTTACAAATAATTTCTAATGAAACTCCGGAAGAACTCGGCAATTGTTTAAACATTTAACTAGTTTATGTAACAGATAGACGAACAGTTTGTTAATTTTAATAATACCACGAGCAGAACTATTGAATCCGGTGTTCTATACGCAACGGTGCTCTGGTCAATCTAGTCCATATAATATGTACACATGATGCTAAGACTAACAAGATATGCTCGCTAGTGGTGTTTCTGTTTATTCCGATCGACTCTGCACATGACGTCATTCTGTGATATTCATCGCCAGAGCTCACAGCTACACTCTCTCCGGAGGCATAAAGTTTGATGTCATCCATATAAAATAGACCTTATGCTTTCGGTTGCTGGGTGGTCCACATTGATATCCGCGAGTTTGGCGGAGTCCAACAGACAACGGCAGCAGTGAGATGCAGAAAAGGAGAGGACTTATGAAGTCGCCCTGGAAATCTCTTCTCCTAAATATCAGCTACTCTGTTGTGACCCGCTGTGCACCTGATGTTATGGTGAAACGAGTGTTCCAGAACGGTAGCAGCTGTTCCATACATCTCACTATTAGTGCTGGTACCGCAAGATATTCGAGCAAGTGTAAAAGTAGCTCATATGATGTTGTGTCAAATGCCTTGCGGTATTTAATCCGGGCTACCGATAGAATCCGCTTGTGTTGCACAAAATCCTGTGTAATACAGCGTTCTATCAACACGCTGTCCTTGAAACCTGCCATGCGTTTCTTGGCATCACGCTGTTCGTGTACCTGCTGATAGACCCGATCAATAGACCTCAGTTTCCTAGCATACAAGTTACGTGTAAATATCTTGTAGCTGGAGTTGAGGCAAGTGATCGGCCTATAATTCCTCGGGTCGGAAAGATGGTTAGTCCTGAGGACCCACCGCGTGGAGGTTGCCTGTCCGGTTTCGCACCCTTAAATTCTCTGCATCTATTTATTCCCCAAACTAACTTTGATTTGTCTACCTGTTATGGTTTCTAAGTTACAGCACAAACAATATTTTTCGCTTTCATCTTTGAAAGAGTTAAATTCTTTAATATGTATTATTGACCAAATATTTATAATAGTTTTCATTTTCTATTGAGCCTATCTACTTACTGTAAGAGTTTGACTAAATAATTTTGAAACACCCAATATGTAATAAAAAAATATTTCTTGTATGCTTGATGTTTTATAATACCTTTATAATATTTTTTCATAATAATCTGACAATATCCACTGTAATGCTAACAGTTTATGTATACCTTACATCTGAGAGGATAATGTATCAAAAGCACTACAAAATTTTAAACCAAAATGTACTACTGGTCCTGATGGAATACCTGCTTTTTTACTTAAAGATTGTGCAATTCTGTTAGCAAAGCCACTAGCTATTATTTTTAATTAATAATATGTCTACAAACGCTCACTTTTCCTGAAGTTTGGAAAATATCTAGAATCTGTCCGGTATTTAAAAACAAAGACACTAGTGCTGTCGAAAACTACAGACCTATAGTAATATTGTGCAACTTTAGCAAACTTTTTGAAACCTTAATATATGATATTCTTTTTAGCCAAGTAAAACCTCAAATTTGTCATGATCAGCATGGATTTATGCCGGGTCGAACTACTACTAGCAATTTGATATGCATCACCCAATTCCTAGCTGCAAATCTAGATGCAGGAAATCAGGTTGGTGTCATTTATACGGATTTTTCAAAAACCTTTGATAGACTTGACCACGATATTTTGCTACGAAAACTGTCATCATTTGGTCTCACTGAATGCTTCCTCAAAATTTTCGAGTTGCATTTAGAAGGTAGACGGCTAACTGTACAATATCGTGGTTTCTGGTCTAATGAGATTATCGCAACATCCGGTGTTCCTCAGGGTTCCGTACTTGGACCTTTATTATTTATTATCTTTATAAATGACATCACCAATGATTTACAAAGCAATACATTACTATATGCTGACAATTTAAAACTGTATAGTCTTATTGCTAGTATAGAAAACTGTACTGAATTGCACCTTGATCTCATGCGGCTATCAACCTGGTGTAGTGAAAATAAGCTGAAACTAAATATCGTAAAATGCAATTCGATGATATACCTTCGTATGCAAAATCCAATAAAGTTTGTTTATCAGGTTAATAATGAGGAGATCTTTGAACTGAGTGCAACTAGCACTCAGTTCAAAGATCTTGGTGTTCTATTTGATGCTAAATTGTCTCTTGCTAATCATATCAATGATATTACAGCTAGTTAGGTATTATTTTACGTAACAGTAAGGAATTTTATGAAAATACACTAAAACTTATTTTTAACTCGTTTGTTAGATCAAAACTTGAATATGCTTCTGTTGTATGGAGTCCTGGCTATGAAAAGTGCAGCATTGAAAAGCCTCAAACACGCTATTTCAAATATCTTTGGTATAAGTGTCATGGAAGTTACCCAGAGAGGGCATTTCCGCATTGTGATTTATTAAATAAATTCCATGTAAGTGAACTTGAAACGCGTCGTATATATTACTCTCTTGTATTCCTTTATAAGATTTTAAATGGCAAAATTGATTGTCCTGAAATCTTTTGCTGCCTTAACTTTCATGTTCCAAATCTACAGACTCGTTCGAGTTCGTCTCTGTTCTATTTGCCTACGCCTCGAACGAATTTGCTACTATTCTCTCATTTGTATCGTATGTGTTCCAACTATGCTTCTTTACAAAATAACTTTGATGTTTTTAATACCAAAATAAGTGAAATAAGGAAACTTATTCTCAAACCTGCAGAATCAAATATACATAGCTTTATATGACCTCTAAAATATTCTGTGTAACAGACTTCAAACTACTTTTCTCTTATCTAACTATTTTTTTTATATATGTGTATGTATATGTGTGTGTGTGTGTATGTGTATATATGTATATATTTTTTTTGTTTGTATCAATTTCTTTTATTTTTTAAGTATATATTGTTATAACATTTTTATTATATACTACATATCTTTAAATTGTAATTTCCCTGCCCTGTAATTGGATTTCTGTCTGGACAGTTGTACTTAAATAAATAAATAAATAAATAAAGTAAATAATGGTATACCTTTCATTTTCTTATATCTCTTTGTTTTTGTGACAGTTAAGAATAACCATTTATTTGGCTTGATTTGACTGATATAGAAAAAATGTCTTATTTGCTACTTCTTTTTTTTTTTTATTAAATAAATAGTAATCTATAATCACAATGTTGCCAATTTTCGTCTGTTTCATGAACTAATAATGATCAAAGTTTAAAAAAACAACAATAAAGAACGGCCTCAGGGGTCAACTTTGTACTTTATGTATTTTTTTGAATTTCACTACTTTAAGGGATTAAAGAAGTACAGAGTATGGCAGCAAATTGAACGCTCAAGTCCAAATAAAGAGTGGAATAATATTCACGCAACGTATTGACTGTTACATTGGCGCCAACACAATATCTTTACCTACCACTTCGGAAATTCTCTGTCAAGGTTTATTTTATATTTATACAGATTTCCTCCATTGCATTGCATGAATGGTTCAGAATTGTCTAAATTAGAAGCTATTTATGTCTAGATGGCGTTACTACAATTACTGTCGGTTGGAGGAACTGATTATTAAGATTGACAGAAAAGAACTACGCCCTCTTGCGGTGTTTATTGTAACAATTCTATTAGATATAATTGTGGTTATATTATAATCACAATTGTCAAGTAGGCATCTTCATAATTTTTAATCTAGCCACAGAGGCGCCCCCATCTTAAATTGCATCCATTTATTCACCCAAACTAACCTTGATTTATTTACCGTATTGTATTACTATTATTTTTTTTTTCGGTTTCCCGATGCCGGTCAGTCCTCCCGTGGCCTCCGACGCCTCACGGGAGTCGCGCCGACGCATCAACTACAGCCACTCCCCACATGCCGCAGGGTTAGTGACTGTAGATACCAGAATCGTGTGCCCTAAGCAGACGGAGAGAACCCAGAATGACCGCATTCTGCATTTGACCGGCCAGCCACTCAGCTGGTTTTTGGCAGGCTGGTATGATCTTTAGTTCCGAGAGCAGCGTAGGCCTTGTCCCTCCGAGTACACCGATAATAAGGACGATCATTTTTACCGAGTAGCCTGGGTACAGCACTTGGAGCTCGTACCGGAGATCGCGATATTTGGTCCGTTTCTCCTCCTCCTTCAAGGTGATGTTTTTCCCCGCAGGTGCCGAGAACTCGATGACATACATCACCTTGAGTTGATGGTCGAGGAGGACTATGCCAGGCTTGTTGGCTTGGATTAGCCTGACAGTCGGGAACGAGTAGTTCCAGTAAATCCGGCATTTCTCGTTCTCGACAACGGACTCAATATCTCCGGGGACGTAAGGCAGCACTGGTGTCTGGTCTACCCCGTACGAGTGCCTTAGATGGTAGTATAGCACTCGTAAAGCCGCGTTATGTCGGTGGATGTAGGCCGAAATCGCATATATGGGGCATGATATCAGGAACCTCTACACGCCACACGCGGCTACGGTAGACCAAGGTGTTGATAACACCATCAAGTTCGGTGACTGACTCAACGTCAGCACCTCGCCGGCTTCCTCGCCTGATGTCAAATGCGAGACCGAGTTCATCTGCGGCTCTTTTCGCTGCCTTGAACAATCCTGCTCCCACTCCTACAGTTTCGTGACGTTTCACAAACCGCAAGAGGGGATCTGAGCTCCTGAGGATGTTACATGCCATACTCAGTACTACTCTGCCATGCGTACACTCCAGGCTCAAGAGTCCTCGGCCCCCCCGTTGACGTGGGAGGTACACACGAGGAACGGACGATCTAGGATGAATACTTCTGTGAATATTCATCATCTTGAGGGTATCTCTGTCTAATTGGCGCAGCTCATCTACCCTCCACTTTACTACTCCGAAGGAGTAGAGCAGAATCGGAACGGCAAGCATATTAGTTGCAGACACCTTGTTCTTCCCCGAAAGTTCGGAAGACCAAATCTTTCGGAGGCGGTGTCTGTACTTGCCGCGGAGAGAATCCTTTATTTGTGTTACATCTTGGATGTGCCTTTGTTGCACACCCAGGGATGTATAGGTCTCTCCGGCATCCAGATGTTTTAGGATGTTTCCGTCTGCGAGCTGCGCATCTTCAGGGAATTCCCCGCATCGTCCTCTCTTGCGGTGGACGACTGCACATTTGTCCAACCCGAACTCCACACCAATTGCCCGCGTATATTCTTCGACCACCCTAAGAGCGTTTTGTAGTTCGCGCTCTCCGGAGGCATAAAGTTTAAGGTCATCCATATAAAATAGATGGGTGACCTGATGCCTCCGGTAGCTGGGTGGTCCACATTGATATCCGCGGGTTTGGCGAAGCCCAACAGACAACGGCAGCAGTGAGATGCAGAAGAGGAGAGGACTCAGGGAGTCACCTTGGAAAACTCCTCTCCTAAATGCCACCTACTCTGTCGTGACCCGCTGTGCACCTAATGTTATGGTGAAGTGGGTGTTCCAGAACGGCAGCAGCTGTTCTATGCATCTCACTAGTGGTGCTGGTACCGCAAGACATTCGAGCAAGTACAACAATAGCTCATGTGATGTTGTATCAAATGCCTTGCGGTAATCAATCCAGGTCATCGATAGATTCCGCTTGTATTGCACAGAATCCTGTGCAATACAGCGGTCTATCAGCAGGCTGTCCTTGCAACCTGCCATGCCCTTCTTGGCACCACGCTGTTCGTGTATCTGCTGGAAGACCGGATCAATAGACCTCAGTGTCCTAGCATACAAGATACGTGTAAATATCTTGTAGCAGGAGTTGAGGCAAGTGATCGGCCTATAATTCCTCGGGTCGGAAAGATCCCCCTTTTTGGGGATAAGTACAGTACGTCCCTCGACGAACCAGTCCGGAATCTGCTGCCCCTCGTTCAACCATGAGTTGAAAACTCGCGCCAGACGGCGGTGAGTGGAAGGAAATTTCTTTCACCACCAGTTGTTAATGCCGTCTGGGCCCGGGGCAGCGAAGTTCTTGGTATCAACAAGTGCTTGTTGGACTTCCTCCGTACTGATTGCCGGGCACACTTCTTCTGGCTCTTCAAGATGTCTGTGACACAGAGCCTCGAAGTGTGCAATTGATGGAGTGTCGCTATTTAATGGACGTGTCGTTTCGTAGATTCCCTTCCAGAGGGTTTCGACATCTTCTACAGTCGGCGGATTCTCGACAACACGCTGTGGCTCTTGAAGGAAGCGGGAAGGATTCGTACGGAACAAATTGTTTTGTTCCATACTCCTCACCCGCCTCTTCAATGTTTTCTTTATCGCCATGAGCGCTCGGATCCTATCTAGACAGTGCTGCTTGATGATAAGCATCACTGTCAGATTTAGAGTATGGTGTTGACGTCTTAATCCGGCTGCTATGCGCCGGATTCTGGGAGTAAAAACTCTACCAGTTGTCTTATTTTCCACCACACTCTGGATCCGAGAAGCGTGTTGTCTGGCCGACTGTATCTTGCTCTCGATTTTTTGTACACGCCGCTTGGCTTTCTCGACCCCGTGATTGGTTGACCTCTCAGGGGGGACGAGTTGCTTCGCAGCGTTGTACACGGCAAAGTTGATATGCCAGATGTCTACATCTTCTGGAAGTTCCTCATCGATGACCGCGTCCATTCTAGCCAGGTCTTGTGGCTTTAGGTTAGCCCTGGTGTTAAGGCTAACCCTCGTCCTTAAGTCTACTCCGGTGAACTCTACAGGATGTTCCCCATCAGCTGCTAATTGCCGCGGTGGGATTGCGGCTGGTAGTTCTTCCAGCTGACGGGGTGCCCGTATGTAACCTGTCCTGAGCAGAAAGGATACTTGATCTCTCAGTTGTTGCTGAGAGAAGGCGCGGTGTTCAGGGCGCATGGTACACCAGGCACCATGCAACCGCGCATTTTTCCTCTGCGCTCAGGTTCGCTGCTCTCGTAGCACGTCAGCAAGTCATCTCTTAGTTTCCTCGTCCACTTAAAGCGTCCATGTCCATTGCCATTGTTGTCAACATTAAGACCTTCCAGGGGGGCTCCTCCAACCTGTCTCTGATCCCCATCCGATTGGGGTCGATTGTGAGGAGCCCTTCCTCTGAGTGTCGCTGGAACCAGAGTGTCCGGGTACCAGGGTGGGTAGCCCTGGTACCCCCGGCCGGCATTTGTCGGGCAGAGTTGCCTCTGCCTGTCCAGGGTGCACCAGCGTGGAGGTTGCCGGTCCCTTGCACCCCACTCGACTATTATTATTATTATCATTATTATTGTTACTATCATCTTTGTTTTCTTTTGTTTTCCACCAGTCCTGTTGACGTGTAAAAAGATTTACAGTAAGTACCTACGTTTTTATTATTAATGGTATGCTAGCAGTCTGTAAACATTAAATGTTAAGTATTATTATTATATTATTAAATAGATAGCATGTCATTTCAACTTATCTCATTTAACCGAAAACTGTGTATTTTGTACGGTCAATAAAACTATTACTACTAACTACTATTTGTTTGATTTCTACCATTCCTATCATAGTCTATTAATTTTCTGATCGTTTGTAACAATAATAAATTACTGTTCAACTTTCAAATCAGCTATGCATAAAAGCCGCTACCCACGCTTAACTAATTCGGCCAAATTCGCTTATCATGTCAAGTTGGAACAAAATCTGAAGTGAGGCAAGAACCTCCATACATCAAACTTCGTCACAAACTTCAATCCTTTCACCACCTCTAGTGGGTGCAGTCAGTGCCATATAATTTTCGAATTTTCAGCTTTTAGATGGAAAACTATGACATAGTAATTGCGACGGCGGCAGTGGCATTATGCGTAAAAGGATTTGGTATAAAAACGAATTAAATATAGGCACAGATTTATTAGAAACACGCCGCGCGCCGATCTGTATATACGAGAAATTATTAACTTTGAGAGAACTTTGAGTCATGTTCTAGTCAATGTTTCGGTTTGTTTGTTTAGTGTTACTGTTCCTTTTAATTAATTGTTTATACCTTGCTTGTGTTTATGTATGTTACAATCATTAATATTTACAAGGAAAAACTAAATTAAATATAGTTCTGAATATGTCTTTAAATAAAAATGAAACGATGACAATTTAAAATTTTTTGTTCTATTTTTTACCACTACCCAACAATTTACAAGAAATATATGAATAATGTGACCAACAGTTTCTCGTTTTACTTAAACTACAAATATCACCCATAAATTGAATATTTCTATTGCTCCCAGAGATATAATGTTGAACAGAAATCATGACGTCTATGATATAACCTTGAGACGTGACCTTCTAATGCAAATGGCCAAAATAAACAATGACTAGAAATAAAATTAATACTATATTTTGGACTTGTCTTTTTTTACATCAAACAACACAATTTTTTATTAATAAATCCGATTATAACTGACAAATAAAATTAAGGAGAGACTAGATACACATTTCATAGAATATTTTGAACTTATGTCCTTTTTGCACCAAACACAACACAATTTTTTATTAATATGATTATATCTGACGAAAAAAAATTGAGAGAAGGCTAGAAACAAATTTAATACATTATTTTGGACTTATGTCGTTTTTGCACCACACAACACAAAAAAAATTAGCGTTATTATATTTCATTTTATTCCATATTTTAAACTTTTACCAAGAAAAAGATAACTAATTGGTTTTAAACAACACAATTTTCTATTAATGAATATACCATAATTATATGATGAAAAAAATATACTCGAAATAAAACTAATACAATATTGGACTTATGTCCTTTTTGCACCAAACACCAAAATTTTTTAAAAATCAATATAAGAAGACAAAGGAACGCGAATTTTTATTTTCGCTAAATCCATTTAGTATAATTTAAATAACGTGAACTATTATTTTTCTTGGACTCAAATCCTTTTCGCACCAATTCAACGAATTAAAATAATCAACATTTCAAAATTTCATAATTTTCTACTAAGGGCCAAAATACCTTAAACACCAGCCATGAATTATTCTGTAGTACCGTGATACTGATATTACATTGAGTCGTATCAACTTGATAAAAATACTATGGCAACAATGCTTCTACTTGTAAGCGATTACGGATACTCGGACAAAGATACTCCGAATGAGTCATCCTTGAATAAATATCGAGATGGGTTGCGCCATCTACTAAAACTGGGTTATACTAAATTTACTATTTACAACCATTTATAATCGCAAGTTTTTAGCAAATTGGTAAATGTTGTTAAACTGAAAAAATCTTCTTTATGTAAATTAATGAATACTAAAGGATTCTCATAAATTTCCATCGAAAAGTAATTAATAATAATTGACTAAAAATGGCTATATAGGTATGCCCATAAGTACGTTTTAGTAAATCAAATATATTCACGTATTGTTAATTTTAAGGAAAATTAGCTCTGGAGAATCACAAATTAACACCTCCTTTACCGATTTCTGTTTGTGGAATTCAAACAGAGAAAGTATTAGAGCAAAAATCACCTGATTATTTAAGTATACCCAATGCATTTTATTTGCAGACTGCCCCCTCTTAAAGCATGTTTTCTAAAAACAATAGTAGGTACCAATACTGTAGTATGTAACGTTTTGTATACTTCCACTACTCACAAATTACCCTTGTGGTCAGTGTGATATCAAGTAGTTATACACACCACTCCTACAACTTTTTTAATAATTCAGTGGTATAGCATTTTGGACTACAGGTCCATTGTTCGAGTCCCACAATATTTTTTTCCTTAAATACCACGTTTGAAAGATTCGAATGGGGGTGCAGAGTGAAAACGTGGCCCTGAGGTTCTAGATGAGAAAATATTAGGTGGCAAAGAACTCTGTGACCCGAGATAGTGAAGATAATTATAATGTCACCTGGGCGGTACAGATCAAAGGATGACAAGATAATGAAGATGACACCCCCACATGGGAAGGATTTCCCCACGGTATACAATAATTCCAACGGCATATAAATAGTTCCCATATTCAAGCAACGTCTAATTCTTAGAAACCTTTATGTTGAGCTGACTGTACATCCAAATATCTGAACACTAATTGCTAGTTTTCCAACTTAGTTCATAAAACTTTTAATAATTACAAATTTAATAATTCTGAAAGTAGGTATGCTATTTAATATTAAAGTTAATGATATTGCTCCTTTCAGTATATCATTAGTCAGAAAAAATTGTTTGTGTAATCAAAATGTATATAAAGCTCGAAGAAAATGAGAAAAATAACATGGATTTAAATCAAATGGAGATAATGATAGGTAATTTATAAATATATATTTCATAAGGCAATTTTCATAATAGTGTGCTAATCAAATCCAAAAAAACTGAACTAAATAGCTTAGGATCATAAGACAGCTGTCGATGTATTTTACAAAATTATGGCTCTGGCACAATCACTGGTCAACACTGATTTTATTGTCACTTATATTAAGCTGATTCTAGGGTGACTTTATGTTACTGATTCCCCATTTGCTATCAGTTTTGCTATATTGGCTATAGTTTTTGAGATAACACATTCTCTCGTGAAAAATCAGAAAATATGCAAAGAAAATAATGGTTAGGCATAGTAAATTCATAAATAAGGTAGTATATTTGCAAAGTTGTCTCAATTATACAAAACTAAACAAATGAAAACCTAAAAGTCTTTATTCCAGCAAGTTAAAAACAAAAAGAAAACAAATAAGTTAATTAATATTAATGCTCGGTAAAACGCTATGATTTTCTTTTATGGGGGGTCTTTAGGACAATCTCGTTGGAGACTCCAACAGTAGTCCGCCATCATATTGTATACCCATCTGCCTTGATACATTTCCTCCAAAATATGTGGCGAGCACACGTGAGTAAATACGTACCAGTACACACGTTTTTTCTTCACGGCTTGCACTTAACAATTAAACAAGCGGGCGTTATATTTCATGCACTAGCTGTTGTAACATATAGTAACAAACTTACAAGTGTGCGCTCAGCGTCATACAAAACTTATAACCGTCAGATATTGGGCTAGCGTTGATTAGATATACGTCATATTGCGGTAAAATCGAAATTTGGGTATACATTATCTGAGAAACTGGAGCCAGTTTGGAAAACTTAATATCGCTTTTGAAATTACCGTTCTAAAATACCATAAAATCGTGGAAATATCTTTAGCAACAAGAAAAAAAATTTTTTCGTTGAGCTGTGAATAGTTTTAGTAATCATTAATTTTTGGCATAAATTTAAGCCAACAAGGGATTTAAATATAAATTTATTAAAACCCACTGGTAGTTGGTTTAATCTGTTAATTTACATTATTAGCAGTTTCGGGTTTAAGGCAGCTCTTAAACCAGCCTGCACTAATTGACTTGATTTTGTGCACTGAGATATTTTCGTACACTATCATCGATTTATTATTTTACTAGGTAAAATTAAAAAAACCCGTAAAGCACCTCTTCACATTTAGGAATTTTCATAATTTTTCACAACTATTTTCAAAAAGTTTTATGTAGTCCCCTTATTGACATTTTTTTTACTTAAATAGTACTAATGAAAGGGTTAAAACACTACATACATTTTCGTTAAATTAATGCTGTAATGAAAATACTGAGTATTATCAAAATAGTAATGTCATACTTGTTAATGTAAATGATATAAAAAACTATTTGCTCCTAAAAGCAGATGGGTCTAGATTTGTATCTTTTTATGTTATTTTTTCCAAACTATTTTTTAAATCGGTTCATTTTTACTGTCTTATATATCTATACCGATAGAGACGTATTGGCTTCGTGAGAAAAACCAAATTCCAGATTGTGGTGAAATCGGAGGTTCTAAAAACCAGTGTTACATTTTAAAATCTCATAAAGCTATACTTCACAAACCTCGCTCTCTATTTGTTATTTTGTGTTAACAATGTCACTCGACTATAGACAACTCTTTAATTGTTCTTGTTTAGATAATTTTATTTTGTGGTTTGCATTTGTGGAGAAATAAGCACCCACAGATAAAACAAGCTTGTATATTACAGCTGTCATTGCAATAATGGTTTTGCTCAGATCAGCTGACACTATTGCCAACAGTCTAAATTCAAATTTCAAATTGTAAAATAAACAGAAAGCTTACAGCTTTACAGAAACATTACCCCTTACAGTTTTACAGAAACATTAACCCCCCCCCCTTGAAAAGGTGGAAATTTTTGAAAAGTAATATAAATAGGCAAACCAATGTTCTGACTAGTAACTACATTATCAGATTGATTTTCTTTTAATAGCACCACCTTGAGTTTGACTAGGTCTTTGCTTCGGCTTTTCCACTTGACCCTTTGCTGCAATTCGCTGACGTAATGCATTGACCACCGGGGCCATAGATGTTGCATAAGTTATTGATTTCGCTTATTCTCGTTCAATCGATTTTTAGGAACTGACCTTACATCTTCTTCAGGTAGTGAGGTAAGTCTCTTTCCAATCAAAAAGTCTTAATACATCCAGATCGTTAGGATCGGTAGAGTGGTTGGGAATTTAATACTGCCTCTACTTGAGTGAGGATAGTGTAAAACTGTTCACAAGTTAATGTAGCATTACCGACCAACAGCGGTTCTTCTATAGTAGTCCAGTCACATTAGAGGTTTCACCTCGGAATGAGAGATAATAAGCTGTAAACTTGTATAAACCTTTATTTTGACGTTCTAAAAGTTGTCTCAAAAGTCTCATAAAATCTCGTGTCCGCGTCTTAAGATATTCAAGGTCAAAGGTCACAAAAATCGGTTTTTTGCAAATATCTCGCTTCCTATGGTTTTAGTGTCATTTGCATTTATTACAAAAATCGTAGAGAATAAAATTCTCTACAACTATTGTCCCAAACATTTTTTTATATACTCAACCGTTTTTGAGATAGAGGGCGGAGAGCGCTCCGCGCTAACCTATTCACAGCATAATGCAAGGTCAACTGTAAGTCCCAGTAAATAATACGCCGTATAAAGTCTATAAATCATTAAAAATTATGTAATTATGAATAATTTGCATTGTTGATTAATTAATACATTATATTTAATAATATTTTTCATTTATCGAATATATATATTTGTTTAATATTACTTACCTTTCCGTGTAATCAAAAAATTGTTGAGTGGAATACTTTAAGTATATTTTAATTATATTCTAATATATATGTTAATTATATTTTAAGTAGAAAAAAGAATAGAGTAAATACATTTTAATTATATCTTTATTTAGAAATACTTTCTCATATATTTATTACAGTTGAAGTTCAAATGTGGGGAGATTTTTCAAAAACTTTTATAATTAGAAGGACTTGAGTCTTAATTTTCTTCTTCTTCATCATCGTCTTCCGGTTGCTCGAAAATTTCCAATTCAATATCATCATTTTCGTTGTCAATGATATTTGTCTCTAGATCTTCGAAAATTTCGGGGTCAAATGTACTATTTCATCGAGATCGCTTTGATACGGTGAAGCATTGAGGCACATTTGTCCATTACACTGGCCACAAGCTAAAGAACATTGCAACCCCGATTTCCTGCATCCGCAGCGTGAACCACAACCATTCTTTCAGTTGCAAAATATTAAAGTTATATAATATAATTAAAATTTACTTAAAGTATTCCACTCAACAATTTTTTGGTTACACGGAAAGGTAAATAATATTAAACAAATATATATTCGATAAATGAAAAATATTATTAAATATAATGTATTAATTAATAAACAATGCAAATTATTCATAATTATATATTTTTTAATGATTTATATACTTAATACGGCGTATTATTTACCAGGACTTACGGTTGACATTATATTATGCTGTGAATAGGTAAGCGCGGCGCGCTCTCCGCCCTCTATCTCAAAAACGGTTGAGTATATAAAAAAATATTTGTAACAAAAGTTGTAGAGAATTTTATTCTCTACACTTTTTGTAATAAATGCAAATGGCATTAAAAGCATAGGAAGCGAGATATTTGCGAAAAACCGATTTTTGTGACCTTTGACCTTGAATATCTTAAGACGCGGACACGAGATTTTATGAAACTTTTGAGACAACTTTTAGAACGCCAAAATAAAGGTTTATACATGTTTACAGCTTGTTATCTCTCATTCCGAGGTTGACCCTTTTTTTTGGCTTAAGTGATTGGATTATAGGGTCATTTGGTCAATGACCTCCCACATACAAATAAAAAAATAGAGCTATTCATTTTCTGAAGTTTAAAAATATATAATATATATTTTTAAGAATATTAAAAATATATATATATTACATATTTTGAAACTGAGTAGCTTTATTTTTTTATTTGTATTTGGGAGGTCATTGACCAAATGACCTTATAGAAGAACCGCTAGTGTTACGGACTACATATCACATATGGTATTTAAAGGACTTAACCCACTGCCTCCCACAATCCGCCAAAATGCGGTGAATAAGCTGGGATAAATTGCTACTCTACACCTTCTGTAGAAAATGTTTCAATCATTGACGACTGGTTGCTTACCAAAAATTGTCCTAACTCGACGGCAGCACCAACAAAATTCTTACCATTATCAGAAAACATATACCTCGGTTTTTCATGACGAGAAAAGAAACGTCGGAATGCTATTACAAAGGTTTGGATGCTTAAGTCGGTTACGAGCTCTAAAAGGAGCGTTTTCGTTGAAAAGCATATAAAAATTGCAACATAGAATTTTGACCTTTTGCTCCTTCTACCTTTTCTGTCTTTTATATAATAAACGGTCTGGCACAGTCTACTTCAGTTGCATGAAACACTGACTGCGGACGGCTATGTAAGCCGAGTATTACTCTCATCATTGAACTTGATATTTTCGGATTTCATTTGGTAAATCTTCCCTCTGACTTATTTGTAGCAAGCATGTTTCAGCATTATTCAATTCACCAACTTTTAATGACCCTGTTAACCTGTGATAATCGGGTTTTCAATTATTACTAAACCTTAAACAATAGGCTTCTGTTCTTATTAACAATTTTAAAAACCAGTTAAATGGTAATTCAACTTGTCAGCAAGAACTTAATCTGCCAGCGCACCTAAGAAAGAGAATCAATCGATAATACAGGACATGAATTTGGCAGGCAGATGCAGACAGCAAACTGGGGCCGTGCCACAATGTGTCGGAATCCAGTGACAATCCGAGAAGCCATATCAACTGAATTTTCATGTCTACTAACGTGGCGTCATGTGTCTTTTTCTGTAATAAACCCAAAGGGTTGTAAGTGGTTGGGTTCTGATCTGATCCAGCAAAATACAATAGTAGAATTTGACCAATAATAAATTATTAAATTGAATTTCAAGTTAAATGAACCTTTAACCTTGGTTACCAACTGTGATAAAATAAAAGCACCACACAATTCCAACCTCGGAATCACTAGAAATTTCAGTGGTAATACTTTTAATCGTGATGTCAGTAGTCTGATTTGAATGCATCTATTACTGTCGATTGACCTGACATAAACAACCGCAGAATATGCATGTTGACTTTCATCTGGAAATCTATATAATTCAATGAAAGTCGGATGTCTACACAACACATTCCGAGGTATTTTTAGTTGTTTAAAACATACAGCTGAGACCTAAAAGACTGCCACTGGTAGTGTAGGTCAACTGGGAGGGAATCATCTCACGATATCTTGTCCGACCACAACCTTTGCAACAAAATCTTTGCCATAATTATGCATGAACTTAACTATCGTAGAGGATCAAATAAATAAGCCACATCTGTCCGTATTTATCTTTTAGTAATATATTTGTTTTCTGTATTGATATTGATATTATACATTAAGACATCATCAGCAGAAGACCAGTACAGCCCTAAAGTTTTTGATCCTTACCTATTGCTAAACTGAATCACATTGGTTGAAGATTTTGACACATTCAGGTTTTCTAATAATTCTAGGCTGTTGGCATCCACTTATGCAATTTAAAACCAGCTTTGTTAAAGATTGATTCAACTTCTTTACACATCCTTACCCCTCCTTTCACACTGTCAGCTCCGGAGTTATGTCATCAACATAAAAATCATAAACTATAACCTTAGCGGCAATTGAATGACTACCAACATAATCAAGGTATAACTGATACAAACAGCGCACCGCCAAAAGAGAGCTGAGGCTCTCCCATATGTTACTGTTTTTAGAGTGGATAACTCAACCTCATATGTGGGTTCTGACCTCCAGAAAATCTTTTGTAAACATAACATCTTTGATGTGGGTTTACCTAGATTTGTCGATACATCTTAGATTTATCTGCACCTATGGCAATCGGATATGTTCTGACTCAACGTGATCGACATCAGATCGTCCTGAATTGTGGGACCAACGAACTGTAAATTAGTAAATGGCAAATCTGAGTCAAACGGGGCTGAGCCACTAAACACTATACGCAGACGCGTAGTTAAACTGTGTTCATTAAGAACACCATGGTGAAGGGAAAAATATGAAACTTGGTCATCATTGTTCTCAGACACTAGTCACATATTCCCGAATGATATATATTCCTCTATAAAATTGATGTATATATTTCTAAGTACAGGATTCCTGCAAAGCCTCTTTTCTAATGAATAAAATTTGTTCAGTGCCATTTGCCTTGAATCTCCAAGATATGAGGTTGGTTCCCTTTAACGGAACATCAACGATAAATCTACCACCTTGATCTCGACAAGTAGTGTTCACAAAGATATATTCACATAATAACCGTGAAGATGGGGTCGACAGCGGTGTTGTTTCCTTCAGTTCCCAAAATTTTGCCAGTTGTATCTGAATGTCTAAATTTGTACTCAGGTTGCACTAAATTTGAGAGAAACCTGTATGAGAACCTATTAAACCAGAAATAACTCAACCCAATTTGGTTTTTTGTAAGACAGGCTGATCCTTGCCTAGACTTATTTTTCCTATACATATGAGGGGCTAAAATACATTTGCGCCTAATAAAATGTCGATAGAATGAGGCTTGTAAAGTTTTAAGTCTGCTAGCTTGATGTGTTGGGAAATTTGAAGGGACGACACATCTCAATATGAGCCAGGAATATTGTCGCATATTTTAGGAATAAGGAAACAAGAAACTGAAGCATGATAGAAGTTAGAGCGAGACAGCAGTTCAACGGTGCATATTGATGACAGATTTGTAACTACCTGATTAATTCCTACTATTGATAAATTAATATTCGACTCCTCCAATTTCAATTTCCTACATAAATCTGTAGTGACATACCATCATTCTGATCCTGACTCTAATAACACGCGCCAAACATGTAGATGACCTGAAGAATGAAGCACTTGCACCAATGCTGTCGACAGTAAAACACGGTTACCAAGAGTAAGTACTGGGATCACCAGATACACTAGAAACCGAGATTTGTGCATTCTGATTCGTAACTGTAGACTCGACCCTTTTTTTTAAAATGTAAAAGAGTTGTGCCTGCCATTACACTCCTGGCACGACACTGATCGGCAGTCCTTGGTATTATGATTTGCTTTAAGATAATTTAAACACAATTTTAACTTTTTTGCCTCTTCAACTCTGGAATTTACTGATAATTTTAGAAACTTACCCCAGTTACACAGGCACACACAAAAAAAAAGTCCTGATACAGAAAGGTGAAGTACCTTCTGGTGCGTTTTTCGGTGTGCTAAAAACGAATCTCAGGTCAGAACTGACCCATCATCCTTAAATTTCGCCCCAGCACACCCTAGCACCCCCCCAAATGGTCAAATTTTCACATCATATAAAAATTCAAAATAAATATCTCATTCTACGTTTTTCGGTGTGCTAGGAACGAATCTGGGTTCATGATTTACCCATGACCCTTAGATTTTAACATCATCATATAAAAATTCAAAATAAGTATCTCATTCTACGTTTTTCAATGTAATTTAATAGTTTTAATTTTGCTATATCTCCCCATCCCCCTTCACCATATGGTTATATTTTGACCCTTGTAACGTTGTACCAGTATTAGGATATGACAATTTTTCATTTCCATGCGATGAAATCAGGCAACAGGATCTAATTTTGTCGTAGACTAGCAATCCAGATACCCGAAATATTTCCAAAATCATAAAAAATTTTATTTTCTTAAATTAATATGGGTGAAATTTTCAGTTAATAGAAGAATTTCGAGTTTATAGAAGCGCAAATAGCAAAACCGTACATTTTCCCAAGTCTGTACAGGCGAAATTCGTGGATGTCAAGAGGATTATCAAGAACCCAGGATTTTTCATATATCATACAAGCGGCGTTCACTCAGCCAGCATATCCGTAAGATCAATTCACACTGCTGGAAACTCTTCTAGACGGACGAAATTTATCAGTAGCCATAGCAAGGCAAATTATATAAATTCATTATGATGCTTCGCATAAGCCTAATTTAGGCCAATTGTAACATTTGAGTGTTTTGCCGAAAATTCAAGGATGATGGGTTAATTAAACAAAAATTTCACCGTATTCAATTTTAACACAGGTGCCTTAGGTGACGATAGGTTTGAGGCCCGTGGTAGTTTTTTTTCTTTTTAATACAGGTGCCAAAATACAGTGAGATATTAATACAGTGAAATTTTAAAACCGCGGGGGATGAAGGGGTTGGCCGCGGTGCCGGGGGGAGATAGGAAAATTAAAACTACTTTTTATTTGCCATATTCGGTTTCAGTACTCCAAAAAAGTAGAATGAGTTATTTATTTTGAATTTTTATATAAAGTAAAATTTTGACCTTTTGGGGCTGTGCTGGGGGGTGCTGGGGCGAAATCTAAGGGTGATGGGTAAATCATGACCTCAGAATCGTTCTTAGCACACCGAAAAACATAGAATGAGATATTTATTTTGAAATTTTATATGATGTGAAAATTTGACCATTTGGGGGGGTGCTAGGATGTGCTGGGGCGAAATCTAAGGGTGATAGGTCAGTTCTGACCTGAGATTCGTTTTTAGCACACCGAAAAACGTACCAGAAGGTACTTCACCTTTCTGTATCTGGATTTTTTTTTGTGTGCCTGTGTTATTAATGTCATGTCTGGCTTTACAACAATAACAGGATAAGTTCTATGATAGAAAGATTGATTTGGTAGATTTTAAAGTTATATTTTGCTTACCTGTGTTTTATTTACCTATCTCTAATGTTTCTGACACATCTGATTTATTTTTAATAAACGCCTTGAATTCGTTCATCGTAGGCACTTCCTGCTTTGCATTATATTCTTCCCATTCTCAGGCTGTTACTTTATCTAACTTACTGCTCATAACAAAAATCATTAACATATCCCAAAAATCATTAACATATCCCAATGTTTAGTATTTTGACGCAAATTGTTTAAAGATCTTAAATGTTTTGTGACTGTCTATCATTTTACATAATTCACTAGCAGACTGAGCAAAGTCATATTGTAACATCGGTAAACTAAATAATGCTTTAACATGAGTATGTGTTAAGAGTCTAGTATTATTATAACGATTACATATCAGTTCCCATGTTTCACTATAATTAACATCCAAAAATCCAAGTGAATTAATAATATTGAGAGTACTACCTGCCAAATTAGCACGCAAGTAATGAAACTTTTTTATTTTACCCATTGGATTGTCTTAAAGAATCAAACATATCTCTGAATTCCATCCAGTTATAATCTCCTGAAAATGTTAGTAGCTGTATCTGAGGCAATTTAACACTTTTTGATAACTGCATAGAGTCAGAGGGTGGTAATGATTGATCAAGCATTTCTACTTTCTGTACTGACTTGTTATAATCATTAATAATGTTCTTACTGGTAGCCATAATATTATAGAAACTGTCCTCAAAAGATTGTCTCTCTTTAGATTGATTCGTAAGAACATCGTGTAACCCGTCAATGGTCCGTTGAACATCGCAAAACTCTTGCAAGAGAGCTTCACCTTTCTCTAAGCTAACTTCTAACTCTATAATTAATTGTTTCTCAATATCATCTGTTGAATCCATTTATTTTACTGCTAAGAGTTTACATATAATTTTACATCCTCAGACATGGTTATGTATTCGTGAAAAAAATTTTGAAAATTTTTATTGCATTTCTGAACGAATCTCGACGAATTATGACGATACACAAAATTTCAGACAGAAAAAATTTCTGTCTGTGTATCTGTGTGAATGTCTGTGTGGTTCACGATAGCAGCTAAAGTTTTTGAGATAAAGCTTTCAAATTTGGTACACACATTCTAGAAGCCAAGGAAGAGATTGAGTTCGTTGATGAGCAAAATCGGTGCCAATGTCTAAAAAAAAATAGTAGTGATATTCCACCAATGTGACTTTTTTGAAACGTCAAAAATTACTTTTATTATAAACTCCATCACACGTTGAGTTTTACGATGGTGAGTAAGTTCTGATCCCCAAGTAATTGGAAGCGGTTTTTAAAAAGTGTTAAACGTTGCTCTACGGACCCTCGTCATTTGTTAAAATTTTTTATTTCTTCTTCGATCATGCTCATATTATAATTTTCCAAATATGACAATAATTATAATGATATGTTTATATACTCAAATGTACAGGATGTACAAATGTACAGATGTACAGATGTACAGATGTACATAAAATAATACGGAATAATAAAAGGAAACGATCTTACTTGTTTGTTTACTTTTTGTTCCAATCGCTCAATTGATTTGCAAGCGTTCACTGAGACGGCCGCTATGTTCACTTTAGGGTTGGCTAACTGTCGTTGATCATGGACAACTATAAGACGTATTTTTGCGCAACAATCGCCTTCAAACATGTTTATTAAAAATTAATACTTATTGGTTGAATACAAATTTCCTCTTCTGTGATTGGTTAATAAAGTAAACTGTTTGCTTATGGTTAGGGCACGAAAATTCGGCTATATTGTGCCACGCTGTCGGCGATCTCTCGTGTTCCCCAATAGCTAGCTTAGTGCGCCAATTTGTTGATATGTTCACCACTGACTTGCTCTATATTTCACAGTAACTACTTCTTATAATATTGCTCACAGAAGGACCAATGTTTAATTGTTCTTGTTTAGAGAATTTAGTTATTTCGTGGTTTGGATTTGTGGAGAAATAAGTACCCAACTCACACATCTTATAGTTGTCCGTGATCAAGGACAGTTAGCCCACCGTAAAGTGAACATAGCGGCCGTCTCTATTATTCCGTATTATTTCCTGCACACTTTTATTTAAGTGAGTAAACACATTTCATATTTGGAAAATTAAAATATGAGCATGACCGAGGAAGAAATAAAAAATTTTAACAGAGTCCGTGAAGCAACGTTTAACCCTTTTTAAAAATTATATGGAAACTCTTAACAGTAAAATAAATGAGTTGGATTCATAAAGATGATACTGAGAAACAATTAATAATAGAGTTAGAAATTAGGTTAGAGAAAGGTGAAGTTATTTTGCAAGAGTTTTGCGATGTTCAACAGACTATTGACGGGTTACACGATGATCTTACGGATCAAGCTAAAAAAACACAATCTTTTGAGGGCAGTTTTTATAATATTATTATTAAAGATTATAACGAGTCAGTAAAGAAAATAGAAAGGCTTGATTAGTCAATGACGAATATATTACCACCCTCTGACTCTATGCAGTTATCTAAAAGTGTTAAATTGCCTCAGATACAGTTACTAATATTTTCAGGAGAGTATGATTACTGGATGGAATTGAGAAATATGTTTGATTCTTTAATATATTCTAATGGGTAACATAAAAAAAAGTTTCATTACTTGCGTGCTAATTTGGCAGGTAGTGCCCTCAATATTATTAATTCAGTTGAATTTTTGGTTGTTAGTCTAACATGGAAACTGATATGTAATCGTTATAATAATACTAAACTCTTAATACATAATCATGTTAAAGCATTATTTAGTTTACCGTTGTTACAATATGGGTCTGCTAGTGAGTAATGTAAAATGATAGATACAGTCACAAAACATTTAAGATCTTTAAACAGTTTGGGTCAAAATACTGAACACTGAGATATGGCTGCCGATCAGTGTCGTGCCAGAAGTGTAACGGTAAGCACAACTATTATATTTTCGTTTCAGGTATGCATATGACAGTTCCATCCCCTGAATATTCCAACGCTACTTTCTGTGCGCTAATCTAGAATCATTATAAGTGTACACAGAAAATAACATCAACACACAATTCAGTTCACACATTGTACGATAGTTTAAGCAATAACAATACGCATATTTGCATGAAATTGAAACAATTTTCTAATTCAATTTAATCCCTTGAATATTCGAACGTCGCGTCGCTTTGTTGGTGCTTATCAGTCAATACAACAAGTTGATTTAGATAATAGCTTCAATGCACAATCAAAATAGGGTACGAATTTTATAATAGAAGTACACGTTAACACAAATCTGTGATATATTTTCATTTCATGGATGAATTACACCGTTCCATCTTTTGCATATTCTAACGCCGCCAGTGGCGACTTTTCAGGGACGGCAGAGTCAGCAGTGCCGACCCAACACCAGGCATAAATAATAATTATATTTATTCCCTTTTAATAATAATTATACTACATATAATATTGCAACAAACATGATTTTAATTGTTTATTTATTGTTGAAAATGAAGATAATTTTGCTCTCTGCAGGTAAGCAGCTGCTTCCAGCTTGTGTATTGAGGTGGTTGTAGGTACTAAGTGCTGTAAGCAGACGAATAATATAGGTACGGCATGCCGTCTTCACTTTAGAAGCGCGTGAATCAGAAATCACATACGACGATATTCTACTACCGAAATGATGTGTTGGAAGATCTTGCAAGCGCACGTCTTTGATTTACTAGCGACAGCGATTGCTGGGTCGGCTAGCCGAGCTTACTGCTACTATTGCCAATTCCCGATATAAAATGAAACCGATGCGACGCAACAATACTCTGCCTAACAAATGCGGGCCGGGAGTACCAGGGCTAATCACCCTGGTACCCTATAACTCGGGTTCCCTATAACCTCAGAAGGGTCCCTCATAATCGACCTCAGTCGGATGGAGGTCGAGGACAGATGGGAGGGGCCTTACCGGCCGGTACGAACGATGACAACAATATAATTGTACATGGATGCTTTAAGTAGACGAAGGAACTAAAGGACGACTTGTTGACTTGCCGCGAGAGTAGCGAACCTGAGCGAAGGGGATACATGGCGCGATTGCATGCACTTTGGTGCAAAGTGCATCCAAAGCATCGCGCCTTCTCTCAACAACATCTGAGAGATCAAGTATACTTCTTGCGCAGGACAGGTTACGTAAGGACATCCCGTCAGCTGGAAGAACTATCAGCCGCAGGCCCACCGCGGCAATTAGCAGCTGATGGGTAACATCCTGTAGAATTCACCGATGTAGACTTAAGAACGAGGGTTAGCCTTAACACCAGGGCTAACCTAAAGCCAAAAGACCTGGCTAGAATGGACGCGGTCGTTGATGAGGAAATTTCAGAAGATGCAAGGGCAAGATACAGTCGGCCAGACAACACGCTTCTCGGATCCAGAGTGTGGTGGAATAGAAGACGAGTGGTAGAGTAGTTACTCCCAGAATCGAACGCATAGCCGCCGGATTAAGACCTCAACACCATACTCTAAATCTGAAAGTGATGCTTACCATCAAGCAGCACTGTCTAGATAGGATTCGAGCGCTAATGGCTATGAAGAAGACGATAAAGAGGCTAGTGAGGAGCATGGAGCAAAACAATTTGTTCTGTACGAATCCTTCCCACCTCTTTCAAGAGCGACAGCGTGGTATGGTAAGAGTACATCGACTATTATGATGACCATTTTGACCGAGTAGCCTGGGTACAGCACTTGGAGCTGATATCGGATATAGAGATATTTAGTCCGTTTTCCCTCCTCCGTCAAGATGATGTTTTTCTAGGCAGGTGCCGAAAACTCAGTGACCCATCACCTTGAGTTAATAGTCGAGGATGACTATGCCAAGATTGTTGACTTTAATTAGACTAAACGTCGGGAATGAGTGGTTCCAGTAAATTCGGCGTTTATCGTTCTCGACAACGGACACAATATCTCTGGGGACGTAAAGCAGCACTGTCTACTCCATGCGAGTGCCTTAGATGGTAATATAGCACTCATAACGTTGCATTGTGGCAAAAGATTTAGGTCGAAATCACGTATATAGGGCATGCGGAAAGTGAGTTTATGA